>CM077450.1:18618912-18743353 GCA_039654765.1 Mylopharyngodon piceus | reverse complement strand
CCTACTAGGGGATTTATGCAATCGGCACCAAACTCTGTCAACATGATGCCAAGACATTAGTGATGCTAAATTGCAAGGCAACAAATTTATGCTGAAAAAAGGGAAACAAGAAGTGTGTTATAACTTCTGCATAAATGGTCTGATTTTGATGAAACTTCAGCTGTGTATTCGTTGAATGGATGTGACTATTGTGAGTCAAAATCATAGCACCACCAACTGGCAGCAGGAAGTGTGTGACTTTCAAATTGCTTTGAAATTGCCCTCTTAATTTTATCCAAATTACTTAAAACTAGTGGTTAAATGGATCGTTGTTGATCCGTGATCCGTACAGACCAAGCCCCACGGTTCTGGACGCATGTGATTCGCGGATCAATTGCAAGTTTAACCGCAATAGAGTGAAATGTTATCATTTGCACGTGTTCTGTCTTGCTAGTTTACACAATAAAAATATATAAAACCATTCCAGCGCTAGAAGAGGCAAAAGAGGATTTAATTAGGTATCGCACGCCACGCTGTTATCGGTGCGCACAGACGCACATACATACAAGGCTCGCGCGCGCACACAGAGAGAGAGAGGCGCGTTTCAGATAGCTCACAAACTCCAAATTGATTTCTCTGTCGCGTCCTCAATGCACTTGGATGGACACATAGACGCATTATGTCAGTCAAAATACCCCTCTCGGCAAGTATTCTCGTAAACACATTCGGTTAAGTCTTAATTGAACGAGGTGAGAATTCGGATGTGTATCTATCGGATGTGTGCGTTCATGGGGTCTTGCTCTTAAAGTGACAGCAACCTATAAATACCTGCTGTTGTCTGTCATGTAAATCAAACAACAAAACACAGCTTTAATAAAGATTAATTAAATTAAATTTATACAGTGAACAGTGTCATTTTACATTTAATTACATTTCTGTACACGAAAATTAATACTACAGTTAGACCTTATACTTTATTTGTAACTTTATGTTGTATTTATCTATGCTTGTAATTGGTGTACAGTATTTGTTCTTTTTACAGTCTGTTCACTTGCCTTTAATAATGTATTAGTTAGGCTAGTAGTTTCTGCTGTGGTATCGGAGTAGTTAAAGTGGGCTAAGTAATAAATGCAAAGTTACCCCCCACCCCCTTTTTTTTTTTGTGCTGATCCGAAAAATGATCCGATCTGTGACTTAATAACCGTGATATGATCCGAATCATGAGTTTTGTGATCCGTTGAACCACTACTTAAAACCTAGTCAGAATAATGTCAAGACACGGATGATTTAAAACTGTGATTGGATTCTTGATATCTTGAATAGGGTTGCCATGGCAACGCGTCAAACCTTAATATTATTTTTGGTTGTTTTTGAGGCTCACACATCAGAGTTGTCAGCCACTAGACATTGGCAAAAGCTAAGAAACAGGCGTAGAGGAGTAAAACAGTTTTTGGGGGCGCAGTTTTACCTACATTCACCAAACTCAGTACAATTTTCTAATTTACAGATATATAGAAGTTGGGAGCACCAGTGCTACCAAGTAAAAAAATAATAATTTCAAGCACTAAAGTGCACTTACAAGATAGTTTTATGTAATTAGTTTAATAATTAACTTAATAAAATATAAAAAGACTTTAAGATAAATACATCTGGACTTTATAATAAAATTTTATTCTGCAAATTATAACTTCACTCTCATTTTAAATTGTCCTATGATATCCTATGACATGAAATTCATCTAAATTGAAATGATCTCATAAATGTGGCTGTTGTGGTTTGCAGTCATAGTGGCACCAGCTGGCTGTGGTAAATGTGGCGTATTCAAATGACTTTGACGAAGTCCTTTTATATTTACCCGGTTTAAATGTATATTGCCCGGTAAGCACAGTTTTCCTAAAGCCACCGGGGTGGTGGTGGTGGCGCCGGGGCTTTGGCCTGTCATTGGTGCTTGCAGCTATATTTTTTATTCTTTCTAGTTAGAAATAATGACATGATTTACAATTGTTATCTTACACAGTCAGTTTCTAACATTTTTAAAGGTTTATACATCTGATATTATTCTAATAATGCAGAGAAAACATATATGCTGCCAAAAGTTTGGGGTCAGTACAATTGTTTCATTTTTTTAATTGTCTTTTATGCTCACTAATTCTGTCAGTGTTACATCCTTCAGAAATCATTCTAATATGCTGATTTGGTGCTCAAGAAACATTTCTTATTGTTATTAATGTTGAAAAAATTTGTGCTGTTTAATATTTTGTGAAAACCATTTTTCAGGATTCTCTGATAATTAGAAAGTTCAAAAGAACAGCATTTATTTGAAATAGAACATTTTTTTAACAATGAACAAGTCAGTAATTTTTGATCACTTTTATGCCTCATTGCTGAATAATAGTATTCACAAAAAAATCTCACTGACCCCAAACTTTATATTTGCCCAAAAAATTTGAAAACCCCACAATGAACTTCAGCCATTTTAAGTGTGACTTAAGTGTTCAAAAGTCCACCCTATAATAAATGATGCTCAGATGTTAGAGTCAGATGTTGCTGCTGTCAGCACAGAAGCATTTAGTTTTGTGCTGAGCTGGGCAGGTGTTATTGTACAACACTCAGAGGTGCTGGGACTTTACCTCTCATCACAGTAGGTGAAGCGCATATCTAAAGTGTGGCGGCTGAGGAACGTTCTAGAATCCAGAGGAGCCTCAATGTTTGCCGGGTGGGGAATAGACTCACAGATAAGCACCAGGTACGTTGAACACGCATTTTTTTCCTCACACACACCCTTCACAACACCATCTGCTGTGTGGATATGGCCCGAACAGCGCAGCACCTGTCAAAGAGAAAGGCTGATAGGGATAAATATGTATCCAAATTCACTGTATAGATGCTTTCAGAGTAACCCTGCTGTCACAAGGTCAATAGTGAAGCTCAAGTAGGGGGTGGTACCTTCCAGGAGGCAGATTTGACATTGACAGTGCGCCCTCTGCTGGTCAGTGTACATTTCATCCTCAATAGAAAACTTCTGTTTGTGTGCAAGTCCTTTGCTTTCTTGGACAGACCTGAAGGGGGGAAAGGGAGAGAGATGAGTGTGAGTGATCAGTGATCATTACTGTGATTGAGAGAGAGAGAGAAAGAGAGAGTATTACCATTCCTGTGTGCCAGCATTTCTCTGAGCTCCTCGTGATCACATGGATGAGTAAACTCAAACACACTGTGTCCAGTAAGGTCAATCTACAGGGGTAAAAAAAGGTTCAATACACATAATTCATGTCATTATTCACATTTCTAAGGCCTGGCTACACATTCATAGCTCCATTAGAGATTCAGTGTGATATCAGACAGTTTGCATCTTACAATAAAAGGTGGAGGACACATTAAATTGATCAAAAGTGATGGCAGAGACATTAATAATGTTTAAAAGATTTCTATTTCAAATAAATGCTTTGAACTCTCTATTCATCAAAGAATCCTGAAAAAAAATGTACAGTCAAACCAAAATTTATTCAGACACCTTGAAAATTTCATTCATTATTACAGTTTATTCACTATAGTTTAAAAAAATGGCAATAAAATATGACAAGATCTCAGAGTTAAACTGTGTCAGAAAAAAATAATCTTAATTATGTCAGATAACACTTAAGCAAAACATGGTCAGGTCAAAGTGTCTGAATAATTTTTGGTCCCAAATTTTTATACATTTTACTGGTAGTCCACTGTATGAAGAATTTTTGGGTATAATATGGCACAGTTTATTTTGCTATCCTTGCTTACATAAATGAACTATAGTGTCCTGCACCCACTAGTAAAAAAATATAAAAAATTATATATAGTGTCTGAATAATTTTTGGTTCTAATTATTGTCAGTTAATGTTTTGAAACTAGAAAAAAAAAAGACTTCTAATGTGAGTCACACGTGCATGTGTAATCAAGCCAAGATGTTCTGAAATACACCTAAAATCACCTGAGGTAGACCTAGACACTTGCTGACATTCTCTGACAGGTAGACGATGTCACCATCAGCAGAAAGAACCATGAGAAACCCATCCAGAGCTTTCAGATATGAACTATTCCACTGAGAGTCAAATTCAGTCTCCACATCCAGTACATCTAAAGAGAGACAGAGATGAACACATGCAGACCTACTAAATTAATTCACTGCATGATCTCACTGAACATTTGTCCTCTCTCACCTGTGTTCAGTAGTTTACGCAGACGCAGGTAACTGAGTGCAAGTCTCATGACTGATGCTTTATCCAGGTTAGAGGTGGTGCTGTGAGGGAGGGGCAGTTCTCTGGCCAGTTCATAAAACACCTCTGATTCTTTTCCTCTCCGACAACGTGCTGCATCTCGGGATTTCTCCTTCCTTCGCTCTGAACTCACCCTATATCACAAACACACACACACATGTATAAATCATATCAGAGGGGCAATGCCTTCACCTGTGTGCTGTCAAACTGTCAAAAACATACATCATAGAGCTTTAAAATATACACATAAGTTTCACGGCATATAAACCAGCTGCAAACATTAAGCAAAGGTGCAGTCGGGCAAGCAAAATTAAAAGGGTGCTGCAACAAATGTCGACTACAGAATATGATGCCACGCAAATATATTATAATGTACGTAGCTGTATTGTGTAGTGTTGTGTAATTTTGTTGAGGTCAGGCATGGCAATTCTTCTGAACTGAGGACAGTTTCTTTATTAACAGACTCGATGGAGACAGCAGGTAAAACCACTTTCACACACACACACACACACACACAAAGATCCTACTGTACAGTTACTGTTACTGACATCATGATGTTTGCCATGAGCTGTCCTCGGGGCAAATATGGAAAATCCAGAGCTCATAAAACATCCGTGGAAAAGACTATTCAGAGATGTCAACAGTGTTTAATTAACTTTCATTGATTTATATTACCTCCAGCTTTGTCTCTCTTTCAAGATTTAATTCATGAGAAACCTTATTTTTCTGTCACTAAGGGGCTGTTTACACGACACCGTTTTCAACTAAAAACGGAAAACTTTTTATGCGTTTTGGGGCGTTTTGAGGGCCTGAAAACGCAAACTTTTGAAAATGGTTTTCAAAGTGCAAGTTTTGGAAAAATGATACCGTTATCATCGTGTAAACGGCAAAAAAGCGGATCTGTGAAAACGGCGACGGCATGCACATGCGTATTACGTGTTTAGCCTATATGCATGCGCGTTTGGCGCAAGTGCTCTGTAAAAGATTGCATATGTGCGCATGCGCGTAGTCTTTCTTTACTAAGTGACATCGCCAACTACTGACCTGGCAGCATAATACAGCGTTTTTAGTCGTTTTCGCAGATCCGTGTGAACGGGGATCGTTTTGACAGCGTTGTCATGTATACAAAGAAAAAACTTTTCGTTTTTTTAACATCGTTGTCCTGTAAGCGTACCCTAAATGTTTACAATTATCTAGGTCTAATTAGTGATGGGGATTTTCTGCAGGTAAATCTTTACACCAGTAGGTGGCGACAAGTGACTGAGTTTATGTTAATGAGTGAGTCACTGACTCATTTGTTCAACAAATTCATTCAAAATGCTGATTCATTCAGAATGGACACAAGTGACTGGCTATTAACGGTGTAAATATGGAATAAAAAACTCTGGGTTTATCAATCAAGAATTTTACATTTTGTCATGTTACTAAAATGTTCCTTTAAAAAAACACTTCCATGGTCCCTTGTTACAGATACTTTCTTCTAGTTTCAGTTGTTAGCAGATATTCTACATTATAACTTCATTTAAGGATAAAATGTGAAGATAGATATTTTTGTGTGTGTGTGGTTCAGGTATATACCCTACATTATGCAGACAAAATGTCCCTGCAAAGACACCAATATCTGAAATCCTTGTCCTTGTGGAGACATTTTTTGGTCCCCATGAGGAAAACAGCTTATAAATCATACTAAGTGATGTTTTTTGAAAGTGTAAAAATGTAGAAAGTTTTCTGTGATAGGTAGGGTTAGGGGATAGAATATACAGTTTATACAGTATATCATTCATTATGTCTAATGATGTCTAATCAAATCATTATGTCTACGAAATGTGTTTGTGTTATTTTCGGTCTCTTGGGCCCCTCATGAGACAAGATATGGCTATACATTAAATGATGTAAAGTGTACACAAACATACACTCTTGAACTCTGAGCTCACTTTGAGGTCTCTACACTAATACAGTGCAGTTAGAGCGTCTGGATGCTGGCCAGCCTATCGCCTTAAAAGCGAATGCTATAGAAACCTCAGTCGTCTCACCCCTCTTCCTGTCTGTTTCTCTGAATTACTCCACCTGTCTGAGCATTATCTGCAAATGCTGTTTCGGATACAACAGAACAGTGAAGACAAAAAAAGGAAGTTAGTGATGTACCAACAAACACACAAGAGCTTTCAGTCACCCCGCTGGCCATTTCCCATTCAACAAGTCAATTAAAAATATACGATGAGGCAAATGGGGATTCATGAGGTCTTATTATGTATATGTACTTGAGATGCAGTGGACATGTTTAGCACAAAACAGTACACAATTGAAGGCCTATTACTAATACATTTCTATCATTCATTAGCATATCTGAGTAACCTTCACACCACAATGACCTTGACTCAATGGTAGCCATACCTCATAGCAACATTATTCAGGATCGTGGTTTAGGTTTTTTGTGTGTGGGATCTTTTCAACATCAGTAAGTGGTCAATAATAGAGTGGAGTTTTTTTTTTACCAGAGTATATCCGATATATTTCAGCCGATTTTGGATATTTAATTAAACATGCTTATTTACCATTTTTTAACATTTAGATTACCATTTAACACTCACTTTAAAACATACAACTACGGTAATTTAATAAACAGAATTTTTAATAAATCTCAATATGAATATCCATTTTTCATACTGTGCATTATAATGTTATGCATTTAAAACAGCTGATTTTAGTTTTTAGGGTTTTATTTTTTTATTCAGACAAAATTTAATATTGACCATTTACTGGTTATCAGGAAAAAAAATGATAAACTTACTGTATATTTAAAAATCAGTGCATCCCTACCTAGAGTTCATCATTGAAAGAGCAACTGTGGACACCTTTTTTGTGATCTGTCAAGATCTTTGACTTAAACCCAGAAAGGTTTTGCATACAGCTCAAAATTTTAGTCTAAATAGACTGTAGGATATATTGCATCTGTAGGAGCTCTGTAGGAGGTTACCATTTATAATACAGTAGTTCTGTAGGAAGTCACAGATGCTGTTATGAGAATACAAAGTCTCACAACCCAACAGTAGCATGGTGGAAAATGAGCTAACCACAAACCCCTGCTGAGAGAACATTAAAACAAACAGCACCATAGTATAATTGACGACAAAGGACCACAACGGATCTTACACAACCGTTCTAGAAGTTATAATCCAATAAGGTTCAATTTAACATTAGTTTATAGTTAATGCATTAGCTGAAATGTTTAAACGTGAATGGTTGAACATGAATTTGAAATGTTAATAATTTAGTGGTATACATGTAGAAATGAACCAAAATTATTAAGATGCTGTAAAAGTATATTGTTAGTGTCAGGTTTGGGTGAGGGAAGGATGAGCGAGGACTCAATTGCAGGAGAAATAGGCTTTTTATTAATAATAAAGAAAAAAAAGAAAAAAAAAAAAAAAAAAAAAACTACGGAGGGGGAAAACAGACTTGATTAAAACGAATCAGAGAAGGGAAACATACAACAACGATCCAGCACAGGACTGCAAACACAAGGAGAATAAATAGGAGAGCATACAAGGCAGGTAATGAGGGAGGACAGGTGGGGCAAATGAACCAGTAATCAGGTAACAAGATGGGCGGGGTCAAGACAATAAACATGAGCAAATGGCACAAGGAAACACATGACAAGCCATGTGCTCACACAAAACGAGACATGAACACGCAACTATGAGAACTCATAAGCTGCGTGTTCACAAAACATAACAAGAACACGCAGCCAGTGAGCACACTCACAGACTGCGTGTTCACACAGAACACGACATGAAAGCACGCGGCAGATGTAAATAAACCGCGTGCTACACAGAACGACAACACCACAAGAGCGCCTGGCCAATAAGAACCAACCAGGCGCTCACAAGAGAGCGCACAGCTCGAGAACTTGAGACCGTACGCTCACACACAGACAGGACAAAAACGGGAGTGTCAGAGCTCTGTCACAAAACCAAGAAATAAACTAGACAGAAGTGACAGAACCCTGACACTACCCCCCCCTCTAAAGGGACGCCCCCTGGCGTCCCTTACGAGGGAGACTGAACACAAGACAGAAACATTAGACCAACATAGACGACAACACAAGACCAACACACCAACATGACAATAAGAAAAAAAAAAGATCAATACACAGGGACAAAGAGGGGAGGGAGGGGAGCCAAGTCAGAGCCAGCAAGAACATTACAGTACAAAACGTCTTTAGAAGGAACCGGGGAGGGACGGGAGGGTTGAGCCAGGGAGGCTCGAGCAGGTCTGGAGTCCTGGCAGAAAACCAGGGTGGGACCGGAGGGACAGACCAGGGAGGCTCCATCAGGTCTGGAGACCAGGGTGATGGCCAGGGCGGTGCTGGAGGAACGGACCAGGCGGGCTCCAGCAGGTCTGGAGTCCTGGCTGAGGGCCAGGACGGTGCTGAAGGAATGGACCAGGCAGGCTCCAGCAGGTCTGGAGTCCTGGCTGAGGGCCAAGGCGGTGCTGGAAGCATGGGTGGAGCAAGTAGGGTAGGCAGCAAGGACAGAACTGGCTTGGCAGACAGCATGGGTGGAGTCAGTAGTGCAGACACCAAGGGCAGGGCCTGCTCGACAGGCATCAAGGGCAGCACTGGCAGGGCAAGGAGCTTGGGTGGCCTCGGGCCTACAGCGGGCTCTGGGAAGGCCTCCGGGCCTTGAGGGATGGAGGAAGACTTCTTCCTCCGTTTGTGAGGGCGAGGCGGTGGCACTGAGCTAACCTCCTCTGTGGGCGCTGCAGCGTCCTTGGTTGCCTCTGGGGGCGCTGCAGCATCCTTGGTCACCTTAGGGGAAACTGCAGCGGTCACAGCCATCACTGGAAGGGCTGCAGTGGGCTCAGCCACCTCTGGGCAGGTGGCAGATGACGCAGACCTGTTCTTCCTCCTCCCTCTCCCCGAAGGGGTCATTGGAGGACTGGGGACTTGGCAGCTTGTGAGGGGAATGGGAGGTGGGCCAAGAGGCGGAAGGCCACCCTCTTCTCCCCGATTGTATACATACCCCACAAAATGAAGTTTCATTTAACAAAATTCGGGAGGCGCACGTTCAGGTAATCAACCAATCAGTGCAAGAGGAAGCCGGTATATAAAGCCGTCTCTCACCTCTATCCCACGACAAGTTTCACAGCATCCCTCCACCACCCCATCACCTCACTCTTGGCTGGTTTCTATCCCAGTTAAGGAGGGGGAGTACTCTGGGTTCGGGCCAAATTCCGAGCTCGGAGCCCTCCCCCGGACAGCACGCCAAATACGCATAAATTACTATACGAATTACTTTATTTTGATTTCATGTACGTGTAAACTCGTGAACTGCCAGAAAGACAAAATCCTCAGCATTCCCATCTCCCAGACGCTGACGGGCTCATTAAGGCTGCTGTTAAAAATGTCTTTGAGTGCTGCGTCGCTGATGTTGAACCCCTCCACTATGAACACGAACTGGTGAGCGAACTCCTTCATGCTGGCTCCCCCTTGCCGAAGAGAAAGGAGCTTGCTGCGTTGATCCACCATCTGCTGAGCGGAAGGGCAGGGAGATGGAAAAAGGAAGATGCCCATCTTTCTGCGGAGTCCTCTTTTGGCTGGATCGTTCTGTCAGGTTTGGGTGAGAGAAGGATGAGCGAGGACTCAATTGCAGGAGAAATAGGCTTTTTATTAATAATAAAATGAAACAAAAACAAACAAAACTACCCCGAGGGGGAAGACTTGACTTGACTTGACTTGACTTGACTTGACTTGACCACAGAAGGGAAACATACAACAACAATCCAGCACAGGACTGCAAACACAAGGAGAATAAATAGGAGAGCAAACAAGGCAGGTAATGAGGGAGGACAGGTGGGGCAAATGAACCAGTAATCAGGTAACAAGATGGGCGGGGTCAAGACAATAAACATGAGAGCACATGGCACAAGGAAACACATGACAAGCCATGTGCTCACACCAAACATGACAAAAACACAAGCACATGGCCAGTGAAAACAAATCACAAGACATGTGCTCACACAAAACGAGACATGAACACGCAACTATGAGAACTCATAAGCTGCGTGTTCACAAAACATAACAAGAACACGCAGCCAGTGAGCACACTCACAGACTGCGTGTTCACACAGAACACGACAACACAAGAGCGCCTGGCCAATAAGAACCAACCAGGTGCTCACAAAACACGAGACAAGAGCGCACGGCAAGTGAAAGTACACACAAACCGTGCGCTCACAATAAAGACAGAACAGGGAGCGCGAGTGTCCGAATCCCGACATGAAACCGAAACTAAACTAGACATGAGTGCCGGGATCCGAATGCCACGCTCCCAACATGAAACAAGACACGCAGACAAGAGAGCGCACAGCTCGAGAACTCCAGACCGTACGCTCACACAAAGACAGGACAAAAACGGGAGTGTCAGAGCTCTGTCACAAAACCAAGAAATAAACTAGACAGAAGTGACAGAACCCTGACAGTTAGGTCATGATACCTTATGCATTAACTAATGTCACTGAACTGACAGTTATTATAAAGTGTAACCATATGAACAGCTTTGAGCTACAACTAAAATTGTGTATCTAATATACTAAAAAAAAAGGCAGTTATGCTGATATAATATTCTAGAATTCGTCTCAGATGTGCTGAGCCAGACTGTGGAGAGCAGACAGACGGAGCCTTTAGCATGATCACAGCCCCCTCTGTGAGACGCTCTGTGCCCCTCAGCATGTTTTAATAATAATGATCCAATAAGCTTCCCGTCAGTCAACCTGTTCTGTTTTCCCTCCTCCTGACCAGTACAAACTGCTTTCTGCAGGGGACTACATGATTCATTATTTATAACCCACACACATAAGGCACACTTACTATGGTCTAAATATTTCAGCAAGGACAGTGCACACATGCTCTTGCAGAAAAACATCTCTGCTTAATGCATCTCCCATTTGCAACCTTGATCATTAGAATGAAAAATGTTAATGGGTTCATAACAAGAAATAATGCTTGATTCTCTCTTTCTGAACTTCAAAACAGCTTAAGCAGAAACACTTACAGTGTGTGCGAGAAAGTTGTGTGTATAACAGGACATGATATAGGATCATGTCGGCTTTTCAATAGAATCTAGGTTAATGCCATTATCCTGTCCTTTAAAGCGCTCATGCAACATTTAGAGCTTCTTGGCATCCTGTGGATATGTTATTAGACATTATAACACATCCAGTAAATGCTAACATTGCCCTGCATTAACCACAGACCTGTTAATGAAATCCATACTAAAAGAGGGCCAATTACAGAATCCACGACGAGACGTCAAGCAGAACATTATTCAAGCAAAGGTCAACATCCTTCATCAGCTATCTGATAAATAAAGTCTCTTCTATTTACAAATTCTGTTTCTAAGAGGATGAATGGCTGGTTTGATAAGTGCAGAAGCAGCCTAACCTTTCTCAGCTTCATTTTACACCCCTGCAAATGACAGCAACGACAGGCCACAAGCTGATAGCACACAGGGGACCTTTACCATAGTGCCAAGAGGAGAGGTGTCAGCTGATCCAGAGCAAAACACAAGTGCTACAACAAAGGGCTTTCAGAGGAGAGCAGAGCAACACCAAAAGATCTCATTTTCATGTATTTGCACATTTAAAATGGGTGACACCTTACATTTTACACTTTACAGAGTAATTCCAAATGGACTATATACATTTGGAATTCGATGTTGAATGTAATTTAAATATTATAATCAATTACATTAACATGTGTATTCTAATGTACTGTAAAGTGCATTGCAAATCACCTCATAAAAACCAAAACTCGCTCAATTGAAAATAGGGTGCAAGAAATATGTTCTTAATTTCAAAAGCTGGCTCTTGAATAGATTTAAGCACATAGCCCCACTCTTTAATTAAATGGCAATAGGCCGTATCTTCCTGTAGTGATTTTAAAGGAAGAGATGATCAATCAAACCCACTATACATAATTTGTGATGTGGAGGTTCAACGGGTTCAGCAGAAATCCTTCAGCACTGCGCATGTGCAAAAATCGACTATTAGAATTGACAGACAAACCCAAACTCAGATCTGTGAGAGGACCAAAATGTGAATCCATTAAAAAAGAGCTCAGCTCTCTAGCCTTGAAAGTAGAATTCGATATCGTGAACGAAACGTTCAGACCGGCTTTGTGAACCGGTTCAACCGATTCATTGGAAAATTTGAATTAAACGATTCATTCACTGACTAAACGAACCTCGCGAATACCAGCGCAAATCAGTTGTGACTGAGAGTCAGTCCACTTTTCTAAAGCAATGCTGTTTTTTCTATAACTCAAATTAGTAGTCTGAGTTTGTAATATAGCAAAAAATCTTGCAAAACCTGCAAATGTGTGAAAAATACTCTCGTCACGGTTTCATTCATACAGGGGTATGAATTATAAATGTTACAACAGGTTATCCGTGGACAATTATAAAGATTACTGATAGCAACAACAAACAAAGGACAAAACAGAATTAAATCAACAACATTATTGCCAAAACAAGCCCATATATAAACAGAAATTGGTGCTTGTTTACCTTTTTTTTCCAGGTGCGACTGAATCCATGGTCAAACGGGACTCCAACACACAAAAACCTTCGCTAAATCCCTTGTTCGCTCGAATTATGTCCAGTCCTAAATGTGTGCTATACAGTAAGCCCAGCAAGAGTTCCAGTGTTCGAGTGATAAAGTTGAATTAAGTTGAAGTGATGCTTCGCCTTTCCTCTCTCGCTTTCTCCGCATCTGCCTGACGGGTCGCGTGGGCGCGCAGTCACATGCCGGAGTAGTCGGGAACGCGCTGTGGTGCTCCAGTGAGGATATTTTTGGAACGACAACCCTCCAATGGCCATTATACGCTCCTGTAGAAGCTGCCCCGCGCTCGCTGCGGTTGGATGTGCTTAATACATTAAAGATAATTGTATATTCAGAATTCATGAGGTCAAGTGTGATGGTTTCCAGCAAATAGCCTACATCAAGTGCCTATACCCAGAACGACTTTTGCATAGTAACCACCAATAAGAGAACATTATAGTTATGCAGTTTACTGCAATTCATTAATCTAAAATCTGATTAAGTCACTTTCAGATTATTTGCCATTTTGTTCAATTTTTTTGATGGCAGAAGTGGCTAATAGTGGCCAACATTTCAATAACAGTTTTCAAACTGGGGTCCCCCGGGGGTCTCTAGGGAATGCTAGGGGGTCCATGGAAAAACAGAGTAAAATTTAAAAAAAAAAAAAAAAAAGATTAAATAAAAAGGGTTAAAATAAATAAATAAATAAATGGATTAAAATAAATGAGTAAATAAGTAAATAATGAATCTAACAGTTCAGCTATAATGAGTTAAAAACTCAATATATTTTCAGAATAATATTTTAGACATATACAACAGTTCTTTCTGGTTCTGGAATCTGAGAGCCTTTTCCAGCCATGCTATATTCTACCAGTATCGCCACGGGAACCGTTTCACTGTTTGTATTGCTCTGCTTGCTGCATTTCTCACAGCGAGTGTCACGGCGAACGAGCAAATCCATCCATAATTTTACAAATATTACTGTTGTTGTGTCACGGAATTTAGATTTAGTTATTTAGACCTCAAATATGTGCCTTGTATGTAAACATAGCACCTATTTGACAATTTGTTTGTCAATCTTTGGTTTTATTAATCTATTACTTGCTCCAGTGCAAATCGATTTGGCTAAGGGCAAAGTTAAGTTTATTAACTTTATATTTTGAACTGAAATCCTGTAGCCTACTATAACTAGAGCGCTGCTTTTGTACTTTTGACTGAACTGTTTGCCTATTTCCTATTGTACAAACATATTTTACTTTTATAATCTAATCTTTTTAAGTGACATGACGTGTGGCCAAGTAGTGTCCCATAGCATACTCTGAATTTGTGCTCTGCATTTCACCCATCCAAGTGCACATACACTGTGAACGCACACCCGGCGCAGTGGGCAGCCGTTTTTTTTCCTGCAGCACTCGGGGAGTGATTGGGGGTTAGGTGCCTTGCTCAAGGGAACCTCAGTTGTGGGTAATGAGAGTGGAAGAGAGCACTGTTCATTCACTCCCCCACCAACATTTCCTGCCGGTACTGAGACTCAAACCTGCGACCTTCAGGTTACTAATTGTGATGAAGATATCTCTGGCTATAGTCCATACACGGTGTCATCGTCTGTGGCTGCGCAACCCGGGACAGGGGGGTTATCGCGTGTATTTCACACGTATTGTGTGACCACATAATTCGTGAGCTTTGGCTTTACGTCGTATGATCTACTGATACAGTGCGAGTTGGTACCTTGTTGAAAATATTAGTGTATGCCCACCCTTATTTGTTAAAATGACAAAGATATCGCTTTCCTCGGCAGACATTCAAACTGATTTTGTGATTATGAATATAAGACCTGAAGATGAAGATAATGCACTCATAGGTAATGCACTTAGTTGATCTCTCTCTCATAAACAATTCAGTTAAACATACAAAAGCAGCACTCTAGTGCAGGATTTAAGTTAAATATAGCCTAAATATATGAACTTAATTTTCCCCTTAACCCAAATCGATTATATACCCCAAATAAATTATATCTCATGTTTAATCAGTATCTACATAAGAGCCAGCGGCAAATTCCTGAAGGACTGGCCAGCTCTCTGCAGGTACATGAGCATTGAATGGGCGCTGACAGCCTGGAGCTCACATCTTGCGAAAGCATCTAAACAAATTGTAAAATAGGCGCTGTTTATATATGAGTCACATACTTCAGGTTTCAATAACTACATTATCGCCTAAAAACTCTTAAAAACTACCTTCCATGACATAGCAACAGTAGTATTTATAAAAATAAAAAAATATGGTGGATTTGCTCCACCGCCATGACAGTCGCCACAAGCGGAGTGATACAAACGGATGAAACCGTTCCAGTGCTGATACTGCGGGAATATCATACGGCTCTCAGCCAATCAGATTCAAGAACCAGAAAGGACTGTCGTATAAAGAGCAATATCGCACGGCTATTCTTGTGATATTGCTCATATTTTCTACAATAAAAGAAACAATATAGATGCCTTTTAAATTTTAGGATGGGGTCCCTTGCATGAGGATGATCATATTTGGGGGTCCATGGCATCTAAAAGACTAAAATATGTCTGACTTAAGTAACTAGGGCACTTTAATTTTTTTGTAATGGAACTGAGTTTGCAATGTTGTTACTGACTATTCTTTTATAATTTTATTAATGATATGCATTAACTATAAAAGGTCCCCTTATTTTCCCATATTGAAAGAGGCATGTCAACAAACATTTTCCAGCCCCTGAAAATTCGGGAAGGATGTTCTTTTTCCCAGATTCCAGCCCTGTGACCACGACGAGACGTGCAGACCAGCATATACCCTGTGTCTCATCCTTTTCCACAACCCAATGGAAAAAAACTGAGAACATTTCCCTGAAACAGGCCCTAACTCATGTGTGGACTCTGATTTCTTCTACAGCAATCTTTTAGAGTACACTTGAAGACTATTTAAATATAAGCATACAATTCGTATACGAATGAGATCCTATGGAATTATGCGAATTAACTACTAATTCGGCAAAATGTAAAATAGTTCTAAAAATGCAGTACAGTGAGTGTGTTGTCCTTTCTCACTGTAATGTTTTGAAAATCACAATTACAGATCCTATGTAATACAATGAAGTTCAAGGAACTTCAGGTTTGAAGTTTCCTATTTGAATCCAGGGGATATTGAAGCGAGAGCAAACAACAGGGATAAAAGAGTTCATGGCCATGCTCCATCTCCACCGTGTCCTTGAGGGAAACATTTGCTCTGGTGTAGTTTCCAGCTCAGGGACTGTTCCTGCCAGGTCTATTATACGTTGTGTTTGGATGAAAGGGTCTCTGTGAAATTACATTTTGAATTTATTAGCATTACCCTTGCTGGATTGCGGTAAAGAACTGTGATGTCGGTGTATATGAATGAGGGAAGCAGATGGACACGTGCCAACTCTAATCTGCAGTAATCTCCTTCATCCTCCTGTTCAGAGATGATCTCTCCATCCCTCAGCTGCGGCTGAATGGACACAAGGGACTTTGAAGAGAGGGATCAGAGAAACATGCAAAGATCTTTTGCGTAGCACTTCGTTGATGCAGTACAATAAACATCAAGCTATAAAAACACACACACGTGCATGTATCACTGCCCTGTCAAGACTCATTAGGCAATAAAGAAAAAAAGATCTGTTTGCACACACTTGCCTCTTAAAGCACACTGAGTGTAGCTATACATCTGACGATGTCTTGATGTCTTTTTTTACCCACAAGGACTCCTGATCTAATCGTTACACCCTTCATTTATCAAGACAGAAATCAATAAAATAAACAAAATCGGTCCATGACGAGGTTTTGGAGCTGAAGTGGTGCTGAGACTGAAATGGATTTTCTGCATCCAATAAAAGGGATTCGTACAAGCAGAATAGAAATCAATAAAATGTAATTATGGCCCACTGGACCTGGGAATGGCTGGAAACTGATCTGTCACCAAGGCCTTTAAGAGACGCATTACAGAGGGCTAATTTTATAACAGCTGAAATGAGTTTAGATGCGAGTGGGAAGGACAGCAGTCTGTCGCCAATACACAAACTGACAATTAAATCAGAGCCATACAGTTCCATGTCAGCTTGTTTGATGTGCCTATATTGATATGCATTCTAAACCAACATGTTGCATGCATGCTTATAGACTGTTTCTTAAGTAACTATATGCCAAGAAAAAAAAAATACATATGCAGTTCTGCAGGAATAAAGCTAAAGCCTGTGAAATATCTAAATTATATTAGATATATTAAATATACAGTACTGTTCAAAAGTTTGGGGTTGTTAAGATTTTTTAATGTTTTTGAAAACTAAAAATAGAGTAAAATAGGAATATTGTGAAATATTAATGCAATTTTTTTCTTAATATATTTTTAAATTTAATTTATTCCTGATGGCAAAGCTGAATTTTCAGCATCATTACTCCAGTCTTCAGTGTCACATGATCCATCAGAAATCATTCTAATATGCTGATTTCGTGCTTAAAGGATAAGTTCACTTTCAAATGAAAATTACCCCAAGCTTTACTCTCCCCTCAAGCAATCGGAGATATATTAATAAATATCATGACGCATCCAAGCTTTATAATGGCAGTGAGCGAGATCAACGAGTATGAAGCTGAAGAAAGTGCCTCCATCCACATCCATCCATCATAAACTTAGTTCACATGGCTCCAGGGGGGTTAATAAAGGCCTTCTGAAGTGAAGCAATGCGTTTGTTTAAAAAAAAAATCCATATTTAACAAGTTATGAAGTAAAATATCTAGATTCCACCAGACCGCCTTCGTATTCAACTTATGAAGAAAGTGTAAACTGGCGTCGCGTCAGTTAAGCTTTTTCCGTAAGTTGAATAGGGAAGGCATAGGACGTAGCGTAAGCTTTTTGAACTGCGAGAGTTTTACACTTTCTTCGTAAGTTGAATACGGAAGGTTTTCTGGCAGAAGCTAGATATTTTAATTCATAACTTGTTAAATATGGATATTTTTTATACAAACACATCGTTTCGCTTTAGAAGGCCTTTATTAACCCCCCGGAGCTGTGTGAAGTACTTTTATGATGGATGGATGTGGATGGAGGCACTTTCTTCAGCTTCATACTCGTTGGTCTGGCTCACTGCCATTATAAAGCTTGGATGCATCACAATATTTATTAATATATCTCCAACTGTGTTCATCATAAAGAATAAAGTCATATACACCTAGGAAGGCTTGAGGGTGAGTAAAACTTGGGGTAATTTTCATTTGAAAGTGAACTAATCCTTTAAGAAACATTTATTATTATTATAGTATATTATTATCTTATTATTATAGTATAACATATCTTATTACATATCTTATTATTATAGTATATTATATTAAGTTTGGTTGCATTATTAAGAAACTTTAAAATGTACCATGTTTGTCATTAGAAAAAATGTAATATACAAAATAAGGCTGTCATGGTCAGTCAAGCAAGAGCCATTCAAAACTGGAAACTTGCAATATAACAGAAATTGCATTTCATAGTGCACCGAGGGGAAAAAAGCAAGTCATGCAGGAAACAAACAATCTTACAGCATGAATGGCCTGATATGAAGAGATCAGCCATCTTACAGACCAGCAGCTTTCCTGCAAAGAGAACCATCAGTGACATTCACAATGAATGAGTCTACACAAAGGACGACAGTACAAGAGAAGTGTATGGCAAAAGATGGAGAGATGCTGAAAAATGTATAAATGACTAATATTAAGCAAGACACATAGAATAACAGTGTTAACTGGCATTGAAGGACCAGGAAACTCCTCTGTGTGTAGACCGTTATAAGATGAGTCATTCAAGCGCCACAAGAGAGTGTCCTTGACCATACAAGGATTTCCATGTCTGCCTACCCCCACATTGCCAATGACTGTAAATGGCTCTAAGCACTCAAGACAGTGCTGTGTTTGTTGGTCTCCCACAGGAAAGTGGGCTGCTGACGTTGATTCTCCAGGAAACCCTCCTCTAGTGTAATTGGGGCTGGGCCAGACTTGTAAGGGCAAGTTGCTTAATGGTGTCTCCCATGACATCTCTAATGTTTTTCTCACTCAAGACCAGAGACCTGTTGCTAATCTTTATTTGCCTCCATTCGCCACCGCTAGCAAAAGCGTGTAAGCATGATATGGCAAAAATCAACCATTCTATTTTGTAGGTTTTTACTGAGGTAGTGGAAAATGTTCAGGGAATACTCAAGATACTCATTACTATTCTCATTAGGTTAATGTTTTCATCAAAGCTTGACTTTACCTTGCAAGCAACCCATCAGCAACCAACCTCAATCTTTTTTAAAAGTTGATGAGGATCCCTACTGACCATTAGTTTCTTGTTTGATTAAATGTAAGAGGTTGCATCACCCTCCCTTTCCCTAATGAAAAAAACATGGTTAAACCAGCCTAAGCTGGTTTCCTGGTCTTAGCTGGTCTCCCAGTCTAATATTGTGCCTACACAAAGTGACCGTTGCAAATCCACGTCCTTTGTGTCAGAAGTAGCGCAAGCATGTGGATTACGTCATAAATGGCATCAATTTCGTGTCGGGACATGGGGACTTCATTGTCGAGGTGGAGATCTTGTACAAATTCGTACTATGTGATTCATATGGAAACGTACGATTTTTAGAAAAAAGAAGGTCCACCTCTACATCTAACCTTCAATGGGGTATAAGTAGAAAACTTCATGAGATCATATTAATTCATACAAATTAGCCACTAATTAACTAAATCGTAAAATGGTTACAAACTGCCATGCGAGTGTGTTGGAAAAAAACATTTAAAAATTAAAATGAGCAAACCGTCTTAGGCTTGTTTTTTTAAAGCAAGGAATACTATATATGAATGTATTTGATAGTGATTACAAAGTTTTTTGCACTCTCTTACACATTGTTTTCACAACTGAAACTACAGCACAAAAAAGTAATAATGGGAAATCAGTGGCAAATATGCAGAGGCATGAAAGCAAACAGCAATAGATATTTTGCTCTGCTCGGACTGAGAAGATCCAGATAAACAACATTAAAGAATGATGAGGATAAGGAAAAGTCACTGGCCTCAATATAAAAAAATTGAAACTGGTCAGCATTTTACCTGAGTGTATTAGCCTTTAACCCCTCAGAACAACAGAGGGGAGATGGCTTCTGGTGGAGTCACAGACAGAAAAGGTCTAAGAGAACTCAATACTGCAACCTTTATCAACAATAAAATACATCTACAGATGCTGGAGTGAATCAAGGGTGAAATTCTGACCTAAAATGTAATAGCAAGCAAACAAACAAACAAATAGACAAAACAACAAACTCCACACGTAAACTGAAATATATGAAAATATTTTACAAAACTAGAGTTTCCATTTAAAATACATTCTCATGGGTCCGATTTTGAAACTGGTTCCATGACAACAGAATCATTCTGACAGAATTAGTGATGCTTCTGCATGACATTTGTCTGTGTTGGAGACAGCAAGTGCAGAGGGGTCAAATCAAGTTTCCTGAACATTTAGATATGAACACTGTTATATCAGTTAAATACAGACCAGCTCATCTGTTGATCAGATTGATGTAAACTGGTGTCTTCTGGAATAAAGCATCTCATAGAGATCTTTGCGTATCACTCACGATGCATCTGACACAAAGACAATTATACTGTTGTGCTAAAGCAGAAACATAGGCCAAAAATAATCTTATAGCTTAGGTACAGACCAAAAAGCTAGGCCACTGAAATGAACCGGCTTTGATAAACTGGTATCCAAATGTTCTTTTAGACTGCTCCGGCAAGTTTCCATTGTCACAATTCATTTGGTTCGATCGCACCACCGAATTCTCCTGCATTCCGTTCCTTCTTCATAACATCACACGTTTCTTCGTCTCTACTTTGCATTTCCGAAACCACTTTCAAGAGTTCAGTAGAGGTAAAGGAGAAGTCACGGAACTCGTCCTGACTGATGGATGGGATGATGCCGTCATCAATGGGCGTAAGAGTAGGATCCTCTTGGGTGAAGTCTGGATCAAAATTATTCACATCTTCTGCAGTTTTCTGGGGATTTTAGATTTTAAAATCTAAATTTATAAATCTGCATTTACATTTACAGTATTTTTTTTTTTTTTTTTTTTTTTACTCACAATTCTGGGCTTGAAAGGTGGGTCAAGCTCTCGCCGGTTTAGTTTGTCCCAGTCAATGCCAGTAAAAAATGCATGACTGGTTACAGCAGTCTCTCCACCCTCTACAGCCACACAACCCAGACGGCGGGATGGATTCTTTGTCAGAAACTGAGCAAAATAAAACCAAAAAATTGTCATCATGCATATGTCTTTAAAACACGCATCTACTTCTACGCATCTACACGCAGGTAATACACACCAGATACTGTATACATCAGTTTATGTTTCTAAAAACAAATTCAATAGTAAAAAAAAAAAGAAAGTGCCCAAAGCTATTGAATGTTGTGAATCCTATCAAATATCCATAGTAAGATTAAACCTACAGTATCAGTAATCAGACTCAATTCCTACGAGAACGTGTATATAACACACAATCGTTTGTGGGAGGTTGTATCGAGAGTATCAGTGTGTGCTATGAAATATATCCAAATCGTATTAAATCAAATAAAATCAAATCAACTCCGGCCCTTCTTCTATGGTCGTCTAAAACACAAACATGT
Source organism: Mylopharyngodon piceus (assembly GCA_039654765.1). Taxonomy (NCBI): domain Eukaryota; kingdom Metazoa; phylum Chordata; class Actinopteri; order Cypriniformes; family Xenocyprididae; genus Mylopharyngodon; species Mylopharyngodon piceus. The sequence continues at coordinate 18,721,850 of CM077450.1, read as the reverse complement.
ACACACACTCACACACACACACACACTTCGGGTAAATCTGACACCCATTAGGAAGCGCAGCTGGGTACCATACGTCAACGACAAACTTGTTGTTCAGAGGGATCATCCAGTTTTACTGGGCAAAAACTACATAGCCTTTATTAAAATTCTATACTATTTTGTCTGAATGAATAAAATACTAAAATCAAATTTTTTTTAAATGGTACAAGTGAATTTAGGCATAATGTGCATTATAAAAAAAATTATATTCATTTTGATTTACTAAAGATTGCATTTAATGGCATTACTAGTGTTTTTAAGATTAACTTTAGGTGAGCATTAGATGACAGCAAAGGTAATCTCAATGTAAAAATAAAATATAAATAAAATATATATAAAATATTGGCCAATAACCTATGGCATATTGTCTATTGCTTCTTACAATGGTTTGTGTATATTTCTGGGCTGTCTACATCAGATAACAGCACAGTAGTGCAACAGGACTGAGGTCTGCTATTCCAAAAATAGAATGCTTTTTAGCCACTCTATTGATCTATTCTTTGACTCTTGTAGGTCAATGTCATGTTGGATGTCCCAGGTTTTCAGTATTTTTCATCCCAAACAAATATCATGACATTCTGCTGTAGAATTTCCAGATTCAACTGTGAATTTATTAGTCCTTCAATAATTGCATGTTACTCTAAGGGGGGGAAAAAATCATCCCCAGTAATATTACCGGTACTATGCTTCACAGTGAGAGCAAACACTATAGAGTGAGGGCAGGGGGTTTTGTGCCTGTGTATATTTGATGTGAAGAGTTGTTATTTTTAGCTAGTCATGTGAGAGCAGTGGATTGTGGATCGAGGCTAAATATAGTTATGTAAGAGAGGGAAAGAGTATGAGGGACAGAGAGAGATCAGATGGGAGGTATTTACTGTTTACTGATGTTCATTGTTGCATGAACTGACAGTTTAAATCACACCATATGCCTCCCACTAATCAAGACATAAAAGCAGACACTGCTCCATTCAAGGCAATTCATGTCTGGATGACTCCAGGTCTCTTAAGCGAACACTGAGCAGCTCACCCCTTTCAATATGTTCACAGCATTTGTGCCGAGCCAGGAAGCGTAGACAATCTCTTCGGTCAGGATGGACTCAAAAAGGTCATCCTCATTCTCTGCCTCAAAGGGGGCGTGGCCAGATAGCATCTCATACAGAAGCACACCGAGAGCCCACCAATCAACCGACGGCCCATACAGCATCTCCTGAAGGATCTATAGGAACATATAAACATCACATTTATTACATTTAGGACATCCTACCATCTCTCTCTCTCGCTCTCTCACACACATCTTGATCACACATTTCTATACATTATCTTTTCACCAAAAATATAGACACCAATAGAAGTATACAGTTTATATCTAAAATACCTAAAGCAGCAGAAGACCACACCGTGGTCTCTTGTCAGCTAAGATATTTGTAGCAATAGCCAACAATACATTGTATGGGTCAAAATTATCAATTTTTCTTTTATGCCAAAAATCATTAGGATATTAAGTAAAAATCATGTTCCATGAAGATATTTTGTAAATTTCCTACCGTAAATATCAAAAAATTATTTTTGTGAGTGGATAAGCATTGCTAAGGACTTCATTTGGACAACTTTAAAGGCGATTTTCACCCTCAGATTCCAGACTTTCAAATAGTTGTATCTCGACCAAATATTGTCCTAACAAACCATACATCAATGGAAAGCTTATTAATTCAGCTTTCAGATGATGTATAAATCTCAATTTTAAAAAATTGCCCTTTATGACTGGTTTTGTGGTCCAGGGTCACATATTACAGGGTCACGTTTTTTTTTATATTGTTCATTTTGTATATTTGTTCATTGTTAATTCATGTTAGTTAATGCATTCACTAATGTCAACAAATGAGAACTTATTGTAAAGTGGTACCGTAATTTTAGTACTTGAACTTAAATGAAAATGAGAAATTACGCTTTGGCAAATAAAATAAATTTTTCAGGTAATATTTAATTTTTTATTTCAATTAACACTGTGAAATAATTTTATTAAATATTTGTAATATTTAGTATTTTTTTCATTAAATATTTTTCTGTTAATAACAAAGCCAAAAAAGGATCCATATTTGTCTTGTGTGTTGCCATAGAAATAAATAATTTCTGTCAATGTGAACAGCTCTGAGCAGAAATCTGGCATCTGATACTTAAAGTCCTTCCGACGCACTTCTGATTATGCTAGAATTCTGAGATGCATAATTTGGTGTGTGTTTTAGACAGCCGCTGAGTGCGAGATAGAATGTCATGAGTGTTTGAATCACCTCTGGAGCAATGTAATCAGGAGTTCCACAGAAGGTACCCGTGACAAGACCCTCAAACATTCCCTCCTTACACATGCCAAAATCAGCCAGTTTACAATGACCATCCTTATCCAGCAGAACATTATCCAACTTCAGATCCCTGAAATAATACACATATACATATAACAATATGTCCAGATTCAGACCATTTTGGCAGAGAGAGAGAGAGAGAGAGAGAGAGAGAGAGAGAAATGTTATATGTTAATATTTTTGTTTACTTGGTAAATCACTTCTGCATGAAAAATCACTTGGTAAATCCCTTCTTAAAGAAAAATTACAAATGGCACTTTATGTCAAAATGGTTATTTACCTCTCACATACACATACATTCAAAATAATGTTTATACTTTATCATAAATTCATATTCAGTCAACAGTAACTGCATGAGTGCTGATATTTTGCCATTTGCCATGTAAGCCAACTCATATTTTACTCTTTGCTTCAGTGCTGTTTCCCAGTCGAAGCAGTACAGCACTACAGCTTTAAAGGTCCATGTGGTTAAAGGTTTGTAATAATGGAAAAGCTGAGGTAAAAATTTATCTCACGGTGGTAATAAACCTCAGAGGACATAGAAGTGGTAATTAAAAAAGCAAGTGGAAGGAAAACATTTCAGAGAATTCACAGAACAGAAAAGTTCAACCGAGAAACAAAATTTCTGTCATCATTTGCTCACCATCATGCTGTTCCAAACTCTTTCTTTCTTCCATAGAACACAAAAGAAGAATAGCGGTAGTTTGGAAAAGGGCAGCTTGAACATTCAACTAAACTTCACCTTGTGTTCCATTGAAGAAAGTGTTTGTAACATCATCATGACGGTGAGTAAATGATGCCAGAATTGTCAATTTGGATAAAATATCCTTTTAATTTCTGTTTTGAGTGCATTTGTGTGTGTCTAACCTGTATATAATCCCCTTGCTGTGAAGGAATATGAGAGCAGATGTGATCTCCGCTGTGTAGAATCTGGCTCTGTTCTCCTCAAACTTTCTGGATTTCTGAATATGAAACATCAGATCTCCTCCATTCACAAACTCCATTACAAAGAACAAACGATCCTGTGAAAGGATTAAAAAGTTAAGATAAATATTCAGCTATAAAACAACAATAAACACTAGATTACCACCTACAACATTAGGAAATCCAGATTCGTACAGGAAGTCTCTTAGAACAGTTTTTAAACCAAACAGACGGTAAACCCAGCATGTCAGAGCCATTAGAAGATTCATGGGAGAGCGAGATGTAGCAGAAACATAAATGCTGTTTAGTCAGCAAAGTAGACTGTAGGAAACACAGGATTATGGGATTATGATGGTTGGAAGGTGATCTAAAATGAAAAGCATCATAAATTTGTATTGACAGCATGCTTAAGTTCAGCACTGCATACTGTATATATCAAACTCAGACCGCACACCCAGGGACCACCCACAGTCAGTTTACTGACCTTATGATGCATGTTGCACACAAAGCTGGAAAGCAATTGTGAAAAGCAATCATTTTCAGATTGTGAAATAATCAGTAGGGTAAGATGTGGGAAGATGAAGGGTAGGGTAAGACTTAACAGTGCGCATTTACTGCAAAACTGACCATATTTTGATATGACTTTAGCATACCGGGTGATGATACATAATCCAAAATATTAAGGAAAATGCTCATTTTGTCTGTTACAGAAAAAAAAAAATTATGAAAGGAGGCAATTTTTTGCCTGAATACTGGGACAAGAAGCCCACCAGGGAAAATTATTCCCAATTGTTATTTGATTTTTGCATAATACAATAAATACATCTAACGTTTTTAATTATTTATTTTCTTTATTTAATTCATGTAACATGCTAAACCAAATATTCCATTAATTAATATTATTATTATATATTATATTATACAATACTAAATTAATTAGACAATTTAGGTGAATTTACAATCATAATTGATAACTGATATTTGTCATATTTTTTGATTCAATAAAAGTGATGAGATGAGATTGAATGACTTCTATGGTCAAGAGCAAAATTAAAGGTGGGGTAAGCGATATTTCAAAAACGCTTTTTGGAAGTTTATCGGACCAACACAGGAACAAACAACAACAAACGTGTGTAGCCAATCAGCATTAGGAAGCGTACGACGGTGAAGGAGAGAGAACGAGCAAGAGGAATATTTGAAGAAAGACTGCAGAAATAGAGATAAGACAATACAAAAGAGAAAAGCTCAGAAGAAACACTGGAAAATGAAGGGTTATGACTGGGCAGAAGCTTTAGGACCCGCGTTAATATTAGAAAATCTTTCCAGCGCTGGAGAGAGCTGAGCGGGAAGGCCTGAAACAGACACGGAGGTTGCTTTGATTCCGCTCCACACGTGAGTAACACTGGGTTTGAATGTAATTTTTTTGTCTGTGCTGTTGGCAACTTACAACAAACTCGTTTGTATTTACTATTGTATAGGCCTACTGTACATTCATTTTTGTGCTTCCTTGTCATTCATCATCTGCGCTTTATTTTTTGTGACGCATTATTTTGTTGCGCTTCTGCTACGATAAACAGACCTCCACTCTTGCATTGCGTGTGTAACGGAGGCCAGCTAGTGAGAGTTGTGCTGGTAAACTCCTTATCTCAAAAGGTGCGCTGACGACTGTTACAGAATGTTTAGCGTCCTTGTTAGTGCACTCGCCTTGCATGCCGGCGATTGGGGTTCTGGACCGACTCGGAGCAGGGCGGGTAGGATTAGAGGGTGAGTTTTGGAGGCGGAGCAATGATGAGAGGGGTGTGTTTGTTTGAGTGGATTTCAAATATCAACAATGCCCAACAGCGTTTTTGAAATATCGCTTACCCCACCTTTAAAGGTAATTTCTTCTGTGTTTCTGTACAATTGTTCAAAGACCAGTGCTCTTCCATATCAATCTGTTACTGTTTTATGATCCATTTCAAATTTATCCTCCCTTAAACCACACGTAAAACCTTAACTGACTGTGGTTGGCTGCTATTAATCAGTCAGACGTTTACTTCCTGTCCAAGTGAACGGTTCTTCACTAGGATATGCAAAGTGGACCAGATTTGCACTATAGTAAAACAGCATGGCACATCCACTAATGACCAAACCCATCACATTAACAAACACAGACACACACAATCACTGTGAAACAGTCCCACACACCGCAGGCCCTCTGAGATCATTGATTTTTACCGCCACATTGCATTACCATCTCAAGTAACCTGGCCCCGAAGGTCATGAGTGTGCTTTGTATGTCGCTCACGTGTGGAGGTTTAAGAGATTGATTGCGTGTGTCGGGGCTGTGATAGAGCAGAGAAAAACCGGTTCATAAATTCCTTTCCTCATTACAATTACACTGTACACACAACAGCGAGACCTTGAGGATCTTCCTGTACATCCATGTTCACGTGAACTCTGCAGTAATAAATCCTGAGAGGTCATCATGTCGGATCTGTTCTGCTGGAATGAACATGAAGTCTGTCTTTAAATCCTTTTGCAATCAGTGTGTGCGCACATTTGTTAAAACCTTCTGTACACTTAAGGTAGAGTAAGTAAATGCAACACCGTAAGCAAATGCCACAGTGTGTATAATATTTCAAGTGGGTCTGTATGATTGTAAAAGCTATGCTAGGGGATTCAGTGACCTCTAAATTATTCTACAGGCTTCAAGCAAAACATGCAAGTAGATTATAGTGGACAGCTGACCTCTTACAACATACAAAAAGGGAAACTACACATACACAGAAAATGCCAAGCAGAATGTAACCCAGAACAAAACGTACTGATGACGTTTGACCTGTGCTTAATCCTCTACTGCCACCTACCGATGATGTGAAAAACTACATGCTCTTATTCAGAGAACATTGTGTATACATACAGCAAGGGCATGTGGTCCATATAAGCTGCGAATGCTCTGCATTCCCAAGCCCTTCGTGGACTCGCTAATTAATATTAACACTATAAATTCCTTTTTATACCATAAAGTGTTTGAGGTATACCATAAAGCTTACATGATAAAATGTTGGTAATGTGTATGCAACTGTCCGTCATTTATTTATTTGCCAAACCACGGTAATTTTCTTCAAATTTGCCAGTGACGGAGGGTTCCGGGTATGCTGATCTTACAACAGCTTTCCTGCCTATGCTCTGTTGTTATGTGTCGTCATCACTGTCATGCGTATGTTTATGTATGTATGCCTTTCTCACCGGTGTCTGGAAGCAGCAGAAGAGCTGAGTGAGGTAAGGATGAGAGGAAGCGAGGGATAACACTCGTTTTTCTGTCATGGTGCACTCCACATCATCATCCTGCAGTATGATATCTTTCTTCAAGACCTTCACTGCAAACACTTGATCTGAATCATTCAACCGGACCAGCATCACCTATTTACACAGCATCAACAGCATGACTTAAAAGCATGTGGGGTATCTTTCCTTAAATTTGTAAGGGCATATTTAAAATATAACAAAATATTTTAATATGAAACAGCACAGCCCACTGAGGCATATTACACTGTTTAGAAGTAATTAGCACTGCAATGATCTAATGGTTTTTTCAGAACGTATCATTTTTGCTGTACACTGGAAAAACTAAGAAATTAAAAAAGGTTAGATTTTTTTTAAACATTTTGCATAGATTCAAGTGAGTAATATTGGCATATATTATTATATTATAATTTTTAAGCAGGTGAGTGACTGTAGCATGTATTTTATTTCAGATAAGGATAAAAATGTGAATACCATGTGAATACTTTGTGTAAAAAATAGGCTGCAAACTTTGTGCTACATGAACTTGAAGTAAAAAGGAATAATCTTAAGCACAGACCTTGCCAAAGCTGCCTTTTCCCAACACCTGCAGAAGCGTGAAGTTTGAGATTCCCAGTTTCCAACTCTGCTCTTTTTTAGATTCCCTTCGATCCCCTCTCACACTCAACGTCCGGGACTGAGTGTCCATACCTGCGAGACCCTGAGAAGAGAGAGAACAAGTTATTTTTTTTTAGACTTCATTAGATTATTACTTATTCAGTGCTACACATGTCATCTTTCACTATTATTCTGTGGACGGTCTTGTGCTACTTCTCTTAATTTCTTTGTTTACTTCCCTAAAGTTTTGTTTTGCCCTATTTTCACTGGATGCAGCCATGTGAAACGTCAATAAAGCACAATGAACTTAAACTGTTACACAGACAATCAGATCACATATTTCACTTTCTAAAAGACTGTGTGCACATGCGTGTATTTAACGTACCATGGAGTTGCGTTTGGTCATTCCTCCTGGCTGAAGGCCCATTTCTGCCAGTTTATTGGCCAGTTCTACATTGTTGACTCCACAATTTGGTGCAACATTTCCCTTACAGCGGATATGGACGTTCATTTTACAAACTACAGACGTAAAAACACAACACATTAGATGAGCATCACAAAACAGTATGAATAAGACTGATTGGTTTCTGAGGAACAAGGAGTGCTGACAAAAAAGAAAAGAAATAAGTACTTTTGCAGTGCAATCCTTGCCGTACGAGGCCCCACAGCAGAGAGCCACAGTGGTCACAGAAGGTAGGAACCTTATAATTGTGGATGTTGAACTTATGGGGAATGTTTATACTGAAACCCTGATTTGTAGTCTGTAATGAAAAGGAACAAATGCATAATAATAAAAAATTGAGTGTTTATTTATTTATTTATTTATTTTTACATTTCAGCTATTCTTCTTCTGACTAGCAGGTGGAGAAATGGCATCTGTGTTTATCAAGACACAGCCAGTAGTCATTTCTCCAACACACAGTGTGCATGTTTCTCTGTAATTCTATGGACAAAATTTCAAATAAAAAGCCCAAAGATGAAAAGCAAAACCAGATCAAACTATCTTGTGAAAACCCCCACACAAAAAAATGGACTACAGAAGTATTTTAGGGTTAGGGTTGCGTGTTACCTGTTCCTTGGCAGGTTTCTTCATGCGTGGACACACCGTAACCACAAACTGATGGCATCGCTTGTGTACCACACAGGTGCACACTAACACACACAAACACACACAGCTGATTATAACCTACATTACAATCAATTTAAATACACATAATAATCATTAATACAGAGACAGAGTGTCTACTCACCTTGACATTGGTAGCCCTGTTTTCCAAAAACACCCCTGAAACATGAAGAAAACGCACATAATGTTTGTGAAAAGTTTGTGCAGTCACTCACTTTAAGCATTTGGACACAAACATACCTGTAAAATACTTTTTACATAATGAACCCTATTTATGTTCTGTGCAATTTTTGATTATAATAATAAACTTTGTCTGTATAGAAAAGCCATTCTACATACAAAAGCAAGTGTCACAAAAAGTGTCACCTAAACTGGGCTTGTCATTAAAATACAGCCCACTTACCAAATAATGAACTCTACATGACATTCTGCAATGTCTCAAATGTTACAAATAACTAATTTGTAGGAATATATGCCTGCAGCATGTCTCTTTGAAATTCAAATGGCAATCATTCATAACATTTTACACATCACCCTGTGAGTTTATTAAATAATTTGATAATTTGATTATGCTTTCAGCTGCCAGTATGAGTGTAACATTCTCAGGGGTTTAAATTTTTCTTAGCGTTTAAATTCAACCTGCAGAATTCCACAGATGCACAATTTTTAGATAATGCTGTTGTTAAAAAACACTTACAATAACCTTATTACAGGGACAGTTCCCATGCAAATGAATATTAATATCTTGCTCAAGGACTCATGATTACCCCTCATGGGGATTTTAACTTGTACAGTTTCAGTTGTGTGTTTTAAAACTCACAAAAAAAGTGTCAATTATAAAAATGAATGTGTTAAAAAAAAGATGTGCATGTACGTGTTAAGTGCACTACCATATAAATTCTTTGCAGTGGAAGCAGAATGTTGGTTGCTTTAGGAAGGTTGACATGAACTTGTGCCCGTTAACTTGGTGGATTTTCCTTCGGACTGCCTGCTGCCGTACTCGATTAAATTCCTTATAGGTACGTGCGTTTCCTCCAGCATCATCTAAACACAAAGATACAGAAAAAAAATTATTACTTCTTTATGAATCATGATGCATGATCTTTTTAGAACACATAGACATTTCCTGTAATGCCATGTAACATTCTTTTGAATATGTGAGGGGGAACAGCGACAGATTACGGGCCCCTTAGTTTACTGGTATTATTAAGTCTAGTCTATTCTCTGCAGGCCTAACCACAGGCCTTTAAAGGAAGCCAGCTTTACACCCTCCTGCACAGTGTGTGTGCGATTCACACATAGCGTACACTTCATGCATGATGCTCAAGATGCTCTGACAGATGTCGATTAAAAAAAACCTTTGACTGAAGTTGGCTTTGTGTGTCTTAGAGCACCACTAACATGTGTTAACAAGTCTGGTAGCAGTTTAACAGTTAGTAAACTGATATCTCAACAGCAAGGGGAGGAATTTAGGATTTCTTCTTTTAGTGAAAAGCGTGTATGTGTTTTTCCATCATCATGGCCTAGACAGTGCAATTCATCAAGAAGATTTTTATATTTTCATTTTACTCCATCAGTAGCTATGAAACAGACCCTGTGTGTTCTCGGTACGCCTCTATGTTCCCGACGAAACAAAGTCAGATTGACTGTCGAATCAATGTTTTCAAATGACACTCAGTAAAAGTTCTACTTCTGCATATAGAAATTTAAAAGAAAGAAAGACTGAGACAGAAAGAAAGAGCTATGCAAATGAGAGAGGAGGGACTTACCATCTATAAATGAACCTGTGAGATTAACATGGATGTAGACCTTACCCTCAGGCTCAAGGTCAACCTGCAACAAACACAGAAATCGAGAAAAACATTTTTAAATTGCATTAGATATAACTTTAGATATTAAATACTAAATAAGCTATTCTTACATTAATTATTTACATTAAATATATTCAAAATTTGAATAATAGTGAAATGATCAAAATGATAGAAATAGAAATAGTGAAGGTATGCAGTGACAAAAATGTTAAACAATCAAACTTATAATTTAGATTCTAGAACAGGCTTTCTGACCAATACACTTCTGTTTTTACAGTTATTTGTGACTGTAAGAGTATTTTCTTGACAAAGAAATACTTAAGAATGGAGTGTAACTACACACACACAAAAAATAATAATAAAAATAATAATAATAATAATATTCAATGACTACAGAAATTCCAATGACTTTTCTATGACCTAAGAAGCAATATCTGTGCCAAATTCAACCAATCATGCAAACACTGCTTTGCTGTCCAACACTGGTAGCAGTTGCACTTGCAGTTGCACTTGCACGAAAATGTAAATGAGGTCAGGCAGAAGTGAAATATTAGCACTGGACTGTAGAGCAAAAAAGAGAAAAGAGATAAATGGAAAGACAAACTCAGAAATGGAAAGAGACAGTGAGAGATAAAGTGGGGCGTTCATGGGCCTGTGGTAAACTCGTCTGTGGAAAACCAATTTTGTGGGCATGTGTAGACCTGCATGTGATACAGAACTAAACCCTATGTGCTTGTGTGAGTGTTTTTTTATAGAATCATGGGTAAAAGAAATGTTCCAGATAATAAAAAAAGGTAAAAAAAAAAAAAAAAAAAAAACCTACTTCTTTATATAAGAACTATGTTAATCTATGTAAAACTCCCTTTATTCAGATTTTGTGTTTTCATTTTTTGACAGCATAATCTATTTTATAGTATATTTGCAGATAAAATAACTGGAAAATACAAAACATATTTTATGAAATAAATTCTCTGAAAAATCTCAGAACAATCTTATTTCATAGAAAATTTAAACAAATTTAATAAATGAAAAAAAACAAACAAACAATGAAAATACAAACAAAACAGAAAAAAAATCTTAAAAGACGATGCAAACAGATCTGTTTGTAAATAGATATATGACTTCCAATTCATATGACTTATTTCTGTACTTAAGTACCACACATAAAATGTACATACTCCGGGACACATATTACTGAAATAGTTGTCCTGAGATATTGCATGTAAACAGCAGAAACAAGGGAGCAGCCAACCAGATTTTCAGAATTTTTAGCTAATTATTGATCCATTCAGAATTTTTAGCCAAGCAGAAAAGCTCTTTACAGTCACTTATTTTGTGTGTTTCGGTTTGCGGACATCAAGTTGGCTGACATCTGTGAAAGACTAGGTTGTGGATAGAGGCTGTGCGTATGAAATAATATCATTAAAGAATACTGTGATACATAAAGTTAGCCATAATTAGCATATAGTATGTTCTTAAAAGCACTGCTAAACAATTTCTTTTCTGTCTCTTTCACATTATTTTAACTGTACTTTTTTTTTTTAAACAATGTTTGCTTAAGCAACTTTCATTTGAGTTCAAATGAACATTTTTTTCGACCACACACATACTTCCTTTCATTTGGTCTGAACTGAAAGTAGACAAATTCACACAGATTGTGTGAAGAGTCTCTCCAAAATATACGACTTTCATTTTATACAATTTTTTTAATGCTAGTTTCACTGACTGATAATATTGCATAACAGAAACTACTGGATTCCTAGAGGCAGTTCCCATATAAGCTAACACACACACTTACTTGTGTGTAGTGTTTTGAATTGCAGGTTTCACTACATACCATTTGTCCCAAAAGCCTGAGGCTCTACACAAACACAGATACATACACACTGACAGAAACAGGAGACTGAACCTTGGCGGCAAAATAAAAAAAAAAAAAAAAATATCCCACAGCCCAGACAGAATGAAAGTGGAGTTTCATTAATTAGTGGTTATGTGATCTGCAGCTGCAGAACCTGCAGAGGCCGTGTATCTCTGAGGTTGACTAAACTTCATGTAGAACTCAATAGAAATTGGTCATACACAATAGTTCAAAAGTTTGGGGTCAGTAAGAGTCTCTTATGCTCACCAAGGCTGCATTTATTTGATCAGATATACAGTAAAAACAGCTTGGTGCTTAAGAAACATTTCTTGTTATGATCAATGTTGAAAACAGTCACAGCTTAATATTTTTGTGGAAACCACGATTTTTTTCAGGATTCTTTCATGAATTGAAAGTTCAAAAGAACAGCATTTATTTGAAATAGAAATCTTTTATAACAATGTAAATGAATCCTTGCTGAAATAAAGGGATAGTTCACCCAAAAATGAAAATTCTGTCATCATTTACTCCCCCTCAAGTTGTTCCAAATCTGTATAAATTTCTTTGTTCTGCTGAACACAAATGAAGATATTTGGAAGAATGTTTGTAACCAAGCAGATCTCGCCCCCCCATTGACTACCATAGTAGGGAAAAAAATTGGTAGTCAATGGGGGACGAGATCTGCTAGGTTACAAACATTCTTCCTTTGTGTTCAGCAGAACCAAGAAATTTATACAGGTTTGGAATAAGGGTGGGATGGTTCAGATTTCTCACGGTTCGGTTTGTATCACGGTTTTAGTGTCACGGTTTCGGTATGGTTCGGTATGTGCTATGTTCAGTAAAAAAAAAAAAAATAGGACAATTGTCAAATAAAGAAAATAAAAACAAATAATCTAACTACAAGAAACAGCTCTCATGTATTTATTTGTGCTAAGATACAAATGAAATAAACAATGCTTTACAGGTTTTTCAGGTATCTAACAGCTTTCAGGTACAGAAATTGAATAAAGTAATCCAATATAAAATAACACTGCATATAAACTTCTTTGAATAGTTAAATAAAGATGAAAAATTATTGAAGTTACAAAAGCTATTCAGTCAAGAGTGATTTCTTCGTGCTTTGTCGTTCGATTAGCATTAAAACACATAGAGCAGGAATATTAGACTGCTGTCCCTTTAAGACATAATTCAAAGATCCAGTACACTGATACTGATACACATGCGTTGTCTGTCTCGTTTTTCTCCTAAGACATAACCTACTATGTTTGTTAGGATACTCGCTAAGATGGGCTGTGTTGACATAATTTTTGTGTGAATTTGTCCGTTTACGTGCAAGACTTGAAAGAGAATTTGCGCGAGAGTATTTGCGCGCTGTGACGCGGCTCTCCACGTACGCGCTTCGGATGAGTACACACAAATCTCCTCACAGCGCGCGCAAGTTCTCTTTCACGTCTTACGGATAAATGTTTAAATTGGCAAGATTTAAATGAGTTTAGTTTAAACACAGATAGCAACGTGAGATGTTCAGGTCTCACCTGCGCTCACGTCGCGCGCTATCAACACCCGGGTGATGACGGCGTAAATGACTGGTCATAGAGCTTTCGGCACGTCATTGAACGTTTGTTTACAACGAGTGACTGTTTTGTCCATGTTCTTTTGATCATCGCTGTTGCAACGTATTGGGAAACTAGAATGCATATCCATCGACTGAAACATACATTAACAAACCGTCCCACCCTTAGTTTGGAACAACTTGAGGTGGAGTAAATGATGACAGAATTGTCATTTTTGGGTGAACTATCCCTTTAAAGTATTAATTTCTTTTAATAAAACCGTACTGACCCCAAACTTTTGAATGGTAGCGTACACTTTCATTACTGTAAAATGCAATACCAAAACCCCCACTTCGGCCCTTAAAGATGTTATCCAGGTGTCACAGTCAAAACAAAGAATATTATACAAGGTATGTCCTCTACCAATTAATTCATGCACACTTTAGTCTGGGCTGACTAGATATCCCAATTTTTCCAGAATGGTTCTGTTTTGAGTCCCTTATCCTAACATTTTCTTTCTTATTTTAAACATTTAAACAAGAAACTTTTTTTAATCTTGAGTGAAATTTGTTTTTAGATGCATATTGCACAGATTACATTGGTGGTTCTCAACCAGGGGTCCAGGGCCCACTCGGGGGCCTCAACAAACTTCAAGGGGGCCTCAAGATGACTTAAAACAAGACAAAACAAGCATTGAAATAAGCTAAAACAACTAAAAATCAAGATATTTCTTATTATTTGGTTATATTTACTATTCTAGTTATAGCAATCTCTAAAATATTTTATTGAGAAATTGTGAGTGGGGCTGGGGGTTGTGGAGCAAAAGGTTGAGAGATCCACTGGTTTACATGATATTTCAAGCTGTGACAATGTCATACTTCATCCAAAACTATTTTAAACATTCCTTTAACAAACTATTCTATTTTATGCATTGTTTTTTTTTTTGTTGTTTTTTTTCCCCCTCATATTGAGATTACATTTAAAAACAATTTTAAACAAGCACTTTAAACAAGTTAATAATTTAAAATATACACTTCCCCTTTTACACAGTGTAACCTAAAATAACCCAGATGCTAATAACAAAGTTTAAGTCCATGTTACTGTCCACTAGATGAACACGTTCAAATTTGTCAGGACACGTAAAACAAGACGATCGGTCACTCTAAAAATAATGTTCCTGTGCACATGCATTATGGGAAAAGAGAACTAATGGTACTTGGGTTGATTAATAAGGTTAGAAGAAGACTTTCACCACTTCTGCTGAGTACAGACAAGCTGTGTTGTGTGTGCATGTTTGGCCTGGTCACTGAAATGCTGACTTTACATGTTTTACAACTACTGTTTTCCTAGTAGTCTGCGGCAGTGTTGAGTTAACACGTACACTGAAATAAACTAGCTCTGAGGGCGGTGTGAAGACATGGAAATTGTGGTGTTCAGACCATAGAAGATGCTAAAACCACAGAGCAAGATGTCAACCCACCTACAGAGAAACAGAGTCCAAATTGTACTGACTTTGCATTAAGTCCTGACTTCCTTTCATTAAACACTGATCATGCATCAGCATCTCTACATCTGTGTCTAGAACTGCAGTCAATCGCCTGGTTCTGGATCAGTGAGCAATGCATTGCCGGACATATGGGTGCAAGTGTGAAGCCACTTCTGATGGTGGAAAATGATAACACTCATAACCTCTATACGTATCTGCTGTTCAGACACACAGAAGAAAAACACAACCGCACAAAGCAAAAGAGATTAAAAGAAACAACACAACAGAATACAATAGAACAGAACAGAACACCATGCAATACAACACAGCACCACAAAACAAAGATACACATCACAATACAAGAGAAAGAACAGTGAGGTTTAGGGGAAACCAGAGTGCTGCAACACCATTAGTTTAACCAACTAGAAATGAGCTTTACCATAACCGTAGAGCACTATGCTACAAGACTAGCACCAACCTAAATCAGCAGATTCTCATTTCGTTTGATATAGAACACAAGCTTTTCATCCGATATAACATTTTTATTAAAATAATTTTAAAAAATTAATAATTTCAAAAAAGTAGAAATATCATAGCCACAGATAGAGAGGGCTGTAATGTGTTCCTACAGTAGACAGAAAGATTGCACAAAAACAACGTATAGGCTACTTCGCCGAAACAACTAAAGCAACTTTAAAACTAAAACAGTATGGGCATACGTTGCTTATGTTTTATG
The DNA here is from genome assembly GCA_039654765.1 of Mylopharyngodon piceus. NCBI lineage: Eukaryota > Metazoa > Chordata > Actinopteri > Cypriniformes > Xenocyprididae > Mylopharyngodon > Mylopharyngodon piceus. The sequence continues at coordinate 18,706,075 of CM077450.1, read as the reverse complement.
TATAGCTATATTTGTTTCCATTGCCGTTTTGTGTTTCTATTTCCTTTTTGAATTAAAGTTCCTAATTATTTACCATTTCATAGCATTCCTGCATCTCAAACAGTAGAGCATGGTGCTAATAATGCCAAGGTCGTAAGTTTGATTCCCAGGGAATATGAATTGATACAACAAACTATACCTTGAATGCATTGTAAAGCATTTTGGTCTACCAAATGGATAATTGTATACGTAAATTTTGAATCGAAATGTTTAAAAACACAAAGTTGGTAGGATGATGGTAATGACATAATATTTACATTGAACAAGTAAATTTGATAACCACAATACATTCATGCATACATTTTAACATGTTTTCAAGTAGGCCTAGCGTTCCAACAGACTGGTTGGGGGGGTGATCGTAACAACAGTGTTCTTTGTACTTGATATTAATTTATGAGTATATTTCTAAACTTCTTTCATTTGCAGCAGGCAAATATGGGAATACTCTTGCAAAGTTAGAAACACATATCACAAAAAACAGTTACAGACATCGAAATACTGTAAAATATAACACTCCCCAAGTCATTTTGTAGTATGCTGACCGTTTATGATCCAACACTATGGTTTTTGTTATGTCTTTAGTGTCCAACTAAGTATAGATCAGTAATGCACAGATATAAACAATACTAATATATTTATTTTAGCATTATTAATTGCATTCTAGCCTTATCAAAATGCACTTTTCTACAAACACAATACCACCAGATAGATCCATAGATGCTCGCTGTCTGCCCCCTCAGGGCAAACATATACTGTTAGTTCTGAACTTTTCCAACTATATGATTAAAAGTGTCAGATGTCAACATCATACATGTGAAAATTAGATCTCTACCAATTTAAAAGCAAAGAAATTTCTCAGAATTTTGTTATCAGGTGAAGGAGAGACATCTATATGATAAACATTCCTCACCCATCCTTCAAAAGACTCCTCACTGTTCGTATTCTTCATCAGATCATCAAACTGGATGGTGCAGTTGGCCACGAAGTCATCGTACCCGATCGGTGCGTCATGAAAAACGGCCAACTCTAATTGCTTGCCGCTGTTGACGTTAACGGAGAACTCCTCGTTATAAGTGGGCATGTTGGTTTTTTGCTTGGTATGCGTCTGTCCTATTTTATACTCGTCCACTTTTACGATGATATACGGATCCAAGGTCTGGTTCGCTTTGTTGAACATCACAGCGTGTCGCAAAGAGGTGGTCGTGGGCTTCAGGTCCACCGCCTCGCCGATGCGCAACTTCAGATACCCGTTAAACTTCATGATGTCCAGCAAATCTGATCCTAACTGACTTAGTGAATGTTGGACATTGTGTCACTTAAATGGGAGGGTGTAAATGCGCAAACGCACACCAGTTAAAAGCCTCTGCATCTGAAACAAGGCGCTGTTTGAAACACCTGCTTTGCGGAAGGACTGAAGCGAGTGGGCTGAATAGGGAAGTGAAGGAGTTTACGCATGAATACGCGTCTCCCTCAGGGGATTCAATCATAACAATAACCGTTTCTTTCAAGCTCTCTCTTTAAACCTTACTGTTTTACCCGCTACGCGAGGTATTATAAGAGATCGGCTTTGTAAAGTTCTGCTCGACACTATCACATTCCGTCCATATTTGCTGAAGTTTGAACTCAAACGCGTGTAAGATAAGAGCGGTCTTATAAACTTCTGAGTCTGTTTTAGGTAGACAAACTGAGCGATAGGGTGTTGCAGGAGAGAAACTTTGCAGGAGAGAAACTTTACAGATATTTTTCTTTAAAAAAAAGCCATGGGTGCACCATCTTTGAAACAGTCCTACCTGCATGTGGAATATGGAAAAGGAAAACACACCTGTTTTATTGTGAGCATAACTGTGGAAGCCTCCGCCACCTTTCGGCAGAGTTTTCTAATGTAGATTTATGTTGATTATCGGACGCGCGCACCTAGCGGTTTCGTAAAGGAATAACAGTCAAAAGGATTAAATTCGTCATTTTATAATAGATAAAATTATTGAATAATTTATTGAATAAAATATGAAAGATATTGTAACTAAACAAATTAATAAATATATAATCAATAGTATATTAAATAAATAAATTGGAGGGTTAACATTAGGCTACTTAAAGGGTTAGTTCACCCAAAAATGAAAATTCTGTCATTAATTACTCATCCTCATGTCGTTCCACCCCGTAAGACCTTTGTTCATCTTCAGAACACAAATTAAGATATTTCTGATCAAATCCGATGGCTCAGTAAGGCCTGCATTGCCAGCAAGATCATTTCCTTTTTCAATGTCCATAAAGGTACTAAAACATATTTAAAACAGTTCATGTGAGTACAGTGGTTCAACCTTAATATTATAAAGAGACGAGAATACTTTTTGTGCGCCAAAAAACAAAATAACGACTTTTTTCAACAATAGTGATGAGCAATTTCAAAACACACACAGTGGAAGCTTCGAAGCTTTACGAATCTTTTGTTTCGAATTAGTGGTTCGGAGCGCCAAAATCGTGATTTCAGTAAACGAGGCTCGTTACGTCATAAGTGTTTCGAAATTTCAATAGTTCACGTGACTTTGGCAGTTTGATACACGCTCCAAACCACTGATTCGAAACAAAAGATTCGTAAAGCTTTGAAGCTTCAAGTGTTTTGAAATCGCCCATCACTAGATATATTTGGCGCACAAAAAGTATTCTCGTCGCTTTATAATATTTAGGTTGAACCACTGTACTCACATGAACTGTTTTAAATATATCTTTAGTAGCTTTTTGAGCATTGAAAAAGGAAATAATCTCGCTGGCAATGGAGGCCTCACTGAGCCCTCGGATTTTATCAAAAATATCTTAATTTGTGTTCCGAAGATGAACGAAGGTCTTACAGGTGTGTAACGATATGAGGGTGAGTAATTAATGACTAAATTTTCATTTATGGGTGAACTAATTTCATTTAATTTCAAGGGTTTAGGCTACAAATAACATAGATACTGTAACATTCGTCATACAGTCGTGGGAACTCAGCTCACAAAATAGTTTGAAAATTCCTGCTTTTGAACATCATCCCATTTTTATTTATAAATAATTAAATCAGTAAACAAACAAATAAATTAATACATATGCTAGCCTATATAAAAATAATATGTAGGCCATCATAATTGTATACGAGATAGGCTATATAATAGGCCTAAAGTCAAATGTCTGGACTTGACTTCATTTACAGTGTGTTTCTCATGAATTTGAAAACCATTGCTTGAAATATAGGCTTATTAGGCTATAGTATAATGAATTATATATGAATTGTCTACATATAAACAAAATGGTTTGAGTGTATATGTAGGCTCTGATTAAGTTTGCCCAAGTCTATAAAGTCTATAAAGTATAAAACACTTTTCCAGCTGTTGTAAATTCAAAGGGGAGACTCCAAACACTCTCTGCTCCGTCCAGTGTTAGCTGTCTGAGAACAGAGAAGTGAAGAATAAGAGTTTATCTCCATGACCTTCAGCGTCGAAGCAGTCAATGTGAAGCTGAGGTCTGGAAGATCCTCTCTAGTGATTCTGGTGTGGCACCAGAAATAGCCAGCAGGAGTCACTCATGCTCAAGTATTCAACCATCAGGCCTACCTGTATTTTACAAACATACATGTTCAGTTTCTTTATGGACAGCTTCGTATAGTGTTACCCATAAGTTAAGTTGTCCTCTGACTTTGTTGTTCCAGCTGTCATATCCTTACATCTCAGCATCTCTCTCTCTCTCTAGTTTTGTGTGGAATGAACCAGTATTAAAACATGTCTTCAGCACCAAATCACCTTTAATGGTCTTCATGGTTTAGCCCCCTCCTGAGTCTTCATTAAAGAACTGCCCTTTTCACCCGGAGCGCAGTGTGGGAGAGTTTAAACTCAGGCTATTGTGGAGAACAGAACTGTTCTGGACACAGAGTTATCCTGAGTTGAGTATGTGTTCAGAACAGAGCAAATGTGTATTTCAGGACATATGTGTGCCTCTGGTGTTTAATATATATAAGCTATATATAATTTATATATAATTTCTTTGTACGCACATACCTTAAAGTCTTAGCTACTAAAATAAGCTGTTGTCCCAGTAGTGGGGTAAATTGTCACAATGGAATTTGCCATTAAAAAGCTTATATGTGACCCTGGACCACAAAACCAGTCATAAGGGTAATTTGTTAAAAAACAATTGAGATTTATACATCATCTGAAAGCTAAATAAATATGATTTCCATTAATGTAGGATATTGTACAATATTTGGCTGAGATACAACTATTTGAAAATCTGGAATCTGAGGGTGCAAAAAAATCAAATTATTGAGAAAATCGCCTTTAAAGTCGTCCAAATGAAGTCCTTAGCAATGCATATCCACTCACAAAAATAAATTTTTGATATAATTATGGTAGGAAATTTACAAAATGGAACATGATCTTTACTTAATATCCTAATGATTTTTGGCATAAAAGAAAAATCGATAATTGTAACCCATACAGTGTATTGTTGGCTATTGCTATAAATATACCCGTGCGACTTATGACTGGTTTTGTGGTCCAGGGTCACATATATAGTCTTTTAAGCAGCAAAAACAATTAATGAAACATTGAAAATATAAAAGGTAACATTAAAAAATAAATTGCATAAATTATGACATTTAAAAGACAAATGTAAAACACAAACAACATGCTCCATCCTTATTCTGAAAAAAAAGTCAAATCTTTCAGTTAAAAGTACATAAGTAGTCTCTTGTATGTTAGAGTAATTTTATTTTGTTGAGCTACAAATATATATCATGATTTAACAACAAAAAGTAATTGATAGGTAGCCTATGATGTGACTGCATCCCAATGTGACAACTAGCCCCAGTCCACAGTCACGCATGTTCACTAAAGCTCTGTTATAGACATAAACCATACCTGAACAAACACGTATACACATGTACAAACTCAGCAAAGCCTCCAAATCCCATTCAGCACTCATATACAGTACAATCTCGCACATAGCAGGAGTTTGAAATAGTTCCCAAATCTGTCTTTTACACACACACTGTTACACTTACATTTACTGAACTGTTGCTACACCATGTCAGGCCGTGTGACTCGTAGAGATGTGGATGAGGTATTTATGGGTGAAAGGCCAAAGTGTGTGTGAGTGCGCGTTTACTGGCTGGTATTATTACTCAGTGTTTGGGAATGGCAACAGCTGCGGCAGGAGGGCGTAAAAGAAGAAAAACAAAAATCAGAGAAAGAAAGAGAGAGTGAATGATGGAGTGTTTGGGGAGACAAGTTAAAAAAAGAGTGACAGGGAGAGAGAGCAGAGAGGACAGAACAGAAGTGTTTTAAAGCAGAGGAGAAAGTGTGTGACACAGGGCAGGGTAAGTGTGTGTGTTTGAGTAAAATGAACTCCAGATGTGATATGGTCTCAGCTCAGACCAAGGCGTCAGAAACAGAATTAGAGGATTTAGAAAGCAAAGAGAGTGACAAAGAGGAGAGGAATTTTAGAGAACACTAAAGTGTCACAATAGAGGTAAGGTAGTGTATGATTGGTTGTGTTTGTTTCTTCCTAACAGAGTCTTCAGAATGATTTACTGAATGTCTGTGACACAGGGAGCACGGTTACTGATAGAGCATGAAAATCAATTCGGGATGAAGGAGAAGAACAGAGATGCAGAAAAAGTCCAGGGAAAAAGCAGATGTCTGCATGAAAGGGCCAATCGGCATGAAAAGAAGTCAGACAGTCATACAGCAAAATCACCTTGTGTAGGCAGCGGTTAACAGTCAGCAGATGTTTCTGCTGGTGTGTGAATACGGATTACGGTCTAAAGGTAAAGCAATCACTGCAGGACTAAATTCAGGCTGAAAAGAGACATAACTCCTGTCTGATACCCAAGAGCAGTGGATCTCATTTTTCACTCACTGGAAGTTAGCATGAAATGTTGTTTTAAAGGCTTTTTTTTCTTTACACGTTTACTCAAAAGATTTTTAAAATGTCTTCTAATTCCACATTTAAAGTGAATGGGTGAATTACAAAACCTGTCAAACAGTTCACCCAAAAAAACAAAAGAAGTTGTAATGCTATAAAAATTACTGTATTAAAGTAACGAGAAACTAATTGCAATCACCATTGAGAATAAAAGGAATTATAAAAAGAAACAAAAGCTAAACAATATGACAATACAAAGGAAGATATTTGGAAGAATGTTTGTAACCAAGCAGATCTCGTCCCCCATTGACTACCATAGTAGGAAAAAGATGTACTATGGTAGTCAATGGGGGGTGAGATCTGCTTGGTTATAAACATTTTCCCACCTATCTTCCATTGTGTTCAGCAGAACAAAGAAATTTATACAGGTTTGGAACAACTTGAGGGGGAGTAAATGATGACAGAATTTTTATTTTTGGGTGAACTATCTCTTTAATTGTCATGAAAATAGTGCCATAACACAGAAAGAAAATACTTTTTTTTGCCAAATATTTTATCTTTAGTAAAACGTGTTTTTTTGAGAGATTCACCTCAACACCAATCCTCTGCAAACCATAAAACATATTTTTTTAGATCTCACTACACTATGGTTTCATCATGCGTTTTTGGTAATGTCACTCAAGGTAACCATGTCACACAAAGCAGTTATCTTGTCACTGACCACACCTCTTACCTGCAGGTGAAATCTTACTGTCATCCTGAGCTGCACAATGCTTTATTCACACACCTCAAGAGTAACACAACTACCATATTTCTCTAAGTACATGTAAGATTGTGCATGCGTTACAGACAGCCTTACTTTGGGCGGTCTCTCAAGCTAATGCAGCATATTAGAAACAGCAGGAGAGAGCAAAGGCCACAGACTACATACACACACACACACACACACACACACAGACACACACACACACACACACACACACACACACACACACACACACACACACACACACACACACACACACACACACACAGAGCATTTGTTTTCCATTATCTGACATACAGAGAACCCTCTGTCCAAATCAATGAAGAAAAATCAGCCTGTCTATCAATCTTTCTCACATGCAAACCAGCAAAAACACACACTAATGCTTGGATCTCTTAGACTAAACATGGATCACAGACTCCATTCCAGATGCCACAGTACACAAGCCAGTGAGAAACCAGTTTTAATTCTTATTTCCCTTTATTTATTTAATTCCACATAAAAATACATCAAAATTGTCCTTTTGGTCTTATAAACAAGGTTGCAATGGTAAAACAAACACAAAAAAAGTATATTTTCAATTTATTATTATTTTTTTCTTTATTTAAAATAGAAAGAAAAAAATGTGCATTCTAAACTTAAATCGTCACAGAAAATCTTTGGATAGTGTGTTGGTGAAGAAATACCCTGAAATGTTTGAAAAATCTTCAAAAATCGAATCCATACAAAGGATAAATCATTAAACCAGAGGGTTTTTTTTTTTCCAGACAGACAATTTTCCAATTCATTAAATATCTGCGTAAATCTAATATCCACATTCAGTTATTGAAAAATCAGCAGTGCAGCTGCTTAATTCATTGGTTTCATCTGTCTTTTTACAGATCACAGCAACCGTCTGATTCAAAGATTGTCAAACTCTGCTGTCATTCAGAATAGATTACTATCCATTTCATTGCTCTACTGGATATTGTGAATTTGATTGTGCCTGTGTTCAGTATTCAAGTGTCATTACAGCATTATGAGAACATTAGGAGTATCATAAGAGCTCATCTCATTGGGATTCCCTTCTTGAAGCAGCATTTGGTCCAGTAAACAGTCTGTCTTGTGTATAACCTGTAAAATAAGGTTCTTCTTCAAGGCAGCATGTGTTGAGCTCACAACTCATGCAGTGCAACGTGTCCCACAATGATGATGTCAAAGGTCAAGGACCTTGAACCCAGGAGACAATGATGACACACAGGCTCAGCGCACCCACAACCAGGCCAATGACCAACAGAAAAACCGCCTAGAAAAAGGTGGAAAAGATGCTTACAGAAAGAAAACTGAAGAAAGCAACATCATAATTATGTTTACAATACAAAAACATGTAAAGTCAGTTATAAGTCAGAAATACTGTACACTACCGCTCAAAAGTTTGGGGTCATTAAGTTGACAGATGATTAACGCAAATGGCTAGTACTTGTGAACTGACTTGCTAGCTAAAACATGACGTGCACTGTCTAGTGATACAGCAGCCTAATAAACCTGCTGCTGTCTGTCATTAATGTTCAAGCAACAAAAGAAAAAGACAAAATCACTCACTGCTCCTGACTGTATAACTTTAGTTATCTTTATAAGGATCATCAATATATATTTAATTGTTACAGTGAGGACTGTGCAGTGTAATTTCTTACTTGAATGCTGCCGTTAAACGGTTGTTAGTGCTTTTTGAATGCTTTGGCTATACATAGCAACTGAGAGCAACTCTCTCTTACGTGTATCTAACTCCACTGTTACTCTCGCACTTCAAATAACTGCGTGTAAATTTTGTTTGTATTTTTGTATGTTCAAATTACAAATGACTTGTATTTTAATTAAATACATTTTTTACAACAGTATTTTGTATTTTATTTAAATACATTTGATGAGTATTTGTAATTTGTAACTAAATACTTTTTGATGTATTTGTGCCCATCTCTGCAAAAAGTCAAGATGAATTCTCATCTTACTACAAATAATCTTTTTGAGCCCCTTCAATCGGGATTCCGTAAACTCCACAGCACTGAAACAGCTTTAGTTAAGGTCACTAATGATTTGTTAATAGCTTCTGATTCTGGCTGTCTTTCTATCTTGATTCTTCTTGATCTCAGTGCCGCATTCAACACTGTTGATCATTCCATTTTACTTACTTGGTTAGAGTCTGTCTTTGGAGTTTCTGGGACTGCACTAAGCTGGTTTGATTCTTATCTCTCAGATCGAAAGCAGTTCATTGCTATGGGTGGTTGCAGGTCTGATATTGGTGTTGTGAAATCTGGTGTTCCTCAAGGATCAATTTTGGGCCCTTTACTTTTTAGCATTTACATTTATCCATTGGGTCAACTTTTAAGATCACTTAGTCTCAACTTTCTCTTTTGTGCAGATGACACTCAGGTTTATGTACATTCAAAACCTGATGTTAATGTGGCTGTGTCTTTTCTTTCTCAATGTATTTCTGAGATAAAAAAAAATGGATGTCTGGAAATTTCTTATGTCTGAACAGTGACAAGACGGAGGTAATGCTCATTGGTTCACCCTACCAGATACGTAAGGCTGGGTCTTTAATCTTAAGTGTGGATGGCTCTACACTGGAATTTCAAACAAAATTAAAAAATTTAGGGGTGATATTTGATGCACATTTAACATTTGATCCCCATGTTCAGAACACTGTAAAGACATCATTCTTTCATCTAAAAAATATTGCCAGATTGCGTCCTATGCTGTCACTTCCGGTGGCTGAAAAGTTGATCAATATCTTTGTGTTTTCTCGCATTGATTATTGTAATGCTTTGCTGGTTGGGGTCTCAAATGCTACCCTAAATAAATTACAGCTGGTTCAAAATTCAGCCGCCCGAATTCTGTCTGGAACTAGGAAAAGGGATCACATCTTGGAGTCTTTACATTGGCTCCCTGTCAGATTTCGTGTGGATTTTAAAGTTCTCATGCTTACTTATAAAGCTTTGAATAGTTTGGCTCCTCACTATCTCTCTGAGCTTTTAGCCCCCTACACACCTGTACGTGCTCTCCGCTCTTCGGAAACTGGCCTTTTAATCGTTCCACATACCCTTTTAAAATCTATGAGTGATAGGGCGTTTTCTTCAGTCGCTCCAAGACTATGGAATTCCTTGCCTGCTCGAATTAGGCAAGCAGAATCCCTTAGTGTTTTTAAATCTTCCCTTAAAGCTTATTTATTTAGGGTAGCATTTACTTGATTATACTGAAATTGAAATTTTTATTTACTTGTTTTTGACAGTATGTTCTTATTTGGTGTGTTTTTTATATCTCACTTATTTTAAAGTATTGTTTGTATAATTGTATGTTTTCTTTTTTTCTCCTGTGAAGTGCTTTGAGATGCTACTTTTTAAAGGTGCTATAGAAAATAAAGTTTATTATTATTATTAAAAGCAGTTACTTTAAATTGTAGTAATATTACACAATATTACGGTTTTTACTGCATTTCTGATAAATAAATAAAAGCAGCCTTGGTCAGTATAAGAGACTTCTTAAAAACATAAAAATCGTACAGGGTTAGTTCACCCCAAAATTAAAATTCTGTCAGTAATTATTCACCCTCATATCGTTCCAAACCCGTAAGACTTTCATTCATCTTCGAAACACAAATGAAGATCTTTTTGATGAAATCTGATATACTCATTCATCAACTCACACATCAGTTGTGGTAAACGGAAGCTCAAGCATGTTTGCTTGACATGCGAGAACCAATGAGGTTCATTCTCGTGTGTTACGCAGTATGTTTAAGCTTCCAGAAGAGGTTTGTTCTCGTGCATTAAGTAGTTTCGGTTGAGCTTCTGTTTATGTTTGCTGATCAATGTTTATATGTGAATAAAAGCCAAATTTAAATCTGTTCATCAAATAAAGCGATCGAGTCTCTTCAGAAAATCTGGACTAAACCACTCAATTCACATGGATTAGTTTTACGATCTCTTCATAAACTTTTTGAAGCCTCAAAGTGTTGTGTAGCTGTCTGTGAAAGCTCTCAGATTTCATCAAAAAGATCTTAATTTGTGTTTCGAAGATGAACGAAAGTCTTACGGGTTTGGAACGACATAAGGGTGAATAACTGATGACAGAATTTTCATTTTTGGGTAAACTAACCCTTTACCAACTCCAAACTTTTGAACGGTAGTGTATAACAAATGGGTAAAACTCCCTCAGAACCAACAGTCTAGTGCAAAGCAACTCATGTATGTAGTACTGAATGTATGCAAGACTTTAGATACCCCTGCTGAATTGAGAGATCTGATTGGCTCAGAGCTGATTCTCAAATAAAACATTCCCGGATACACAAACAGCAAACATGTGGAGGTCGTAGAACCTGGAATCACACATGAAAAGGTATGCAGAACACACACACACACACACACACACACACATATATATATATAAACATACCCGTTTAACTGCTGAGCAGTGAATTTAACAGTCAAGCACATACAAAGCGTATGGACACTCACCGACCACACCAAAGACATTCCTGATGTCAGGCACAAAAATAGCGAGCACCAGCACAAGAGTGAGGATGAAAAAACAGGAAAGTGAATGAGAGAGCCAGGAGAACTCCCTTTCTCTTCTGCATAACATCAAGAACGCTTTACGTGCCTGAGAGAAAGAAAAGGAGGATGTGTTTTCTGTATTTCTTATTTGAATAGTTCACAGTCTGGTGTTTGACTTACTGGGAAGTGAATGAGCGGCACAGTGAGCAGAACGGCCAATAGAATCGCAAGACGCACTGACATCACCAAAACATCCCGCGGTAGGTAGGTGTCGTATCCTAGCAACAGCTCTGATTCCACGTGTTCTGCGGATAAAGAATGTTTGATCAGATCAATCCATTTATCGTCTTCATTAACAGATTAATCCAACGAGTACTGAACTAAAACAGTAAAGATTATATTCCAGGGGTGTGAGACACAAACACTAACCAAACACACATCATGCAGCTAATCATGGGCTTTATTCATGCTGGAATATTAGCATACTAATAAGTATACACTGACTCCCATCAAATATTTAAAGATACTTTGTGAAACCATAAACAACTTTTCAAATATTAGTGTTCCAATAGCAGTGTGCCTGAATCTTCATCCCCACTTCAAAAGGATCATATTTTCCCCATTTGTTAATGTGTTAATATGCACACAAAAGCAAAATAATATGCATACAGCAAAATCAGTGTAGTCCTATTAATGAACAAATAACTGGTACGAGCCTGTCCTTTTTAGTGAATCAAAAAACATACAGTACAACCTGTGCAGTCTGATTCAAGAGCAAATGACACTTGATTATGATTCAGAATAAGTTGTGTGTAGTTTAGGTTTGTTAAACTTAAACCAGTGTAATAATTACTGATGGTTTGTTCATATTGCAACAGTTTGAGATTTTTGGTAATTAAATTTTGTTTTTTTTTTAGGAAACTGCATTTAGTAAGTCTAGTTATCATCTCCAAAATAAAAAAAGGTTATTTCACATTGGTTGGATTTAAAAATGATGGTCAGGGTCTGACTATCATTACTTTCGACTCGTTTGAGACACTAAAATGTCACATCAAGCATGGCAAGCTAACATAACAAGCTAAACACTGCAGGAAGGTCGATCTCCAAGAGTAGGATTAACACACAAAACAAACACTTTGAGGATCTTGTTGTGCAGCTTGAGCAATGTTCTTACTATAGAAGGTGAGGTATCCAAAAAGAGCAGAGATCAGATACACTACGAAACTAAGAGAGATGCTGACATTTGTCACATTCTGCATTCTCCGCTTTGTGGGTCTGAAAAACACACATATTCACACAGCAAGGCAACAACAGGCTATATATGTGGCAGAAGCACAGAAAGAATGGCGATGAGTGAACTGACCTGTGTAACTCACAATAAATGGGTAAAACCGCCGTATGGCACAGGAAGGAGAAAGCCATTGTTGGGACAGCATAAGCACTCTGCAAAGCGCGCACACACAGTCATTTCTCACCCTCCTGATGTGTGTGCGGTTATGCTATAATATTACAACTAATATTTGGGTTTCTAATAGTCCTGCAAGGCGGTCTTTAAATCAAAACATAGCTCTCCTTTCTCAGGAAAACACACACACTCACCTTACTAGAGATCACAAACAGTTGTGGGGTGCACTCGGAGGTATTTAAGCTCTGCGGATAGAAAAACAAAATGTGAAATTGATGTGTATATGAAGATTAGAATGAAATCAGGACAGTAACAGAATGAAAAACTACTTTTTGATATGTAGATCACATTATCTGTAGCTGAATATCAGGAAATTAAGGCTTTGACCTCTGGCTCAAGAGGGTCAAAGGTCACATTCCTTATTAAAACAATGCTACTTCCTTTTTCTGAAGGGCTGGATCTAAACGTACTCCACAAAATATCTGAGAGTTAAAAAACATTTAATAAGCCATTTTCCTCCACACACACAAAAACAGCTTTTTATATATATAAAAATACATAAGTCAAAAAGATTGCACACCAAGTCATATTTATGAGATGAAAAGACAAAATTATGACTTAGTATGAATTGTGTCATAATTGACTTCTTAAAGGATTAGTTCACTTTCAAATGAAAATTAGCCCAAGCTTTACTCGCCCTCAAGCCATCCTAGGTGTATATGACTTTATTCTTTCTGATGAACACAATCAGAGAAATATTAATAAATATCCTGATGCATCCGGTCTTTATAATGGCAGTAAGCGTTACCAAACGAGTATGAGCTGAAGAAAGTGTCTCCATCCACATCCATCCATCATAAACATATTCCACACGGCTCGGGGTGGTTAACAAAGGCCTTCTGGAGGGAAACTGGAGGGAAAACGTTTGTGTAAAAAAAAAAAAAAAAAAAAAAAATATTCCATATTTCACAAGTTATGAAGTAAAATATCTAGCTTCCGCCAGACCACCTTCCGTATTCAAGTTCTGAGAAAGTGTAAACTGGCGTCGCGTCAGTTACACTTTTTCGGTAAGTTGAATAGGGAAGGCGTAGGACGTAGCATAAGCTTTTGCTAGAGTTTTACACTTTCTTCATAAGTAGAATACGGAAGGCGGACTGGCGGAAGCTAGATATTTTACTTCATAACTTGTTAAATATGGATTTTTTTTTTTTTTTTTACACAAACGCATCGCTTCACTTCAAAAGGCCTTTATTAATGGAGCAGTGTGGAATATGTTTATGATGGATGGATGTGGATGGAGACACTTTCTTCATCTCATAATCGTTTGGTAACGCTTACTGCAATTATAAATATTTATTAATATTTCTTGTGTTCATCAGAAAAAAGAAAGTCATATACACCTAGGATGGGTTGAGGGTGAGTAAAGCTTGGGCTAATTTTCATTTGAAAGTGAACTAATCCTTTAAGTCAAAATTATGAGAAAGTCAAAATTATGAGAAAGCCAAAATTTTAACTTTTTAATGTCATAATTATGACTTTTTAATCTAAGAATTATGATTTATTGGCCCGGTTTCACAGACAGGACTTAGATTAAGCCAGAATTAGGCCTTAGTTCAATTAGGACATTTTAAGTAGCTTTTATAAACGTACCCTAGAAAAAAACATTACTGGTGTGCATCATGAGACAAAACAATGGTACTGACATATTTTAAATATGTCAGTGCAAGTTGCTTTCAGTTAAAACAGCTCAAACATGCATTTTAGTCTGGGACTAGGTTTAAGCCTTGTCTGTGAAATCGGGGGTAAATGTCTTAAGTCAATTTCTTAGCATGTCATAATTTAATAACTTAGTATGTCATTATTTCAAAATTGTACGTCATTTTGACATAAAAAGTAGTCAACTTTGACTTTTCATCTAATAAATATGTCTTAGTACGCATGTCATAATTTCAACTTTGTGTGGCAGAAATGGGCTTCCATACTTTAGCCTGTCTGTTGTGATGAAAATGAAGTTACATGGATGTTCTAGATGGGTTGTACTGAAGTCTATTGTTCTGGAACTGCTCAAGTTGTGTTTTGAGTATTAATTTTGGGTGTATTAGGTTAACAGTCTGGTTGTGAGGGTGTGTGTGTGGTCTTTACCAGGCTCACAGTAGAGTTCAATGGCAACGGGCAGGGAATGGACCATTTTTTCACCACCACCTGTGAGAGAGATGAAAACATCAACATATGAAAGATAGAGAGATGGAAAGACAGATAAATGGAGAGAGAACAACTCACCACTACAGTAAAGAACAACATGAAGAGGAATGCAATACTGCTGGTGTATCCCAGGAAACCTGAGGAGAAGACAGAAACCAAAGATATGCATTTTCTCACACACATATACAATACTGAGGAAAAACAAACCGTGATGATACTCACCAATCTTTGGAAGTAGAGCCAATGGCAACACTACAATTACAGTGACTAAAATCAACAGGGTAACGCCATTCTCAAACCACTTTCTATGGAGGACAGAAAAGAAATTCATGACAAAATGACACAAAGTGAAGAAGATGCACACACCTTTCAAAATTTTGGGGTCGGAAAGATTTTTGTAATTTTTTAAAGAATTCTCTTATGCTCATTTATTTGTTATATTATTTATATTTGTTATATTTAAGGATGCATTAAATTAATCCAAAGTGGTAGTAAAGACTTTTAAATTCTTCTGAAAATTTCTATTTCAGTTTGTTCTTTTGAACTTTCTGTTCATCAAAAATCCTGAAAAAAAAAAACAAAAAAAAAAACATATCACTGTTTCCACAAAAATGTGGAAAAACAAGGAAAAGTATGTGTATTGATGCTTTGCCAATATTGAAGGCAAAAGAGTCATTCCAAAGTACTTTAAAAAGTGAAAATTGTGATTGAGAACTGGAAGACTGAATCTTTAACAGGTTGGTGTTTGTGAGAGATCTCCTGTGGTTCTCTCTTAAAAACAGGGAGGTACTAAACATCCCAGCTGATCCACTTGCAGAAATGAAGATAAATTACTCCACTGAAAGAAAAATGTTATTTTACAGTAAATGGCTACAGTCTCAAGCATTTATACTGTGGCCAGGTTGTGCTCCTCCCAGAGAGGTGGAGTAGTAATGTTTGTGTGTGTCTGGGTCTGGTCACAGTAATTGTGCTGGTGAAGGGGATCTTGGGCAGCACGACTCTCATTGGTCAGAACATATGTGCGAGATTTACGTGAACAAACCTGTAATGCAAACCAGCTGTGTGGGGACGGGGCACAGTCGAACCACAGTTCAGAACAGCGGCTAATAAAATAATGACCGTTACATTCTTACTCTGGAATACTTTCTCTTTTCTTTCCTTTGGAAACTTGCTAAAAGGCAGAGGATCGAGAGAAAGAGTGTTTATCTGCCAGCGAGTGAATGATCCTGTGTGAAAGTGTCCCTTTCTATCTGTCTTCCTGAATCATGTTTCTATTTTGTCTCTCCCCATGGATTTTCCTGTGGATTCAGCCACATTCTGTTTTAGCATGAAAACACACTGAATTCAGATGTAAATAATATGTAAAACATATTTGTTCTGATAACTAAACCACATACGCTGCCATTCAAAACGCCGTAAGATTTTTAAATGTTTTTGAAAGAAGTCTCTTATGCTCATCAAGGCTGCATTTATTTGATCAAAAATACAGTAATATTGTGAAATACTGAAAATTATAAAAATTGTTATCTATTTTTATATGTATATTCTAATGTAATTTATGACAGTGATGGAAAAGCTGAATTTTCAGCATTCATTACTCCAGTCCTTCAGAAATCATTCTGATATTCTAATTTGGTGATCAAGAAACATTTCTCATTATATTATGAAAACAGTTGTGCTTCTTAATATTTTAGTGGAATCCATGATACATATATCTTTTCAGGATTCTTTGATGAATATAAAGTTTAAAAGAACAGCATTTATTTGAAACAGAAATCTAACATTATAAATGTTTTTACAGTCAAAAATGTAGTCAATGTAAAACTTTTTTTTTTTTTTTTTTTTTTTTTAAATCTTACTGACCCCATATGGTTTTTCTCCAAAATGACACTGTAAATAAGACATTTTGTTGGTTGCTTGGTTTCTACTTTTTGTTATGCTCATTTTAAACATCAAATATGTTCTGATTATCTAATATTGTTGCTTCAATAAGCGTTTCAATTTTAGTGAGAACAGAAAAAAAATGAGTTGACAAAGGAAACTTGCATTGCACATTATCAGAAGGGGTATGAGGGTGTGGTAAGGCCAACATATATTTATTTACCCAGAAGTCTCTGTGCTCATGAAGCCGGTGATGGCAGCAGGCATTTCAGACTTCAAGATGAACAAGTAACTGGACATGGCTAGAGAAAGAGAATGACAGTACATTATAAACGCACACTATACAACACCTCATACATGCACTATAACAGCTCATAATGCAATCTTTCTCTCTCTCTCTCTCTCTCTCTCTCTCACACACACACACACACACACACACACCAATCCACTCAGAAAAACCAAACCATTCCACAGACAGAGACACAGCCTTTTTAAATCCCAGCACAGTGCTGAGGTCAACATACTCTGAACTAACACCAACATGCTAACAGTCACAAATTCATATCATACGGTCATACCCACACACAGATGATTAACACATAGATGATGCCATGATTGCTTTGCATCCAGACTGCAACAAACATTTGTTCTCACACTATCACACAGTTACTGCTGTTATAAAGACAGTGTAAAAGTGAGATGTCATTATGGTAGATTAATAAGACATATTCTGTTTTAATGCTTATAAACACCACATAACATGCAGAATACTCACTACGGTTCACAGTGAGTAGTGAGCAGTGCGAACAGAAAGACAGAAAGAAAGAGAAAAGACAGTTTTAATGTTCATATTCACTTTACACCATTAGTATAGCTGTTGTTCACAGGCTAACCTGCAATGCTAACTTCTTTGGCAATACAAAAAAAAAAAAAAAAAAAGTCATATATTCTCCCAATAAAACATGTTCAAACTGAGAGAGAGAAAGAGAAAGGAGACTCTCTGCCTCTGGGAATATCAGGTTAAGATTAAGTAATATGACTTTAACCATATAAACGGTTAAATACAAGTGAAAGTGAAAACCTCACCACCAATGTTCTGAATGAGAATAGTACAGGCCACCAGAATCTGCACAAAACAAAAGAAAAACATGTTTTACAGGAGTAACAAGACACATTTCACGTCTATGGTGTTTTGATGAGTACTTAGATAATGACCACAGTTATTTATTCATATAACAAAATAAAACAATGCAGTGCATCATTCCAACTTAACTGCAGGCGATCTTCAGACAAAGACAAAATCACATAAATAGAGCACTGATTTATCAGCTAGGTATTAGCTGACCTTGCCAGGTCTGTTGAAGGCTTTCTCTCCAAGAGCTTCATAAGAGTTGATGCCTAACACACATAAACATATGCAATAGTGAGGCCTGGTGTCTGTTACAATGTACAATCGTAAAAGACCGTTTCAGTTAGAAATCACCAACAATTCCACTGTCTGTCAGCAGAGATTTTTGACCTGATGTACAGCATGTGAGGAGTTATAGTCACAGAGTATGCAAAGTAAACAGTGAGTAGGGTAAAGAAGAGGTCAAGAGTGAGAGTTGATATTACCTGTCTTGTCACAGAGGAGCAGCAGGAGATGGATAGAATAAACAGCCAAACTGGAGACCACGAGCAACAGAATACTGTGAAAAACACATGCAGAGTTGAAAAAACACCTGATCTTCAAGCTCAAAGGATTCTTCTGGGGTCAAATACATGGGAAACTCTATTGAAAGCATTTGTGGAATAGCAGAGATAACAATTTTGACTTGGTACGTGTCTTACTGTAACTGCATGATGAAACTGCAGATGAATGCATTAAAATAATTGTCTGTGGTAATCAACATTATGCCACAAATGTTGTCAACAAAGCTGAACTTGTTTTGATTCTGGAACATTGTCTGCGCCATGTACCTGAATCCAATAATGCCTGTATTGGCCATAGCATACGAGAGACCCAGGATGCCACTACCCATGATAGCATTCATCAGATTAAAGGCAGAAGACATGAAGGACGCGCCTCTAACCTGAACACCCTGTGAGGAAGATAAATGCATCAGAAATTAGACATGGCAGCACAGACTGGAGCAAACTGAGGCAAAATAAATCCTAGATTTTAGACAAAAGACAAAGCATGCACAATGAATGTCATTACTGTCTGCTTACGCAATGAATTACTGAAAGCACAAAGGGAAGTGAAATTTTTGCAAAGACAATACATTTTCATAAGATCAGCATGTGATGATGTGAAAGCATGAGGCGGCAGATGACATGATGTGAAATACACATACTCTATCCATTTCCAGAACAGCTTTATAGATTTAATACCATGTGTAAATACTAGTACAGCACTGCATGTAAAGTTTAGACTGGATTTACTTTAATAATGCACATTTATTTGCTTTGACATGTCACATAAAATATATTCATTCATTCATGCCCCTGTAAAGCACTTTGTAAATATTGTTTTTATACTGTGCTGAATAATGAAGCTTATTATCATCTTAAGGTAAAGTTTAAAATTTTGGAAAGCAGCTACTAAGAATTTTAATGTCATTAAGAAAAAAGAATAAATGGGGGACAACCTCAGTTCTTTTTAATATATTATTATGTCCACTAAAATCTAAAATTCTATACGTCTAAAAAAATTGAGCAATATAATAAAATCATAAATACATAAAATATAATACATACATATGGAAGCCCATTTCTGCCACATAAGTAAAAAAAAAAAATCATGCTTTGGTAGATCATAATTATGACATAAAAGCCTACGTTATTATTAGTCACAATTATAATAAATCACAATGATGAGACAAAAGGTCAATTATGAGATAAATTATGACAATTACAAGATAAAAAGTCAAAAATTGGCATAGAAAGTGGGAAATGTGAGATTCTATATCACAGCTATGATATAAAAAGGTGAAATTTTGAAATAAGCCACAATGAGATAAAAAGTTGAAATTTTATGTTATAATTATCCCATAATTTCACTTAGAATCTACTTCCCACTTCTTATGTCATAATTTACCAAAGCAAAGCATGATTTTTTTTCTCATGTGGCGGAAATGGGCTTCCATACATAAATAATAATAATACAAAATAGTTTATATATGTTAGTTTACATAGGCATATGGATTCAGCCTCGTATATCATAAAACTTAGTATACCTAAGTGTCAGATTTTCATTGTTAGTCATTTACACGTTCATGAGGGACAAAAAATCCACCCTTTTCGTTCAATGACACTATTCTTCTTGTTCTGGTTCTTCTTCTTAATTATTAATATTATTAATGTTATCGAGAAATGACAGGCTGTAGTTTACCTGGGCTAACAGCGGTCTGCTCTCCTCTCCGATGGGCTCATACTCGCTCCCCGTCTGAACGCTGTAGTTTGCGCCGTTTTTCCCCATGTTTCACCGTGTAGTGTGTTCTTACTCTTCTGCACCGACCAAAAGTCAGCCACTCGCTCTTAGACACCACCGGGTCCGTCAGTGTATGTGCCCGGCTCTCATACCACCGGCTTCACAGGAACACAAGCAAACGTAAACATCACTATTCACGTGATTATGGACGCACGGTCACATGTCTATTTATATTGCACGTCACAGACCAATCACCGCTCTAGCACATCCAAAGTCTCGGTCGCTTAGAAATGACGTACTGAATGTAAAAGCGTGTTCGCATGGCAGCTGTATGGAGAGGGTGAGCTGTTACAGTTTATTTTGTTTATAATATTAAACTTAAGGTTATTTGTTGAGTTGTGTTAAATAACAGGGTTTAAGCTATGTGGCTAAACAGTTCATTTTGTAGTTTATTATCAGGTGTAGATAACAGTCTGCAGCTAGAAATAGGCATTTATATAGACTGTTATGTGTGTGCATTCACGAAGAGGTTGTAAATTCTTTTTTTTCCCCTTTTCATTAGACACTTTTGTACAGGGCATGACTTCATTTCTTTCTTTCTTTCTTTCTCTCTCTCTCTCTCTCTCTCTGACCAACAGATCTGGCAGACTTTTGTTCCTTGTACTGAAACATCACAGCTGTATCTCTCTGTCTCAGAATTTAAACCAATTTGCAAGAATTTCTCTCCATTTTTCCACTGTGGTCAATTATCAGAAAGCCATGACTGACAAACCCCAGACATCAAATGATCTGGGGCTCTACAAACCCCCTCCCACAGTCCGAGGAATGACAGAACTGGACCGGGCTGCTTTCAGTCAGACAGTCAGTGTTCCTGCCATACGGATACCAACCAACGTTCTCAACAAAGTGGTGAAGAGTTTGAAGAAAGTGGCACTACAGAGGCCAGGACTCAAACGGGTCGTGGATGAACACAGTGAAGATGGTAATAAAGATTGTAGTAATGGAGAACATCGGCTGCTGCTGTTGGACCCGAACAGCATTACATCTACAGATTCGTTTGGCAGTGAGGAGGCAGAAGCTCTGAAAGCGTATGGGGTGCCTCAGGAGATCCAGAGATATGAACTGAAACTGACCTATGAGAACCTTAAGAGTGAAGAGATACTGCGAGCTGTACTTCCTGAAGGACAGGATGTGACGTCAGGATTTAGCAGAGTGGGCCACATCGCCCACATGAACTTGAGAGACCACCAGCTCCCCTACAAAAAACTGATTGGTGAGAAAAGATAATAAATGAATCAATAACTCCCCTTAAAGGGATAGTTCACCCAAAAATTGTCATCATTTACTCACCTCAATGTCATTCTGAACCAGTATGAGTTTCTTCTGTGGAACACAAATGTGTTAGTGTTTTTATCCATACAATGATAATCTGTGCGGTCCAATTTTGTTTGGCCCAAATGTTGTTATATATGTATATGTATGTTATTTTTAGTAATTTTCTTAGATGACATTGTAATTTTTATTAGGTGTTTTATTATAATTTTAGGTTTCATTTATTTTTATTTTGGTTTTATCTTGTATTTATTTTCAGTTAATTTTAGTGCTTCAACTTAAACTTATCTATATTATATATATATAGCATTATTTCAGTTCACAAAAATGTTTTTAATAGTTTTAGTTAACAATAATAATCCTAGTTTGGAGCGACATGAAGGTGAGTAAAATTATGATAGAATTTTCATTTTTGGGTGAACTATCCCTTGAAGTTTAAATCGGTCTTGTCTTTTCAAGACTATTGCGGCAGAGATTCGATTCTACAATAATGAGAAATCATGAAATTATTTGCTAAGGCTTCTTGCCACAAATGGACTTTGTGTTTTTTTCCAGGTCAAGTAATCATAGATAAGAACCCCGGCATTACCTGCGTGGTCAACAAGACCAACACCATTGATTCCACTTACAGGAACTTCCAAATGGAGGTTTTGGCAGGCGAGCGTAACATGGTGGCAAAGGTGAGTTCACCTAATACATGGATTCAGCATGAACATGAATTATTAAAGATACATCTGACTGTAACCTACCTTTTTTCCCTCTCTCAGGTACGGGAGAATGGTGTATTTTACGAGTTTGATTTCTCTCGAGTGTACTGGAACCCTCGACTCAGCACCGAACACGAGCGCATCGTTGCCCTCCTTCAGCGTGGCGATACCGTAGTGGACGTTTTCGCCGGGGTCGGTCCGTTCGCGATCCCAGCAGCCCGTCGAGGCTGCGAGGTCCTTGCTAATGACTTGAACCCAGAGTCCTTCCGTTGGCTCCAGCACAATGCTAAGCTCAACAAGGTCGACCGAAGGATAACATCGTTTAACATGGATGGACGGGACTTCATCCGGGGTCCCGTCCGGGAGCGCCTGCCTGCTCTAATGAAGGGATCACAAAAGATTCATGTGGTGATGAATCTACCCGCACTGGCTCTCGAATTCCTTGATGCTTTCAGAGGTCTGCTAGGTCTGGAGCCAGACCAAAGTCTTTCCTGCCAGGACAACAACCTGCCTCAGGTGCATTGCTATGGGTTCTCCAAGGAAGATGATGCTCAGAGGGATGTAGTGGAGCGGGCGGAGGCGAATTTAAAGACTTCCCTGCAAGGACGGTGTTCTGTACACCTGGTGAGGAATGTGGCACCTAATAAGGAGATGATGTGTGTGAGTTTTACCCTGCCGAGAGGGGTCCTGTACGCCACACACACCCAAGATAGAGGTAAGAGACTATCACACTCACTAGTGTCATTTGGCAGCAGTATTAAAACATGAAATAAAGACATACAGACATGTCTTAGTGATGGCTGCTGTACTAAAATGTGTCTCTTTTCCTCCATAGACAGTTCAGAGGAGCCATGTCCTAAGAAACAGAAGTGTGAGGATTTGACAGACTGAATAAACGCAGTTTGTGTGTTAATTTGCCTGTTAAAATGATTTAGTATTTTGTTCTTTTATTTTTTTTTTAAATAAATTATCATTCCATGTGGGTGAATGCTGTTGCTTTTCTTTGAGACAATCACACAACCAACACTGACACAAAGACTTTTTTTGTGTGTTTATTTAACTGAAACAGCATTACAAAAATAACAAAACTGACATCTGTACACCTATTAAAGCTTGTTTATGTTACTCTTCAACATAAACGTCATAATATTCTGAACCTGGCCTTCTGAAGGGGCCGTTTTCACATGAAGTCCTTCACAAGAATCTTTCCCATGCATCCAAACACTCGCAGTCTTTCCCTTTGCTTGTGCTTGAGTGAGTCTTTAGGTAGACTGATGAACAGGTGGCGTGGAAGTGACTAGTTTTGTAAAATCACGAGGGAAAGAGGCCACCGAATGCGTCCTGGATGGCGCGAAGGCAGGCCAGTCCTGATGAATAACCACCAGCCTGATCTTGAGGAGACGCTGTGCGCACATGATTCAGATACCTGCATATAGAGAGAGGATGATTAGCTATATCAGTGAATAGTTTAACAGTATTTTCAACAATAATGGCTTTGAGTAAAATCTGGTTAATCCTCTAGAGGGAGCAGCTCTGTTGTTTTACATTCACGGATTTCACAATGACAAGAACCAATTTCATTTTAAAAGAAACATAAAATGGCAACTGTCGTTACTAGAATTATACTGCGTATAAATAATGTAATATATATCATACACTACCGTTAAAAGGTTGGGGTCAGTAAGATTTTTTTTCAATGTTTTTGAAAGAATGTCTCTTAAGCTCACCAAGGCTAGATTTATTTGATCAAAAATACAGTAAAAACAGTATTACTGTGAAATATAATTTAAAATGTAATTTAGTCCTTTGATGACAAAGTTTTTTTGATTAAAATCTTTGACAAAAGCAGCCAGTCTTTGTCACATGATCCTTCAGAAATCATTTTATGTTGATTTGTTGCTCAAGAAACAATTCGTATTATCAATGTTGAAAACAGTGATACATTTTTTTTCTTTCAGAAAAGTTCAAACAGCATTTATTTGATGTAGAAATCTTTTGTAATATTATAATTGTCACTTTTTATCAATTTAATGAAAGGATAAAAAATTTACTGACTCAAACTTTTGAATGGTAGTATATATTACTTAAAGGGATATTCACCCAAAAAAAGAAAATTCTGTCATCATTGACTCACCCTCAAGTTGAACACAAAAGAAGATATTTTGAAGAATATGGGTAACCAAACAGTTGATGGGCCCCAATGACTTCCAAAATATGGAGGAAAAAAAAAATACTATGGAAGTCAATGGGGCCCATCAACTGTTTGGTTACCCATATTCTTCAAAATATCTTCTTTTGTGTTCAACTTGAGGGTGAGTCAATGATGACAGAATTTTCTTTTTTGGGTAAACTATCTCTTTAAGCCACAAAATATGTAAGAATGTAGTTGCTTTACATAACTAAAATATCAATATTATTATGTAACAATATATCAAATATTTTATTTCTTTATCCATATATTTTTCACAAATCGACAACTGCCTGTTACCCACAAACCACCAGGACATCAGAAACCTAATGCTTGTGGGTGAGACTCTGAGATCTCACACTAGCCCAGCACCCTCAAAACACTCCAGCAGCTGGAGTCCACAGCGACCATTCATTATGGGAGAACTGAAAATTACATGTAAACTGATACTACAGTGAGAGGAAGAGAAAGATGGAAAGAGCGAGAGGGATAGAGGGGGTCCGGTATCATCAGAAACACTTAAGCTCTTCTCAGCTTCACACGCTTTCTAAACAAACACAGATTACTGAAGCGCTGGACCATGAGCTAATGCACACAGAATGCTGCTTCAGTTCTCCATCATTAATCCACAAACCACACACATAATTCCACAAGTGAATCACTGTCATCACATTTAATCCAGATTCTTTTGCTTTTAGTTTTGCCCGAAGTACTAAAAGCATTGATAATCGGGACAATAACAAAATGGCAAGAAAATAGCATTCATGGATTGTAACAAAATACACTAAAATTGTTGTATTCAAAATCTGATTTGGATGTTGGGGGAAAAATCATTTGAATTATGGATCTTTAAAAAGAAAAGGGAACAAAATCAGGTTTGAAACTAAAAAGAAAAAAAAAAAAAATTAATTTCCTTGTTCAACAAAAAGTCAAAATGAAAGTGCTTGACCTTCAGACAACGTATGTCCACCTCAGATGGAAAATTATAAATTAAGTATAAATTAAGGCTTGTAATTTTTGCAAACATTTTTGGGACAATTTAAAACCCTGATCTGTGGAATTTTATTTTCTAGCTATAAAAAACAAGCAAAAAAAAATTACATCTAGCTTGTTTGCGACCAAATGTTGGTTTGTAGTTATTAAAAAAACATACATAACTGTTTGGGGGTCGGTAAGATTTTTAAACGTTTTTGAAATAAGCTTTTATACTCATCAAGGCATTTCATTTGATCCCAAATACAGTGAAACAGTAATATTGTGAAATAGTATTACAATTTAAAAATCACTGTTTTCTATTTGAATACATTTTAAAATGTCATTTATTCCTGTGATGTCAAAGCTGAATTTTCAGCAGCCATTACTCGTCTTCAGTGTCACATGATCCTTCAGAAATCATTCTAATATGATGATTTGGTACTCAAAAAAAAAAAAAAAAAATTCTTATCAATGTTGAACACAGTTGTACTGCTTATTATTTTTGTGGAAACCGTGATATATCTTTTCCAAGATTCTTTGATGAATAGAAAGTTTTTGTAACAATGTAGAAGTCTTATCCTTGCTGGATAAAAGCATTAATTTCTTTAAAAAAAAAAAAAAAAACATTATTACCATTTTTGAACAATTGTGTATATTTTGTTCATTAAAATAAGTTAACAATAATACATATTTGACATGAATGAAACAGCCTCACACTAAAAGGAAGCAAAGATTTAGAAGAAAATTGGAAGGTTGTTTAAGAAGTGACTAATGTGAGAGTCTGGACTATGACTAAAATGTTTGGGAGGATTTTAATGGCTGTTTGACTCTGGCTCCAGCTCTCTGATATATCCTTCTTAAGATGGACATGTTGTTGACATTGCTCATGTAGTCAAATGAATATCAGGGTTGAAATTCTTACATGAACTGAACAGTGCTTTTAGTTAAACCACACAGCTGTATCAGTGCTGACACACTGTGGTGATGATGGTGTGTGTGTTCTCTGTCAGCAGGATCTGCGTTTCATGCCAGCCTTTAATACCTAATAGAAGTGTGCATGTGTAGTTTGAGAAAGTCTTTCCGAGCACAGGATTCAGCACAGAAATGTTGCCCTCAGAAAAAATAGAGGAAACTCTCAAGCAGCTGCTGTACAATCTGTCATTTTAACAGGGTCAGTGTCACACACACATTCCTCAAACAGATCTGGTTGCCCGCACTGCTATGTCAGACACACATATACCAAACTACAACTCATCCACAACACAAATATCCTCATCAGAGTTCAGAGAGCAAACTCATCTATGCCGGAGCCAAGAGGCGACCTGCGATCCTCCAGGGCATAATGCGTCATTAAAACCTACTGGTCCAAAGGTACATTGCTGTTTACAGAGGCAGCAGCATGTGTCCGAAATGCATGAAGACACAAATCATGTTGAAAAGAGAGTCGGCAACAACTAAGTCTGAATGAGGCAAACGAAAACGCACGTTTGGGAGATCGTGTGTGTGAGCATTCCTTGTACAAAGGAAAAGCCACACCAATGCGAAATGCAAAATTCACTCAAATCTGTGGATTGAGAGAGAGAGAAGGTGAACAAGTTTAGTTTGTCCATCCATTATCCATAATCTACCCTCAGGGTATGGTTTTAAAGCTTAACTCTCTCTTGCTACCTCAGAAACGGGAGCCATTTTGCAAGCCAAATTTACTCTTGAAGCCAAGGCCAGAATCATTGTTTTAGGCTTGTTTGCATATGCAAATTTCAAATCAGGCCCCTCAAAATGCAGTTTCCAAAAAAAACTTACAGGCCGAGAGAGATGGAGTGATGGATGCGAGATGTGTCTGCAGTCATTAACCCTTCTAACCATACAATCTTACAGTAGGAATTAATTCACACTCGAAATGGCATTTTAAAGTATTTTATAAAACAGGCAGTCTGGACAATCCACCCATGATAAAATACACTACATATACGTTATGATGTGAAACACCTTTTTTAGCAGTGTAAAGCATACTAAAAAACTAGGTAGGTTTATCTGTCATGAACTAGATCTTCTAGCAAAATGATGACACTTACTGAATTAGCCTACCAAAAAAATGATACAAAAAAATAATGTATTGCTTATTGTAAATGTGTGCTGAATATTTTTATTAAGTAGTAACTGTTTTATTAGGTTTTAACCGTTTGTCTTTTATAGGGGCTAAACGGATCGTTGTTCATCCGTGATCCGTATGGACCAGGTCCCATGGTTCAGCACGCATGTGATTCGCAGATTAAGTTTGACCGCCATATACTGAAAGTTTATAATTTGCACGTTTTGTCTTGCTAGTTTACATTCAATGGATTTTAAACCATTCCAGTGCTAGAAGAGGCAACAAAGAATTTACTCGCGCGCTGTTATCTGTGAGCACAGCGCACGCGCCCGAGGCAAGTTTCAGATAGCACGCAAACTCCGAATTGATTCCTCTTTCGCGTCTACTTGCACTTCGATGGACACAAAATTAGGTCAAAATACCAGTATCGACAAGTATTCTCGTGCACACAGTCGGTTATGTCTCAAGAGAAAAGAACAACAGAAGGATGTGTATCATTATTTTGGATCTTAAAGTGACAGCAGCCTATAAATACTTTTATAGCTGTTGTCTATATGTTATTAATGTTAATCAAACTACAAAACACAGCTTAAAGATTAATCCATATTCAGTTTATACAGTGAACATAGTGTTATTTTACATTTAATTATTACATTTCTGTACCTGAAATGAATACTACAGTTAGGCCTTACTTTATTTGTAACTTTGTTAGGCTATATTGTATTTATCTATGTTTGTAATTTGTGTATTTGTTCTTATTTTTTACTGACTGTTCATTTGCCTTTAAAAATGTTTGAACTTTATTAGTTAGGCTAGTAGTTTTTGCTGTGGTATCGGAGTACTTAAAGTGTGCTTTAAGTAATAAAAGCCAAGTTACCCTGACCCCCAAAATATTTTTTTTTCTTGCTGATCCAAAAAATGATCCAATCCGTGGCTCAAAAACCGTAATATGATCCGAACCGTGAGTTTTGAGATCCGTTGAACCATTTAGACATGGCTCTGTTCACAATATCTCTTGTATTTTATTACTGAAATAAACAATAATCAACCAGATTTATGTTGTAAAACACAATAAAGCTACTGACCCTGTCCACACATGCTCTCTCTTCTGATCTGCTGATGGATTACTTCCTGTCTGGCACATGATGACTTCCTGTATGACAAAGTGTGTTTCTATAGAAAATGTAGTCTAAACATTGGCATGGCGATGAAAGCATGTTTTTCATCGCCTTAAGGAAATTGTACTGAGAAATTCCTAAACTCACTAATTCATTTTAAATATTTTTTTTCAAATAAATTATGCGTTGAACTTGAAAATAATGCAAAATAGAAGCATTTTCACTAGTGGTTTCAGATTTTCAGATTTTTTGGACCCCAATGCATAAGCACAACACAAAATAAATAATAAGAGAGAAAAAAAACTTCAAGTTGTCAAACTGCTATTCAGTTTTGCCATCACGTGAATACTTTACATTTTAAAATACATCAAAATAGAAAAAATAATTACTTTTATGCCCACTAAGGTTGCATTTATTTGATCAAAAATGCAAAAACATTAAAAAAAAAAATCATATTGATCCCAAACTTTTGAATGGTAATGTAACTTGGAATATTTCAAAACTTTAACAAAACCTAATTAATATAAACACAGACTCGGATACAAGCTGTGTCCTGTCCAATAACTAATGTCTCTTAAACTAATTACCTTGCCCAAAACTCTGCAGACATGCCTCCAAACTCACCAGGGACATCACTCAACACTGACTGAAAATGTGTGTGTATCCGGAGAGTATTGGAATGGAAGATTACTGATCCATCAAGGGAGACTTGTACAGCCAAACTTTGAAATATATTTATATGCAACATTGTAAGAGTAGAGGGACGTATTAAGGCATTGTTATCTCCCAAAAAGTGAGGGGACAAACTACTCCTTTATTCATACAACACACATAAATAAAGGCGACTGACTGCACTTGAAAACTGTGTATGTGGAGAAAAGGAAACTTCAACCCAATCACCTCCTTTCAAGACACACACACACACAGCTGTCTTTAATAAAATGCCCCACCCAATCTGTATTTATACAGGTACAGAACAGGGATGGACACATAGGACGGGGTTCGCCCCGGGGGGGAAGGAGGAAGTGAATACATACATGACCCTCCAAAAACACAAACCAGTCCAACATAAATCTCAACTAACTCGCTGTCAAAACACACTAAGACAAATAGCAAAAAACAATCTGTCTCTCTGTCAACCTCACACACACATACACACACAAACACTTAGAGTCTCGTCCGCTCGACTTCAAAAGACTGAAGCTGGTCAAATTCTTTGATGCAAAAACAGAGGAAAGAAAAAGATTTCAGAACGGCAGAGAAAAAGAAACAAAGAGAGAGTGATCCACCCTATCGTCTCTTTTCATAACCCTCACTCTTTTTCTTCTCCTGTCTTCTGCTTTTCAGCTCAAACCACATCATAAGATCCTCTGCTGAAGATTCCAGTTTGTATCTATGTGTGTGTGAGTTCAATACAAGTTGAGCTCTATCAACAGCATCTGTGACAGAAACACACTTACAATGAAAGTCTGAGGCAACCGTTGCATTTTTGCCCCATAAATTTCAACTGCAAGTGTATAACTTATGATTGCAGTGTCATTTTTTCCTCAAAAATAAAAAATAAAAATTAAATAAACATTCTTACAAGGATAGTTCACCCAAAATACGAACATTCCGTCATCTGAATTTTCAACTGAATCCCTTTAATACCTACACTCTTAAAAGAAAAGGTCTAGGGTTCTGGACTCAATTTTAAAGAACGCTTTATGCCAAAAAGGTTCTATATAAAATGTCTTAAATTACTGCATAGTACTTTCATGTTTAACAGGTTATTTCATTTCTAGTGATAAAGTATGTTTACAAGTTGTTTAATTCATAAAATTTAATTCAACTTAAAAAAAATAATTAAAACAAAATTAATTAATTCAAATTAAATCCATAAAATGATCCCATGATGGGACCCCCTAAGAGGTTCTATATATGAAGCACCTGACAGAACCCTTTAAGGTAATAATGAGATTATTAAGAAATTATTATAGGAGTAGGGTATAGTAAATATGAAATGAAAATCATTGCATCAATGCTAATCACAAATATAGCTTCAAAGACTGTGTGGGTTTGAAAAGAGAGAGAGTGTGTCTTACAGAGAAAGTCAAACTTAAGTCAAGCGTAAAACTGCTAGCATTGCAAAAATGTCAGCAGACTTCCTGTTTATCCTGGGAGCAGTGCACCATGGGAGATGTGGTTTATTTGTTTGAATAAGAGGCCATTTATCTTTGTCAAACACACGCATTCTCACTGACAGAAAGGGGAGAGAGAAGGTATAAAAAAGAAAACAATAACCCTAGGCATAAATAAAAAAAAAAGAAGTAATTTTATTTAATTAAATGTAGTCTGTTCCTCAATGCTCATTAATTTATAAAAATAATAGAATAGAATAGAATAGAATAGAATAGAATAGAATAGAATGGTAACACTTTACAACAAGGTTTCAGAAGTTAACATGAACTAACAATGAAAAATACTTCTAAAGCATTTATTAATCTAAGTTCATGTTAATTTCAATATTTACTAATACATTATTAAAACCAAAAGTTGCATTTGTCAATATCATTTAATGAACCACAGCTAACATGAACTAACAATGAATAGTTGTATTTTTATTGAATAGTATGTATTTTTATATAACTAACGTTAACAGGGATAAATAAAATAAAATAAAATAAAATAAAATAAAATTCACAGTAGTAAAATATAAGTGATTCTTACCCTTGTCGGCCCAACTGGTCTAGTTCTGGAACGGGTGGCCCGTATGTGTCAATGTACAGAGGCTGATAGACGTACAACACCTCCTCCACACGAGACACAGATGCCAAAGACACGGTCTGACCCTAAAGAAAAGAGACAGACAGAAAGACACATTTTTGCACATCACGTCAATAAAAACACTACTAAACAAAATTTTAGACAGATGCCCTCTCTCCAAAACCCCACCCTCCAACCCAAACACGTGCATTGATTGACAGGCAGGGAACTCTTCTGATTGGCTAAAAAGGCATGGGCCACTCCCCTGACACTTGTTTACAGGGCCGTCACAGTGTGATTTCTCAGGACAACCGTTGAGGAAGTAGGTACATTTTATGCATAGTATTTAAAAAAAATGCTTAGAGCACCATAAAATATTACGTTCAAAATCTATTACTTTTTGTTAAATTTTCTTTCTCTAAACTTTTTATATTACTCTGTTTATTTTATTAATTTATTTCACATTATATTTTAATTTACCACCATTTGAGGTGAGTATTTAACACACTCATTGAGTTTAAATGGAACATTTCATGTAGATGACCTCATTTAAACAAAACTAACAGACATTCTGTCTGAGATGAAGTCACACACATAAATGCATTAGCGCCAACAAACACACACATCCCTCTCCGGATCCAGATCCAAGCAGGGGATCTAAAGATGTATGACAACATCACTCACTGCCAACACACACACACACACACACACACACACACACACGCACACGCACGCACACGCACGCACACGTGCACACACACGCACACACACGCACACACACGCACACACACACACACAAAGGCAACACACACAAGGGAGACTGAACTTGCTGGAGACAGACAGAAACCACAGCATGGAGGGAGTGTGAGTGTGTGTGTGTGTGTGTGTGTGTGTGGAGGGAATTTCCATGGGAGAGCTACTCTTTACTTTGGCCGGAAAGTACTGCATGCATTTAAACAGCAACAAAACAGCAAAGTAAAATAATGGAAGACATAACAAGGAGAGAAAAAGAGAGTGAAACAACAGAGATACAAGTAAACAGAGGCTAAAAAATGAGCACTAGTAAGGGGAGTTTTATGATATGTTAATTTTACATTAAACATTAATTATTCCTTAAACATTCCTGAGTGTGAGCATCTTAAATGCACAACCAAGGTCCAAAATTATTTTTTTGCAATGTTGAGTGAATTTGGTAAAATTAAATTGGGCATAAATATATATATATATATATGTGCGTGCGTGCATATATTATAATATATATATATATATATATATATATACACAGTATGTATGTATATACATATATACACACCATTCAAAAGTTTGGGGTCGGTAGATTAATATTAAAAATGTATATTTTTCAGCAAGGACACATCAATCAAAAGTGACAGTAAAGACATTTACAATGTTACAAAAGATTTCTATTTCAAATAAATGCTGTTTTGATTTTTGTTTTTTTACTTTCTATTCATCAGAGAATCCTGAAAAAATGTATCTTGAGCACCATATCAGAATGATTTCTAAAGGACCATGTGACACTAAAGATTGGACTCTTGAAAAATTCAGAAATAAATCACAGGGAAAAAAAATAACATTTTAAAATATATTAAAATAAAAAACAGTTATTTTAAATTGAAATAATATCTTACAATACTACTGTTTTTACAGTATTTTTAAATCAATAAATGCAGCCATGGTGAGCATAACAGACGTCTTTCAAACATATAAAAATAACTGACTCCAAACTTTTAAACTATTACATATTCTAAAATAATTTTAAAAATACGTTATAAGCCTGCTAGCCAGTTTATTCATTCACCAAAAACAATTTTTACTTGCATTGAACCCAGGAAAACACACATACACACACTCCAGGTTTATAAAAAGTGAATGCAGCACTCCAAATTTACAAATTTAACACTTAAACATTCTGCACCAAAAGTTGGTTTATAATGAACTCAAAATAACAAACATGAATTCTCTTGTCTACCCAAGCTGATCAGTTCCAAACTCACATCACACACACAAACACAATCTAGAGACTTCCATGTCAACACATACAAACCATCCCATCATAGATTACCCTGTCAACAGCCTGATACCAGTGGAAAACTCTTCAGAACTCTGGCACATACACACACACTTCACAGTAAACCACTACCGCATCTTTACCAGCTCAAAAATCTTTGAACATCTGCGTGCACCATTAATATTGGGTGTTGTGTGTGTGTATATTTATATAAAGAAATGCTGCTGATGCTGTGCATGTTGAGTGACTATAGATACATATTCACTCCCCAGCGCCTCTAAAACAGAGCTGCTGGCTCGATCCATCTTCATTACTGTGCGGGGGTGGAGAGGGAAGGAAATCCCTGAGCTGAAACACCCCTCCAGTTGTCTGTGCATTCAGAGTTTCACTCCTAGCCGTTACACACTGTTTAATGGGGCCTTGTGTTCAAATCAATCATATATCTGCAGCATTTCGACATTCAGTGCCGTCCAGCGCTTTAACCTCACCCCTGCCTGGGCAGTGAATCAGTCCGTATGTTTGACATTAACACATAGTAAACATCATTTTACGAGGTGGACTTGAATTTTACATTTTTAAAATAAACCATCGCCCCTGGTTCTGCATTTTAGACTTCTGTCTTGGGAGGCACAGAACATTTTGACTGGCACAGGAAAGGCACTACGACGCAATGGCTCATTTGATTGTTCATTCTGCGGGTGTGATAATTTTCCTTACCAAACCAACAAATACCAGTTATTATTTCTGAGGTGTGTTTGTCTTGCTTCTTGCCAACATTCAGCTACCAACCAGAATGTGTGGACTGGATTTGGGAAATTTTGTTAAACTGTTCCTTCTCAAAGTTGATTTTGGGAAGAAGACCAAAAGAAGGCACTGTTTCCAAAACAGATACATAATCTTAAAGGGAACCATATACAGTTCTGTAGATTTTTATTCAAATCACTTTTTATTCAATCATCTTGCACCAAAAACAGTCGTAATTTAGTTTTACTGACCATAATTGAATAAAAATAGAGCTTTTGTTACTGTACCTTTAAGACTTTATGTAAATGACTATTATGATTGGCTATTCTCCTTGTACCAGCGTACAAGCAATCAGCATAAAGTCTGGTCTACTTCGGAGATTATTCGGCCAAGAACCACCCACTTAGACATTAAGAGCTGTCTATTTGAAATTTAAAATCATTTTAATGTAACATTTGGGCTGAATAAATAAGAAATACATAACTATACTGTATATAATGGGCTAGGTGAAATACACAGAGATTATCTTTCATTCTTTCTCTTGCGGTTGATTCTGCGGTTCAGGCTCAGTGATTAGTGAAAGTCCACAGGGATCTCTTCATACATACAAAACACTCAAGTGTGTAATATACATGTCCTGATTTTGTTCTGACTTCTGGGGGACTAAATGGCTCAAAACTGCCTTCTCTTTCTGCGTGGAACACCAATCTACCCTAATCAACATCTAATGTTTGCTATTGTCAACCGAAGTGTCAGTCCTCATCAGAGATGATTTCAAAACACTGCTTCGGAGCTTTGCGAATCGAATCAGTGACTCAGATCTCCTATCAAACGGCTAAACTGTTGAAATCACATGACTTTGGCGCTCCGAGTCACTGATTTGATTCGCAAAGCTCCGAAGCAGTGTTTTGAAATCGGCCCATAACTATATTGTTGAAAAGTCGTTATTTTGTTTTTTTGGCGCACAAAAATATTCTCGTCGCTTTATAATATTAAGGTAGAACTACTGAACTTGCATGAACTGTTTTAAATATGTTTTTAGTACCTTTATGGATCTTGAGAGAGGAAATGTCATTGCTGCGAATGCAGGCCTCACTGAGCCATCGGATTTAATCAAAAATATTTTAATTTGTGTTCCAAAGATGAATGAAGGCCTTACGGGTGTGGAACGACATAAGGGTGAGTAATAAATTACATTATTTTCATTTTTGGGTGAACTATCCCTTTAAACACGGTCAGACAATGGTCAATCAGAGGTGTTTAAGATCAGAGGTGTTTATTCTTTAACACCTCTGATTGGCCATTGTGTTCACACGCTCAACAGGTATGTCTGTGATTGTAAATAGACATCTTTGATGCTCTTCACCGAGTGCTTACACAGATACACACAGGAACGTTTGAAAGTAGTCTTGCATTCATTCACCTAGGGTTGTCAAAAGTACTGACTTTGGTACCAAGTTGGTACTGAAATTTTAAAAATGTTACGATACCAGCATTTTCCCCTAGCATTTTGAGTGGATTCTTAAACACCTCTGATTGGCCATTGTGTTCACACGCTCAACAGATATGTCTGTTATTGGGTACAATGATCAATGTTTCAAAAACGTCACAGACATATCTGTTGAGCGTGTGAACACAATGGCCAATCAGAGGTGTTTAAGAATCCGTTCAACAGCGCTCAAAATGCTAGGGGGAAATGCTGGCATCATCACATTTTTAAAATTTCAATACCGACTTGGTAACGAAGTCGGTACTTTTGACAACCCTACATTCACCTGACACAAACATGCGTGCGTTTTAAATGCCATTGGCTCATGTAATAGTAATATAGATCTTAGTAGTATTTTAAGTGAGAGAGATCTTATATATCCTGATAATTTACATTTACATTTTATGTATTCGACAACAGGAAAGCAATAGGGCTAGAAATCATCATACACAATATTTTTTCATGTATATTTCATGCATTTTTTAAATGATTTTTTCATGCATTCGGCATTTTATACATTTTGGCTCTCAATATCCAAGATGTTGATTTCGCTTTAACTACTTCAAATATTTAATGATCAAAAAATGTAATTATGAAATTATGTAATAATGTCAGTTTACATCTTGATTTTATGTTTTTTAGCATTTTAATTTAGATTACATTTAGATAATTTTAATATATTAATAATTTAATAATTTAAATAGTTTTAAGTCATCTTGCACACCCCTTTGAATGTATTATGAGGTTGAGAAACATTGCTTTAAAGCTAAACTACACAGTATTACAATACATCATTTTTGCTAATAACTATTGCTTAAACCTCAAACAAAAATTGTCCATAAAAGCTTTTAGAGTTTTCACAAAACCTCATAAAACAACATGTGTTCTGAGCAAATTTCTGAAAAAGGGTTTGTTTTGTTTTTTTGGACTAAATCAAGAGGAATGCGAGAGAACGGCGAAAGGTTTCTGTTTCACATGGGGGATCAGGCGGGAGAGAGCATCGGGACTCTGACTATGCAAGTCTTCAGGACGCTCCAAGGTCAACAAATATAAACTGTCTATCAGCACCTCTGCTGACCTTCACACACACACACACACACATACACCTCAGATCAGCACATTTTAAAATGATCACACACTCACACTGCTCTGCATGGGACACAAGAGAAAAATGTCACAAAAGCACACATATTAACACAAATACAACAAAATATACTCATAATCACATGATCTTAAATATCTTGTCCTATTCACAGCAAAACAATCACCAGTCACTGAATTCACACCGTGAAAGTGTCCTGAATTTACCGTGTAACACTAGTGAACACATACAGGTTCAGTGGGGATAAAGTGAGCTTTGTGGACCCTCCAGCTGGCATTAACTGAGCTCAAGTAACAAGTGTGAGAGCCAATGCCCTCTCTATGCCCTGTAACACACACTATTTTGATCTCAAAGCCTCTACTGGCTCTCTCCACATGTATGCGGAGTATGAATCCGCCTGCAAAAAGTCAGACGAACACACACATTGCTTAACTGCACAGCTCAGAAACATCTGTGTGTTAAATATAACCGTATAAGCGTGCCTCCTGCCTTGTAGCGTAAAGCCATCTAAGCTGACAAACACTTTTTTGCCGGTACTACCCTCCCTGTACCAAGATCCATGCCAACATACACACAACTCATCTCTTCATGCCAACCAAAAGACACATTTGTGGAAACATATGCACTAGGATACACAAACACACACACAATTGTGCACGCTGTTTCTGTTTTTACTCTCAAACGGCAGTTTTTAAGATGTATTGCTCCCCCCTCCACGTTTGCATACACATTCATGACATGTTGGTTCAGGTCTATGTCCTTTGCAGTGACCGCTGAAGGGATTTTTTTAAAAGAACAAACCTGTTTTACCTGCTTTACAACACAGACGCACCACTAAATGATATAAACACACACGTCATACTCAAACACTGCCTAATACAAACATGCTGGTGTGTCTGTGTGGATGCGAAAGCTAGAGCACATGTATAATGTGATGAATATTACACAGGTAACAGTGCATGTGATGCTATATAAGATGTTTAGAAACAAATGAATAGCATTTAATTGGGCTAAATTTACATCTTAATTGTAAAAAAAAAAAAAAAAAATCAACATACACTGCCCAGCCAAAAAAAAAGTTGCTGCTTGGATTTAAAGGGTTAGTTCACCCAAAAATGAAAATTATCCCACGATTTACTCACCCTCAAGCCATCCTAGGTGTATATGACTTTCTTCTTTCAGACGAACACAATCAGAGATATATTTAAAAATATCCTTAGTCCTCAGAGGTTTATAATGGTTGTGAATGGCAGCCCAAAAGCGAACTTCCGCGACATAGTACACAATGACGTAGTTCTACACTGCACCATGACGTACTACGCTAGTACATCATGTCATTGTGTACTACATCGCGGAAGTTAACGCCTTTTGGACGTACGTCGAATGCGTATGGCTGTCCCGCCGGAAGCTCGTTATTTTACTTTATAAAGTTTTAAATAAGGATATTTGTCTTAAACAAACGCATCGATTTGCTTCAGAAGGCCTTTATTAACCCCCTGGAGTCTGAATTTTGTCTTCAAAATTTGGGCTGCCATTCACAACCATTATAAACCTTGGAGGACTAAGGATATTTTTAAATATATCTCTGATTGTGTTCATCTGAAAGAAGATAGTCATATACACCTAGGATGGCTTGAGGGTGAGTCAATCATGGAATAATTTATATTTTTGGGTGAACTATCCCTTTAAATAAGCAAACGCTTAACAGTCTATGTTTGGATCACTATTGCAGTGATTATTATGTTTCTAGCATGTTATGTGTTTGGCAACAGTTCTTCTAATCCTAATTGATGAAGTGTGTAGCTTGACCAAACCTTGATCTTCATGCTCCCTCACAACCATTCTTTCACAATTTGAACCTTACCTGATCAGATAAGATAAATCTTGGCTTTGTCATCCTGGAATATGGCCATTATGTGTCTTCCAGCATTGTTGTTTTTAAGAAATGAAAAGCTACACACTCCAATTAGGGTTAAAAGAAAACATGCCAAACATATAACATGCTAGAAACATAATAATCACTGCAATAATGATCCAATCATAGACTCTTAAGCATTCGCCTACTTAAATCCAAACGGCGACTTTTC
Organism: Mylopharyngodon piceus; assembly: GCA_039654765.1. Lineage (NCBI taxonomy): Eukaryota > Metazoa > Chordata > Actinopteri > Cypriniformes > Xenocyprididae > Mylopharyngodon > Mylopharyngodon piceus. The sequence goes on along the minus strand of CM077450.1, from coordinate 18,667,341 downwards.
TTTTGGCCGGGCAGTGTGTGTGTATATATATGTATAAATTAAAATAAATAAAACATTTTTTTAAATAAATAAAAAAAAATTACAAAATGAACATTTAATTATAGCCTTCATTTGGTGGCATTTCTTCAGCAAATCCTAGGATTCATTTGATAATTATTAATTAATCTGATTAAAAATGTAATCCACTGACAGTCAATTATGTGTGCATGTTTGTGTGTTGTTCCCTCACCATCATTATTCCAGTAGAGAAGATGTTTGTTGATTTGACATTTTGCTTCTGTTTTTCTATCTGGGTCTCCAGTTGGGCGGCTCGATCTTTATGTTGGGCCAAGAGCACAGCCGCAGGTAACTTGGAACTCTCCTGCAAACACATACACAACATTCAAGAAAAGCTTTTCTTTTAAACTTTATTTTGACACTTTAATTGATAGTAGAGAGGGGACAGTGATGGATAGGAGGGGAAAATTGGAAAATAACAAAAGTTGGACTCAAACTTGCATTGCATAAGCACCACATCTCTACGTGTTTTTTCGGCGTGAGGGCGGGACAACCCGTTACTCACATGAGATCACAGCAATAGCAAACCACAGTGAACCAATCAAATCCCGATGGGCAAAATCCTGCCCTAAATTTTTTCTTGTTCAAGAAGCCGTTTACTCAGATAAATATCACAACAGGAAAGAAAAGACTTTAGAAACTTCCATTTCATGCCAGCTTTAAAGTGTGTGTGTACTGTGTACCAGTTTATCCAGCAGGGCCTGTTTGTTTTTCCTCTTGGCCTGTAGTTGTCTCTGTTCCTCCTGCAGGGTCTCCAGTCTCCTCTGTTCTGAATCCTGCTGCTCCTGTAACAACAGCTCCTCCAACTCCTCCTGCTCACGTGTCTAACATAGAGACGACAATCAATTATAAATAAAATAAAATAAAATAAAATAAAGGAGGTTCTCGCTTGTAAAATTATCCATCTGTCCAATCAGAACCATGCACACATACTCACCAGCTTGGCTTTGTTTTTCTGTATAATGTCTCTGTTATCTCGCTGGTACTGTTCCATTATCTGCTTGGTCCTTTCAACATCTACGTTATTAGTCAGGTTAAACACTGGACACACAAGGAAATACATTTAAAACACTTACAATAAAAAAATATTTTAAAAGATCATTAAAAAAACAAATGTATCATATGAATAAGAGTAAATTAATGATGTGTATCTCACCAATATCCTCCACCTGCTCCAGGTAGTCATTATATTCTTTCAGAGTGGAAAAATCAAATTCCCTCTTATTATAACTGAAAGATGAAAAAAAGCAGACACATCATTAAAAATATTATAATTAGCCATTAGCCATTATACAATTGGGTCATTTCGTGTCAACTCAACCAGTGGTCCCCGGCTAAATATTTTGATTTTGATATTTTTTTCTTTTTGGTGAAAGAAATACATAAATTAGGGAGAAAGCCAAAATATTAAATGTCATGAATGTATATTTCATGACCTCTACAAACCCTCTACAAAATAGTGGATTACTCAGTCAATATACATCCATTACATTTAATATTTTGGCTTTCATCACTATTTATGTTGGTCTTTCTTCAGAAAAATACATTAACAAAATCAGAAATTTGAGTTTCTGAAATTTGGTTGATTTGACACGGAATGACGCAATTTTGGATGCATGCCATGCACACAGACACTTTTTCTGCCACATACATTTTGAGAACCTTCTTGCGGATCTCCACCTCTTTATCGATGGCTGGATCTTCGAAGAGCTGTACACGGAAATTACTCTTTCTGAGAGGAGTGTTACACTGCACACAGTTACCTGAGCCACGGACAAACAGCATGTCCACACAACTCTCACACCTGAAACAGACACCAACACAGGCGTTTTACTCAAACTGGCAGAAGGTCTGCTGAAAGAGAGTCAGAATAAACAGTAATGAAATGTGAAATCTGCTGGAAAAACCTTCAGAAGCGATTCCACACAAACACACATTTCAATCATCTCACTGCTTCAGAGAATGAAATTTGGCCATAGAAACTTTCCAAAAGGAACCATAAATTCGACTAATGGATAAAACAGAGGCCTGATATTTGTGTGTGTGGTGGTCTTATTCAATCATAATGGAGTGATGATGGGATGGGTTTGAGGCAAAGCAGACATACACATTAAGGGCTGACAAAGTAAAGTGTGTGTTAGAAACCAATGTTACTTCTTGCCCAGAATTTATGCATATAACTAATGCTGAGTTTCAAGTAGATTTCTTAAAAATACAGTAAACAATTTTTCCACTGAGCAGTTTAACTTTTCTTTTTCTCAATCTGTTTTTCATTCCCACCTTCTCTTTCTGTCAGCTTTCAGAATACTTGCTCTTTGAAATTTGATTTGTGCCCGTTTAAAATGACAGGGAGTGTATATAACACAGTGGACAAACTTTCTGTAAACAATCTTTGAGGGGAATGAGGGAAAATGAGTGGAAAATAAATAAATAATAATGCAGATGAAAATTATTCTAAATAAAAAAACCTAACAAATAATTTGTAGTAATTACAAATTGGCTTTTGTTAAGAAAATCTAACATTAATTTAAAAATTTGTTTTTATTTTAGATTTTTAAAATACATTGATAAAAAATACCATGCAAAGGTTTGAGATTAATAATTATTTTTTAATTAAATTAATGCTTTTATTCAACAAGGATGTAATAAATGATCAAAAGTGACAGTAAATGCTGTTCTTTTGAACTTTCTATTTATCAAAGAATCCAGGAAAAAAAAAAAAAAAAATCACGGTTTCTACAAACTACAAAAATATTAAGCTACGCTAGGTGAAGGATCGTGCTAAACTGAGGACTGGAGAAAATGCTGCTGAAAATTCAGCTTTTCCAACACAGGAGAAACATTTAAAAATATATTAAAATGGAACGCTGTCCTAAAAACCCTGTAAAACCTTCAATGACCAGCCAATTGTCAAAAATGACAGGCCTTTTAAAAATTGCTTGTAAATCACTCGTTATGCTATATTATCACCAAATATTGGATTCAATCTTTTTGTCAGCTTGTTTTCTTTCAATTAAAACAGGTTTTGAATTTCTTTTTGGATCTGATTGATTGTAGGCCTCATTGATTTGAGCTTATGCACCTCAGTTTTTGAGTGAAATCAAAAAGCATTATTTGTAGATATTGTCAATATTCAACAAAATATGGGAAAAATTGCACTGTTTATCACACTAGTGTGCTTTAATGTTTAACCAGGAAGTTTGTTTTGAAATGCTTTTATTTTATACAAAATGGAACAAAGTCACACTTGTGGTGTTCCCGGTCAGAAATGACCGGCCTACAAAAAAATAGCTTATAAATCTCTCTGTATGCTATATTATCACCAAATATTGGATTCAATAATTTTGTCAACTTGTTTTCTTTTAATTAGGACAGGTTTTGTATTTATTTTTGAAACTGATTGATCGTAGGCCTCATTGATCTGAGCTTCACTGAGCCTCACTGATCTGAGGATAAAGTTCATCTCTGTGAAAAAGAAAGCCTGTAATACTCAAAATAGTTTGTTTGTGTACATGAACGTTTGTGTGTGTGCACACAATAGTGAGAGTGTGCATGTATCCACACATGCACAGGTCCGAGGCCTTTATCTTTGCAAGCACACATGTACATATGTGAACATGAACATGATAAACATGCTCCTGAAAACTAAATGTTTCTCTTAATTTCGATGTCCTCCATTCATTTTCAATGGGTGGTCATTTTTGACCAATATAATCTCAGATCAATGAGGCCCACAAACAATCAGTTTAAAAAATAAATACAAAACCTGTCCTAATTGAAAGAAAACAAGTTGACAAAAAGATTGAATTCAATATTTGGTGATAATATAGCATAACGAGATATTTATAAGCTATTTTTTGTGACCAGGGACACCACAAGTGTAACAAGGTGAAAAATAAATCCCAAAAAAATCCAAACAATTTTGGGAAAGTGGTTATACCCTGTGTGAGCAAAGTCAATAAGTTTAAGTCCAATGCGATAACACTAACTAACATTTTCAGGAAAAAGAAAAGTTAAAGACCCGAAAAGTTAAATAGTATAATATTTCATAATATAACACTTTTTGATCAAATAAATGCAGCCTTGGTAAGCATAAGAGACTTTGTTTTTTTAAACTTTTAGAATCTTACAGGCCCCAAACTTTTGAATTATAGTGTTCATTTTTTGTTTGTGACAGTGGCAGTGAAAAATTGCCACGGCACGTAAAAATCTGAAGTACTAGACCGACTAGACCAAATTCTCCTTTTTGATCCATGAAATGGGATCAGGACACATCACAGACCTGAATATGTGTAACCTGCATGAGCAGTAGAACTCAAAGTGTCAGGAACATATGTACCAACCACCTCATGCAGTACCATGGCTCAGCTGATGTCTGCCCTGGGTTTTCTCTGAAGAATCTCACTTGTTTACTTCCAAATTACTTTAGAGGGTAGACTCTACCTCTCCCTGACCCATGACCTGAACAACATGGGCGTGCATGTGTGAGAGAGAGAGAACTAAAGACCTCAAAAAGCCTGCAAAACAGTACGAACAGACTTTCAAGTGAATAAATGCTAGACATTGCTCGTTCCTCCTCTCCCGATCCGTGTTTGTCAGCATGTTGAGAGGTTACTACACTCTTCTAACTCAGCACAACTGACCCCATCACGCACACACAAAATCTGCAAACCCCTGCATTTCACACACACACACACACACACACACACACACACACACACACACACACACAAGCTACCTGTGTCCCTCTCATCAACTATCTCTCACACACACCTACCTGTGCCCTTCCCTCTTCACTGCAGCAGGTCAGAAGGACACACTCGCCATCAGCCTAACAGTCACAAACACGTGTGTTTCTTCAACTACCTGTCCAATTGGTGATTTTTATTAAAACAGATTTTAAGTTTTCCAAATGCTTAATCAAATATCTATTCAATAATTTTACCCTTGTAGATTTTCAATCTTAAAATACAGGAAACAAATCATAAAAAAATATTAATTACATAATTACTGGACTATTATAAAGGTTATAACAATCAAAATAAAGAGTGAAATAATAATATTAAAATGGTTAACAATTATGTCAAAACATATACATTTTTGTACAAATTTTGTCTCTCAGTTGTAGCATGATTTCCATCACAAATGTTAAAAAGAGGTGCTCTACCAAGAGAAGAAGATGTGCAACCAAAAAAATCAAAATGCATATGAACTGAAAAAAGGTGAAAAAATTTCCACCACAAACAGTACGTTTTTTTGTTTGATCAAAAATTTTATCAACAGTGCCGATGAAGGACATTGTTGTGATAATAAATATGAGGTGAAGAACTAAGAAAAAAAATAAAGTTAAATACTGCTATTGTTTTTTTTTAAATATGTTAAAATCATTTTGGCTCAATTTTTGAATTAGTTCATAAGTTCATATCTCTAAACAAGTACTTCAGAGATCTGATTTGAATTTCTTGTTCAATTTCAACTAAATGCACATGGCTTGCTAATCAAAACTGATGAGTTGATTCTCAATGAAACTGTCATACTCTTCACAACTTATAAACATTCTTTCATTATGTGATAACACACATGCATCCATTCAGTTATCAAAATCTTATCAATAACTAGGTTTCAAAGCATGAATGAAATGTTTTGAGCGAGTTACTACATTTTGCAGACAATGCAATAGAGTTGCAATGTCCCATAAAACAGTTGTGACAATTGCACTTATACAGTTAAGACTGTTTTAATAAATGAATGACTGAGAAAAACTGTAAGAGTTTATTTTTTCTCTTAAGCCCAATTGGTCAAAAGTTCTCATAGTTGAAGAAACACCAGAAGCAATATCTTCTTCCACTCCATCAACTGTATTTAATCACAGGCTACAGTCATTTATTAGCTGTAATTCCTTCATCCTTATGTTCTGCATACAGAGGTAAACTCTCATGAAATGAGCAGGGAAGAGTGTGCTGGACCATCTCCAGCGGTGTGTCATCAGTGTGTAATATATTCATACGGTCTCTGAGACCCAGGTCAGCAGTCCACTGTGAATCCTTAAGAGGGCAAGGTCAAGGGCAAGCAAAGCACGAGGAATCACGTGACTTCAGACACATATCTCCCATGAGATCCACATAGTAGTCCCTCTCTGTTCAGTTTTCTGTGGCTGAATGACTACTCCTATGCTCCAAATGAATAGCTAGTTTGATCTCACTTGTTGACTATATTCATCTTTAAAGTGAGCATGAAACAGAAGTTGCGATAGTCGTTTCTTTCTTTCGTGAAACAACTTCTTGACAAAAAAAATTTAGGGCGGGACATCAGGAATTGATTGGATGGTTGTGGTTTGCTATTGCTGTGATCTCATGTGAATGACAGGATGTCCTGCTCTCAAGCAGAAAAATCATTTGACAAATACTGCACTATTCCATAATATAAAACAAGAATTGCCCATTTTGATTTAATCGTGACTTCAACACATTTTTCATGGAAACAATTTCCACCAAAATACCAGTTACTAGTTATTGTTATTACTACAACACCAATTCCAGACAAGTTGGGACATTTTGTAAAATGTAATAAAATCAAGAATCTGTGAACCTTCGAGCCCTCAGATGGCATTACATGAGAAACCGTTATGCTACTGTGTTAAATACAGCCACGTGGGCTTGGGAGTACTTTGGAAAACCGTTGTCACTTAACACAGTCTGCCGCTGCATCGAGAAATACAACTCGAATCTCTGTTACGCAAGGAGAAAGCGATACATCCGTTCAATGCAGAGATGCTGCAGAGTTCTCTGGGTCCGAACTCATCTCAGATGATGCAAAAAGACAGTGGAAATGTGTGCTGTGGTCAGATGAGTCCACGTTTCAGCTCGCTTTTGGGAAAAACGGACATTGAGTTCTCAGTGCCAAAGATGAAAGAGACCATCCAGACTTTCATAAACAACAGGTGCAAAAGCAAACATCTGTCATGGTATGGGGGGCATCATTGCAAATGGCATGGGTGACTTGCATATGTGTGAAGGAATCATTGATGTGTACTGGGATTGTACAGAGACATATACTGCCATCAAGATGACATCCTTCCTGGGAAACAAGACAATGGCAGGCCTCATTCTGCACGTGCTACAACAGAGTGGTTTCTTAGAAACTCTACACCATAGAAGGGATGTACTTGACTGGCCTGCCTGCAGTCCAGATCTGACTCCTATTGGAAATGTTTGGCCCCTCATGAAAAGGAGAATCAGACAGCGATGACCACAGACTGTTGAGCAGCTGTATTGTATCAGGCGAAATTGGGCAAAAATTCCACTTGCAAAACTGCAACAACTGGTATCCTCAATTCCCAAACATTAAAAATCTAATTAAAGGGAAAGGTGATGTGACACATTGGTAAACATGCCTCTGTCTGTCCCTACTTTTTTGGAGTGTGTTGCAGCAAATCAAAATCTGTTTATATTTAGAAAAAACAATTTGTCCAGTGAAAACATTGGATTTTTTTTCTTCGTAAGTTTTTCAGTTAAATAAAGGTTAATGAGAATTAACAAATCATATTCTTGATTTTATTGCATTTTACAAAATGTCCCAACTTTTCTGGAATTGGGGTTGTACAATAAAACTGTCAGTTTTGGGTCAGCTGGTCTGACAGAACTGTCACTTTCCTATTGTTTCAGTCCTGCGTTGTCACTACATCTGACGTCCACTGGTCATGCACATGTATCAAAATACTATACTATTTGAAGTACATTACATGTTAAATTACTATGGTTTTACAGTAGTAATATTAACCGTATTGTGGCTGAAACCATTGTCGCCATGGTAACTTTTTGTAAGGAGAGCCTCGCAAACAGTTGAGCAACGGAAGTTAGATGTCATAACAACATCGGTTTACTTCACTCACAGGTTGAAACACTGGCCTGGATATAGCACATATACAAGCAAAAACGAACCAGATGCAAATAATAAAACTTTTTGTCTTGGACATCATGAATAAAGCCTCACTTCTGGATCTGTGAAGGTTTAAGATCTGCACAGGTTTAGGTAAGAAATCTGACAGCAGGTACTTACAGCGTGTGTCCACACACATTTACCATCAGCTTCAGAGATGGATTTCTGTATTTAGTCGTCTTGCACCTCGGGCATCCCTGGTCATCCATTATTGTTAATAATATTTGTTAAAGTCCGTCTGCAAAATAAATAAACAAACAAACAAATAACAGTAATCAATGCACTCTGCAGTTCACAACAGAGCGCACAGCAATGTTACACTCAAAATTGTCCGGAAAGAAACATGTACGTGTAGTACAACCGTTCCCATTCAAACATTGCTGAAGTTTGATATCTGTCCAGCGCTGAGTTTCAACAATAGATAGATAGATAGATAGATAGATAGATAGATAGATAGATAGATAGATAGATAGATAGATAGATAGATAGATAGATAGATAGATAGACCGACATTCACTAACATTGTATTCAATTTTGATATTTTATTTTGTCTCTTTCCTTTTATTCCACCTTGTCTTCTGTTTATTAAATAAATAAATAAATAAATAGCCTAAATAAATATCTGTTTGGTTGTAGCCTATTATAGGCTATAACAATAACTGTAGAAACTAAGTTTTTACGAAATTTTTAAGAGATATTGCCTAAAAGAAAAAAATAAATAAGGGGTAGGGCTTGTCGTTTTGTAAATGTCTGTATCGTTTGAAGTGTTGTATGAGAAGTCTGTGTCTGTTCAGAGTAAGCTCAGAGTAAACACACAGCAGCACACAAAAGGCTCGAATGAGATCTCACCTATAGCGCAGGTGAGCTGCGGGAGCGCGTCACGGCTGAGTGACACATTCATTTTAATGGTTTCGCCTTGAAGCTGCGTTCGCCCCGCCCCTTTCGAAATTTCTTGTAGCCAATCATGTGTCCAACCCCCCAACCATCGGGCTGAGAAGTCACGCTGCCGGAGCGAAAGGGGAAAGCTATCCACTTACAAAGAACCCGATATCACTCGCATGGCGCACGGGTAACCTGATCGGCTTGGGCAGAAACGAGGCGGGGTGACGGACTAAAGGAATCTGAAGAGAAGAATAAAAACAATGTCTGTTTCCTCTAGTGAAGTGACAGTGGCAGGCGACATCAAAAAGGAAAATGTGAAGTACACGGAGATTCTCGAGAGCTCCACGGACAGTCGGGGGCACGTCAAACTCCTGACTCTGGACACTCCGGTGGCCGCCGGGATGCTTGTCGGGCAGCAGCAGCAGACCTCTCCACCGGAGCGCAAGATGCCCACTATGGACTCTTTGTCTGCGCACACTTCACCCGCAGCAACTGCGAGCTCTTTGGCTTTCTCACCGGAGCAGGTTGCGTGTGTTTGCGAAGCGCTTCAGCAGGGGGGCAACGTGGATCGACTCGCCCGGTTTCTGTGGTCTCTCCCGCAGAGCGACTTATTGCGCGGTAACGAGAGTATCCTCCGCGCTCAGGCGCTGGTGGCCTTCCACCAGGCGCGCTACCAGGAGCTTTACAGCATCTTGGAGAGCCACAGCTTCAGCCCCTCGTGTCACTCTGCCCTGCAGGACTTATGGTACAAAGCCCGGTACACGGAGGCGGAGAAGGCCCGTGGTAGACCGCTAGGCGCAGTGGATAAATATCGCCTGCGACGCAAGTTTCCCCTGCCCCGGACTATCTGGGATGGAGAGGAGACGGTGTACTGCTTCAAAGAGCGCTCCAGGAACGCTCTGAAGGACCTCTATAAGCAGAACCGGTACCCGTCCCCGGCGGAGAAGAGGAATCTGGCCAAGATCACAGGACTGTCCCTGACACAAGTCAGCAACTGGTTCAAAAACAGGAGGCAGAGAGACAGAAACCCGTCAGAGGCGCAATCCAAAAGGTGAGCAAACCTGGAAACCCACAAATACAAATGTAGTTCAATGAATGAATGAATGAATGAATGAAGAGTCAAGGAGTTTGTCAAGGATTTTAATTAGGTTCTATTGGCAAGACTATTGAGATACAGTACTTAAAGCAAAGTTCTTGAGTGATCAAGGCATTTCTTGGCACATCTTGGCAAATGATCAGGCATTTCATGATTTTAAAAAAGGTTTCTGATTGTATGCTTGTGGATTGTCTTCTACATTTAGATGTGTTTAGATTTAAATCTTTAATTTATTCACAATGATCTTAAATCACAGAGGGGAAAGGCAGCTTCTAGAGGTCATTATGTACATCCAAACGTGTGCACAAAATGTATCGCCTGAGTCACCACCTCGTGCATGTGTGTGTTTATTTTTGAGTGAGTAGCTACTCAGGATCCATTGACTCGTAAGGTTTGCCCCACCACATAAATCACTCTGAACTATTTACTTTTCTTTTTAGCCAGAGGGGATAGGAAAACCTCCTCTTCAGCACTCAGTTTTAACACACACACATACACACACACACACACACACACGTGCACTGGTAATACAGGATTCACTTTAATGTTTAAAACTCTTTGTGAACAAAGCTCCAGCGCACCTGGTGGAGGTGACCTTACACACATACATATATATGTTTTTTCCATTCACAGAAAGCTGATGTCACACGCTGCTTGAAGCATTTGAAGCAATCGTATATTTTTATCACTTGAATGAGGCAATTTTATAATTTATAGCTTCACTCCATGGCCAACATTTCAACAAAAAACACTAAATAGTTCTTATACTCACAATTCATGTTTGGACGTGTAATATCACTAAGAAAATGCATGTATTTGTTTTATATAGGACATCTTAAATGCCTCTTTCACTCATTCATGCTGTAATGCCAAATGTGGGGGTGTGGCAAATGTGATATTAATAGGCCACGTCAGGCGTTTTCAACCTTTCTAGACCAGGGACCCCATTTAGAGTCTCAGCCAGGAACCCCTTTTACAAAGATTTTATTGGTAGCATTTTATTACTGATATAGTGACAAACATTATTACCTTTTATAATGTTTAATAGATCACCAATGCTTGAAATTACATTTAAAATGTATAGAATATGTTTGAAAGTTCAATATATTTATAGCCTATATCTAAACCCTGGGGCTATATGATATTAAAATTAAATAATAATATAATTTATGTTTTTAAATTGAAAACAAGCAATGGGTCAGTGACGCAGTGGTCTCGAGACCAGTTTAAATTTATTTTTAAACGCGACGCAACGAGCAAAGACGCTTGTGTAGACAGACAGAACGCGTCTTGTGTTCAAGCTCCCAAACACGTAATGACGTTATGACTAAAAAAAAACAAAATTGGCAAAATCTTTTAGCTGGCTGTGAAGAGGAACACATGACAGTTGTGGAAGTCCTGTCGGAGTCACACAGCTGCTGCAGTCATTCATTCTACGCGCCTTTCTCTCTCAACTACACGAATTTATGTTTGAACAGCTGAAGTCACTGTGAAATATCGTCTTCAGCGCGCAGTGGATGTTTCGCGCTGTATCAGACTTTAAAACATCAGCTAAATTTAACTTCTCGTTACTGGCGGACCCTCCCCGTTTGGCGAAGGACACTGTGAACATAAAGTTGACCATTTGTGAAGGCATGCTGTGTTCGCGGGGTTGTGTCGCCATAGGACCAAATGGTGTGCGTGCGTGCGTAAAAGAGAGTCTGTAGTATAGCCAGGATTAATCCTGACACGCGAAGGCTGTGATCTAGGGGGGTCCCGCGGTGTGAAGTGGATACTCACCTCTCCATTTGTCTATGCGAGCTCCCGTCTTCATCTTCCTGCAGATGCGTCAATTCGCGCTCATGTACAGTTCAAAGAGTGAAAAGTTGGATGGTTCATAATACAACATTCCCTCTTTCATTTTCAAAGTTTATTGGTACGAGTGTTTTGCATGCAATATTGCCAAAGGCATCAACAGTATAAAATATTAAAATTATATTTCAGCATCTCTTTCACACAGTTTAAAAATATTGAAGGTAGGTATAGGTTTGAGAGTTTGTCCAAGTTTTTTTCTCTCTTGTTTTTTAAAATATATCACAGTGAAGGAGAAAGCTTGTCTCTATCTCAACTTCACCATTGTTACAGTGAGCACAGATTTTTTTGTCTGTGATATATATATATATATATATATATATATATATATCAAGTTTCGGGCCTGATAACATTGTAAAATTGTAGTGATGGAGACTCAAAGGTTCACTATCCTTCATGTCTTTGTCTTTCATTCTCTCTCAGTGAGTCAGATGGAAATCACAGTACGGAGGATGAGAGCAGTAAAGGTCAGGAGTCTCTGTCCCCGTGTCCGATGTCGACCTGTGCTGATGGGACGGTGGGTAATGCAGTTGTGCCTCTCTGCTCTGGAGCTCTTGAGGCCGGGGTTATCGTCCAGCAGGTTGGAGACAGCAGGAACTCTGTCTCGTCATCGTCCGTCATCTTTAATGGAGTCTCAGTCAACACGTCCGCCTCTGTTTTCCACAACGGCACCCCTTCATTTCTCTCCACCACAGGACATGTCCTCTTCAGTGGTATGAACTTGGGACTCCAGTCGCTGGCTTGCAGATCAGTGGCAGATGTGGAGATGGATGGTGCAGGACAGGATAAAAGGGTAACGGCAGACCCTGCACTGGTGTACCCCTCATTTCACTGCAGTGTGAATGGAACAGATGTAGAGGTGAAAGCAGAGGATGTTAGGCAGGATGTGTCAGTTCAGGACCAGAACACGTCCATTAGCTCGCCGTTCACTGTCACCTCGTCTGATGGCTTGCAGCTTGAAGGTTACAACTTGGTTCCTGAAGCCAATGGGACCTCACTGCTGAGCAACAAGATGGTACTTCCTCCCTTGCAACTCCCATCATCTTCTTCACCCTCATCAGTTACACAAGGTGAGTGAGCCTCGTCAAACATCATCAAAGTTTACATCAAGCATTTGAGCAGGATGAGAAGACCACAAGTCTTGTTTATGAAGGTCAAAGATGTGATCCTGCAACTCGTATGTACGATGACGTTAATACACCTCTCTTATGATGAACGTTTTAATTTCTGTATTAAATAATATTTAATTTTTAAACATTTAATTCACTTTGATAAGTTTTTGTAGGCATAATGTCAAAAATGTCAGGGTGATACAACTGACCTGATATCATATTGAAGGAAAATCTTCAGTAAAAGAATGAAATTCTTAAGAAAAAGGAAACCTAATTATTCAATTATTAGTTATTAGAAAATAGAAATAAGTTTGGGGCCGATAAGATTTTTAAATGTTTTTGAAGAAGTCTTTGTTTTTGAAAAACATATTATTACAATTTAAAATAACTATTTTCTATTTTAATATATCTTAAAATGTAATTTATTACTGTGATGGCAAAGCTGAATTTTCAGCATCATTACTCCTGTCTTCAGTGTCACATGATCCTTCAGAAATCATTCTAATGTGCTGATTTGGAAGCATTTCTTAAAGGGATAGTTCACCCAAAAATGAAAATTCTGTCATCATTTACTCGCCCTCAAGTTATTCCAAACCTGTATAAATTTCTTTGTTCTGCTGAACACAAAGGAAGATATTTGGAAGAATGTTTGTAACCAAGCAGATCTCACCCCCCACTGACTACCATAGTAGGCAAAAAAACACTATGGTAGTCAATGGGGGGCGAGATCTGTTTGGTTACAAACATTCTTCCAAATATCTTCTAAATGATGTAAATGATGACAGAATTTTCATTTTTGGGTGAACTATCCCTTTAAGAAACATTTCTTATTATTATCAATGTTGAAAACAGTTAATAATTTTTCAGGATACTTTGATGAATAGAAATTTATTTGAAATAGAATTGTTTGTAACATTATACAGGTCTTTACTGTCATTAATGATCAATTTAATGTATCCTTGCATTATAAGTCACATCATTTGACCTTTTATGACAATGCAAGGATAGGTCGTAAAATGTCACGATTTTCCCTTTTCTTTATTGTGGTCAATCTTATTCACTGACCCATGAACTGTATATCCTTAATATTTGTTTACCACCAAAAAAGGTTTAAGATCTTTATCTTTTCTCTGATCTTCTGTCATCTGTCAGGTGTTGTTGATGGCAGTTCTCCTGCTCCCACCTCTCTATGTCACCTCCGGGTGGATGAGCAGGACAGGCTGCAGCTGACCTCTCTCGAGCCCAGCGCGGCACTCTACGGCCTGGCTAGCGTACACACACTGTCTGCTGTAAAGAAGGAACCTTTGGAGACTCCTGGTGGATACCTTTACCACCTGGGTTACTCCCATGACCCCACCCACAGCTCCCCCACCTCACTTAACACCACCATGACAACGACCCAGCAAGACTACACTACTCTCAGAGTGAGCGCACCCTTACTCGCCCAAACGGACCTTACCGGTGAGTTCAGAGGTCATGATGCCCAGATGACCTCGAGCCTAAATGGAGACTTCCTATGTGCGGTTTCAGAGGGAGGGAAGGGAGAGATGAGAGAAGTAGAGGAAGAAGAGGAAAAACATCTGACAAAACTAAAAACAGTCCATATAGAGGAAGAGATGACTGACCTTTGAACTTAATAGGAGAAGGAGGTAAAATACTTTTTACTGAAATCACAACATTATTTTGGATTATTGATTGAGTTTTTTATGTTTTCAGCCTCTAAATATTTTATTGTTTTTTTTTTGTTTTTTTTTACTGTAAGTATTAAATTATTTTGGTGAATCTGACTCCAGTTTGGTTTGGAGAACCTATGCAAAGTTTATTTGAAGAATACAGTTTTTGAAAGTGTTTGTTTTTGTCTTTCCACACACAGATAACTTTTTCATCTATACTCTATGAATAGTTATGTATAACAGGGGTTTTCAGACAAGAGAGTTCTAGGGTGTCCATGGAAAAGTTTACAGAAAAATCTAGTGTAAATAAATAAATAAATAAATAAATAGTAAAATAAAAGTTCACAGAAAAAAAAAATAATTTGAAAAAAAGTTTCTGTTATGATTTCATTTATTTCATATAAAGACTGGCTGTAAATCACAAGCTCAATCATAATTATTTTATTATTTATGTTTCTCTACATCTAACAAAACTGGTGGGTAGAATATAATAGAATTTTTTTTTCTTCAGATAATTTATAATATGTGTACAACATTATCTAATACTAAAATATTATAGTAGAAATTGGGTCTTACCTAAACATATATAGCTGCTTTTTATATTTTAGGAATTTATATTTTAGGAATTTTAGGAATTGGATCCCTTTCCGAGGGAATTATTGTTTGGAATGATCCATGGTATCAAAACGTTTGAAAACCCCTGCTATATAAAATAATAAATATATACAGTCAAACCAAAAATTATTCAGACATTTTTGATATTTTTGATATATTTTTACTAGTGGGTGCAGGGCACTATAGTTCATTTATGTAAGTGAGGATGGCAAAATAAAGTAAACTGTGACATATTATACCCAAAAATTCATCATACAGTGGACTATCAGTAAAACTGATAAAAATTTGGAACAAAAAATTATTCAGACACTTTGACCTGACCATGTTTTCCTTCAGTGTTATCTGACATAATGAAGCTTATTTTTTTCTGACACAGTTTAACTCTGAGATCATGTCATATTTTATTACCATTTTTTCAATCATTTTTTCATTCAACTATAGTGAATAAACTGTATTAATGAATGAAATGTTCAAGGTGTCTGAATACATTTTGGTTTGACTGTATATATATATATATATATATATATATATATATATATACATATATATATATATTCATATTTCCTCCATATTCCTTCTATTTCATTCTATTTTAAGAGTTTACATTAATTTTTGAGCTACAGGTAGCAGACAGCTCTTATTTTCTCTCTGTCGCTCCCTCTTACAGCGGGGAGTGTGGACATATGTGTGTTTTATGAGAGTCACCTGCTAGTTTCTGCCAAGAAGAGTTGAGGTTAGCAGACAGGTGGACGTCTGGTCATGTGTCA
Organism: Mylopharyngodon piceus; assembly: GCA_039654765.1. NCBI lineage: Eukaryota > Metazoa > Chordata > Actinopteri > Cypriniformes > Xenocyprididae > Mylopharyngodon > Mylopharyngodon piceus. The sequence continues at coordinate 18,651,350 of CM077450.1, read as the reverse complement.
TCTGAGTCAAACCTTAAAGGTCACGTCCCTACGGAAACACACATGCACAGACACACTTTATTCCCATGCAGATTAAAAATACAAAATCTGTGACAATCTTCATGGCATTGTCATGGTCACTACGTTGACTGCATCTTCCAGTTACAATAATAATATGCAAATAATATGCACTGTAGATATCAATACAAATCCACAGTGTTTGCTTATACAAATTAAGAGATGAGTCAGAATGGTTGGTAATTGACAGCTTGCCACAGATGCTGGAAAGTTTAGGGTGTTATCAGTACACAAAATATACTAAAAACTACTAGATTCATTTGAGATGCAAACAGTTTTGAGTTCACAATATGGGTAACTTAAAGGGATAGTTAACCCAAAAATGAAAATTATGTCATCATTTACTCATCCTCAAGTTGTTCCAATCCTGTATAAATTTCTTTGTTCTGCTGTACACAAAGGACTACCATAGTATTTTTTTTTTTCCTACTATGATAGTCAATGGGGGGCGAGATCTGCTTGGTTACAAACATTCTTCTAAATATCTTCCATTGTGTACAGCAGAACAAAGATATTTATACAGGTTTGGAACAACTTGAGGGTTGTAATTTTTGTGTGAACTATCCCTTTAAACATTTGATTAAACTCACCATTGCAAGCAGATCAAGTGAATTTGCTGTCAAACTGAATGTCATCTAAAAAGCAATAACAACCAATAAGAAAAATCAAGCTTTAATTTAAACAAATAGATGTTAAAAAGACATGCCAGCACAGTTGTAAATGTGAAAAAACTTTATATGATTGTGTATGTGAGTGAGTTGTGTGTTTGTCAGAATGTTTGTATGGAAAAGTGTGTGCATCTACAGTAGTTTTTGGTTTTGAGTTTGTTCTTTGTGCCTTCCTGCTTTCTGAAGGTCAACGTTTGGTTGGTCTTCAGGTTGCCTGTCATTTTTTTTAATTGTTATTGGTGCTGGTTTGACATCTGCAGTATTTAACTCCATGACAAAAGCTATGCAGCCATTTTGGGACTGAGAAACGACTTTTAGAAATCAGAGATGGTGAATGAAAAGTCTTCTACAGAAATTAAAAGGATATCTGAAATGAGCTAATGTACGACTAATGTAAATGTATGAGCAAAAAGCAAAACAGCATTGTGAATATTATTTTAGCATGAACAAAAATGTTAAAGTTATGATGTATTTTTCTAAAAAAAAAAAATGTGATCCATTAAATATTTATACTGGAAAAACAGCCTCACCCGAGTGATTTCATTCATGTCTGTGAGAGATCTTGTAAATTCCCAACGTAGATTTGTTTGCGTTCTCATGTTATGTCTACAGAGGATGTTAAATATTCAGACGGACAGGAAACATGCAAATAAAAAGATTTAAGTAGCCAGGGAGGGGAGGGAAGCAGAGACCTGATACAGAAAGGCCAGGCCGGGTGCTGGAAAATCAGCGGTGATCGTTTGCACATGCCTGGTGGTCTGGAGCTTGTTAGCAAGCTGCTCTTGTCTGAGACTCCTAAATTCAAATAAACAGGAGGGCGATTTCTGGAGGCCCTGCCGCCTCCTGTTAGGAGGGGGTCCAGAAACAGACAGAGAAATTGTCTCTGATTTGTAAATGACTGTTACAGATGGCATTGACAGGCATTGTGTGGATCTCAAATGCATTGTTACAACTTTAAAACCACAGAAACTCAAGCCAGCCAGCGGAACAATTTTAGATAAACTTTTCCTTGAAATTTTGCTGAGAGAACTGGTTTGCATGCCAAACAAATCTGAATATACAGTACCATCATCTCAGCAATATTGCTGGGACTCTTTCAGACTCCTCTTGCAGAGTTGGGGAAAACAGGCCAGGACAAAAGAGCGAGTGAGATAATTGGAACAGATTGTATGAGGAGAGGAAATAGGAGCATTGTCACCTGTTCCCTAACAGCCTAGGTGACCCTGTTGCCATGAGAGATGGCCAGGTATCAGATAACACCAGCTTGAACAATGAACGCAGTGGGAGAGAAGAGTTTTTTGGCGAGTTGTGAGTTGATTCTGATGCTGCGCAATGGTTTTATGTCATATTTTTGTCATTAACAACATGCAAATAAAAGCGTGATGGTGATCGAAACCATTCAAACATACCTCACACTGACCATCAGTGAGAAGCGCTAATAAAAAAATACGAACCTCTCAAACTGAGCCTTATTAAAAACTATGACCTCTCACCTTTGGGGGTTTCAAAAGAGGGGGGACTTAACCCTGAATAGCAAACAGAGCTGGATTTGTAACCTGAACCTCCCCCCACGCCCCCACTAATGAGAGGTGAAAGGGCACACGCTGCTCCTCAGCTGTGTTTCATACCTGCGTGTGTGAGTGTAAGAGAGAGAATTTACTGGTTTGGATGATGTATATGAACCAGACCAATAAGTGTGAATGTGTTAATGTAAATGCAGAGTGCCAGATATACTTGCTCACATAGGGAATGTGAATCCCAGTGTTTATTTGAAGCCTTTTCCCTCAGTTTGAGGTCTACAGCAGAGAAGATCTGGGAGATGTGTATAAATGCCATTATAAGAATCATACAAGTTGAACATGAACTACAACTATCTGCTTATAAGTCTGAATAATATCAAATTGTGTCATCAAACTTACATTCTTTGCCTTCAGGGATATGAGTCTGTCATCCTGTCATTCATCTTTACTGAACTTTGACCTCTACAGCCTTACACAATTTCTTTGGTATGCCTGCCTAGAGAGAGAGAGAGAGGGAAGGAGAAGTATGGGGCAAATATTTCATACATACAGCACAGGTTTTGTGCAGTTACAGGCCACTAGTACTTTTCAGGTATTGCAAAACTTAGTGTGTTTCTGCAAACAGCTGTAGATCCAACTGGGCTTCTACAATTATAGAGTTTGGTTAGTCTGGAGTAATTATTCATATGGTATGTCATCATTTAGATAGATAAATGTGTAATTGAATGGCACAGGTTGTTAAAAATGAATAGAATAAGCATTAAGATTTCAGTGAAACGCACGCACACACACACACACACACACATAGGGGTTAATCTATGCCCCCTGGTGAAATTGGACCACAGAGTGAGACAGCACAACTGTTTTTTTCATTACTTCTTCTGACGGCCCACACACACCACTTTGTAAGAGTGCAGGACAGACATTATTTTTGAATTCATTTAATGAGTTTTACCTTGTTGTTCAAGATTATGAGCTAAAACCTCATCTGCAGTGTGAATAGAAGAACGTTAGAACAAGACAGAATTACAAACTAAACAAATAAAATTATTATTGAAGTACATGAAATAGATTATAAATATTTAACAGAAGGCATTTCATATAATGGGCTACTCGTTTGTTTATTTGTGGCAAAAGCAGATAGATGTCACTGACTGGCGCCCTCTTCCTGTAGTACGAAAATATGACACTTTGAGTCTGGAGATTGCCATGGATCTATTTGGATTTATTGTGCAAATAATAGTTTTCTTTCCCCTTTAGAAATGTATTGGTATTGAGCCTGTTTAAATAAAATATGCAGTTATAAAACAATTCCTACATGTCTGATGAATATATGTCTAATTATTTTCTTTCTAATTATAGTCTTATAAGATGTGTAAATCAATACACAAAGATACCCCGTGTTTGGTTTCAAATGTCATCTTCTTTCATCACCAGAATGCTTTTTAAAATCCTTAAACGACTCAAACCTGTTAAAACACTGAATTATTTTAAGGACAACGGAGATTAAGAAGAAAGTTACATCCTCTCCATTGCGCTGTAAAAATGTAATCATACAACAACAAAATCTTTGTTTCCATCCATTAAAGGTAGCCTATTCACAATAATTTATCTTATTTTAATTTTACAGCTTGACTGATCAATAATTAAATTCAAATTGGTCGAAAAATCATTGCAATGATGTTATCATTGCAGGTTGTGACTAATAATTTTACTTAAAAAAAGTTAAATAAGCAACTACACTTGTTTTCTTACAATCTGTTTTATTTGATTAGGTAATATAATTGTTTTCGTATAGTTTGCATCCAAATCAGAAACAATCAGTCCATTCAAATAATCTCATACAGCTCAGATTGATTTACTTATTTTTCAACGTTTTTGACGTTCTACACAAATCAAGCCAATATGGGCCTATAGTAAGTATGACTTTGTTGCATCTAATTACGTGCCCCAGTCGTTAAAACTGTTGCTACGCCCCTGCATCTAATTACAGGCATGAAAACAAAACAAATGCAACAAAATAATGTTTAAAAAACAAAAAAATGTTGCTGTTTAAAACGAATTCAAATAAAAGGCTCCATTATATAATCAATATTAGGCTACCTTAAAACTGGAACTGGTAATATGCAGTAGTACTGGATTGTTTTTTCTCCCTCAAGCGGCTGGAACAACGTCTAATTAGCGGTGGATTCTCCTCCACTCAGTCTTTCATTTACACCTCACAGAAAACTCATAAACACACACTCAGTGAAAAGCAAACAGTTTACACCTTCACAGTGGTGGAGCACGGACTACTAAACATGAAATATGGTGACATTTATGTTGCACTTATTAGGATCTTTTGTGTGTATGTGTGTGTGTGTGCCCTCACCCTGTATCATCACAGTAGAGCTCGTTGGCAACGTCGTGGCCGCGCTGTGAGTGAGCGCGCGCGCTTCTGTTAGTCATACCATAACATCTTGAAATGATCATGATCTGAGAGAGGGCACGTCGCCGTGCTGGGGGCTGGTAGAGGATCTGGTGTGGGATGGAGGGGGTGCATTGTGCTGGACATACTACCGTAACCTGAGCAGAGCAGCCATCGGCCCACGTACAGTTCAGGATAGAGGAGACAGTTTTAGGCAGCAATTATGCACAAATTTAGATATTTTATAATATATTTATACACGTCATAGAATTAGCACTGAAAATACCTAACTAGGTCACACTTCACATTATACTGTCCATTTACAAAAACAATTAATACTAACGAACTTAATATAGCCTATGTATATAATTCGTGATTACTATTAGGCCTAAACAAAGTGTGATGTTACAAAAATAATGCAACATGTGTAACATATAAATGAAGCTCAGATTGATTTACAATTCCGATTCTCAGAATATTTAGATTAAGTGGGTTATTCTAAAATGCAGTTAACATGCTTGCTGAGTAAACCATGTCTGTTCAATGGCATTAAAAACCATTAAGAAAAAAAGAGGGGGCGGATAAACGCCTCTGTTCGACTGAGCACGAATGATTGTTTTCACAGGTGTCAAGGGGGCCAATTAAAGATTACACTGATACTAATTAGCATTAGGGAATATTTAGAGTCCAAAATCCTCACACCGTTCTTAAAAGTATAGAAAAAAAAATGAGAGGAATATTTTTTCCAAAAAATTAAACAGCCTCAGGCGGGCCAGCTGGATTTCCCGGTGTCATGTTACGGATATCTTGAGAGATAAAGAGCTGTGACCGGGAGACTAAGAGCTCGTCAAGCTCACAAGTTATTCGCTAATGGATCGGTATAGTGTTTCAGACCCACCTTACAAAACCACACACACCAAATGCTTCAACGACGGGGCTTATGTGCATTTTCAACAAGACGAAATTGTTAAAAAATTAAAACACCATATACACTGATAAAATAAAGGTTCTTCAATACCTCATACATTCAGAAAAAACAGTGTTCTACGTGCCAGTATTGGGTCCTTTAAATCACATGCAAAAACAAAACAAAAAAAATCTGAATAAATAACTATTTTTGTAACCCATAGGTTTTTGGCATCGAGCTGAATAACTTTTATTAGTTCTGAATGGAACCTTTTTAAGATTTTTGAGACATTTTTAAGAGTGTCTTGGCTGTACAGTGGATTAATCGAATATGACTATATACATAAGTTATCAGAAACAAAACGCTATCAGAAAAAAGTCGAATTCATGTAGATTTAAGACGGTGTATTGAATTCATCATTAAAATAATAAGACTAAGGCCATTCACTCTCAAGGCCAATGACTTCAGGAAGTTCAACTGGCAGAAATAAGACCTCAGGTAATTCATAACGTATTTTGACGCTTAAAGACAAAAATGTTATTTATTATCTCATGTATGAAATTATTTCCACATTTATTAATTAATTATTATAGAGATTGTTGCCTGTATCATTTATTAATTAGTAAAACGAAGTCAAGAATAATGTATTAGAATATCTTTACTTCATTTACGTTAACTGAGACTGAATTACATAATAAAAAATCAGAGATGTATATCTTTTCTGCATCTCCCTTCGAGCATGTCTGACACACTCTTGAATCCATCATCACACCTTCTGACCCTCTACAAAATTAACAAGCTGTGAAAATAACACCCAATTAGGCGCACACATTGGTCTCGTTTTTGATGATAAATTATAGAATTAATCTATAATAGCTAATAACTAAAAACAAAACAGAAGTGCAAATCAATTATAATTGAAATAGCCCATCTAAACACTGTGATGTCAAGAAAAAGAGAAGGCGATGCAAATGTTGGATTCAAAGTTGTGGAGGTGCTTGTGATAATTTAATAATTGATTAGTAGCCTATCAACGGTATAGTGTGAGTGTGTGCGTGTTTGTGTGTGTATGTGTGTGTGTGTGTTCAAAGTCTCCAGTTTCAGGCCTTGACGTCCGCCCTCCGGGGAGGAAACGGAACGGATCTGTAGATGCAGTTCTGCTCTGCTGGCCGGTTCCAGAACAGACCGGGGCGAGCTAATCACGGAATGACGCTGTGCTGGGGTTCGCTGTCATATATCCATACGGACAAACCGCATCTGAATCTCACGTGTGCAGCCCAGAAGGGTGACAGTAGTGCCACACAAGTGGATAACAGACGGTTATCAATATTGGAGCTGCATCAACAGATAAACGTGGCACGGGGCTTTTTGTCCCGGGGATCATTTGAGAGGAATACCAACAGAGCGTTAGATTAGGAGGGTATTACTTGCTGGATTGCATCGGGGCGCCATGTCAATCTTGCCCTCTTTCGGCTTTACACAGGAGCAGGTCGCGTGCGTCTGCGAGGTGCTGCAGCAGGGTGGGAACCTGGAGAGGCTCGGACGTTTCCTTTGGTCACTGCCAGCCTGCGACCACCTCCACAAGAACGAATCCGTGCTGAAAGCGAAGGCCGTGGTGGCCTTCCACAGGGGAAATTTCCGTGAGCTCTACAAGATCCTGGAAAGCCACCAGTTCTCCGCGCACAACCACCCGAAGCTGCAGCAGCTGTGGCTGAAGGCTCACTACGTGGAGGCGGAAAAATTGCGGGGCCGCCCGCTAGGAGCTGTGGGCAAATACCGAGTGCGCAGGAAATTTCCTTTGCCCCGTACGATCTGGGACGGTGAGGAGACCAGTTACTGCTTTAAGGAGAAGTCACGGGGCGTGCTGCGTGAATGGTACACGCACAATCCCTATCCATCTCCACGGGAGAAGCGGGAGCTGGCGGAGGCAACGGGATTGACCACTACACAGGTCAGCAACTGGTTTAAAAACAGAAGGCAAAGAGACCGGGCAGCCGAGGCAAAAGAGAGGTGAGATCTTGATATAAAAAAATAATAATAATAATCATAGATATATAAACATAAGTGCGTGAACTAACGCTTTCAAAAATAAAGCGTAATTATTGCAGTCACGCGCACTGAGAACAACATTTGACAAATTTATCACTGTATCAAAAACATAATGTAGTCACTAAAATTTAACCCTAATAATTTAACCCATACACAATCTAATTTTATAATTTGTATAAATATTTTATATTAATACTTTGTACATTGCCTGTTTTTTTTATAATTTGGTTAGGATTAAAAAAATCTCTTTATGCTATAAACAAGATAAGAAGAAGAGAACATTTTTTTTCTTATTGCACTGAGAATTTATTTAGGCTCATGTTCGTATAATTTAATTACATTTTTTGAATGTTTGATTCAGTATAAATACTGATTTACTTCGTTCTGTATTACATTATAAAATCGTCTCGAATTCTAGAAGCTTTTCTTTCGTAAATCTGTGATGACAGTTCTTTTTAGTCATGTTGACATAAGCGAAGTCAGTGCGTAAACAATCAGAAGAGTTTTTTCTTTTTTAAAAAAACATAAAGCAAACATAAAGCATCAGTTTTTCTTTAGCCGATGTAATAATGAATTTAAACTATTTTGAAATCATAACACTAGGCTATGTTAAAGTTAAACACTTTCTAATAAGCTAATGTGTAGCCAAATTCTAGGCCTATAACATGTCAATTAGCCTGTATATAATATGTTAAAATGTAATATTCATCCAACAGAGAAAACAGCGAGAACAACGGCGTTGGCGGTAAGCAGAGCCAGCGGTCTCCGCTCGACGGAGTGAAGTCGCTCATGTCCAGCTCGGAGGATGAATTCTCTCCGCCGCAGAGCCCCGAGCACAACCCCGTGCTCCTCCTGCAGGGGAACATGAACAATCCCGTGGCTCCCTCATACCCAATGCCCGGCCTCGGTGCACAGCATTCGGTGCACAACATGCAAGGACATCCGCATCAGATCCAGGATTCACTATTGGGATCTCTAACATCCAGCCTTGTGGATTTAGGATCTTAGGATTTCTTGTTCACATTTTAAGCGACAAGACTTATAAACATAACCAATATTTACGGCATTACCGCATATTCTTATGACGCAGAGGACGTTTGCTGATGTAAACTATTATGTTGCAAATGATTAGAAAAGGGGGGGCGATCAAGAGTTTCTCTGAGTTTTGGGAATTTTGAGTTTACTGTAAAAGTGCATAAAATTTGTAAAACCAGCGAGGCCAATATTTAAGAATAGCTATTCACAGTATTGTTGAATGCATAAACTTTTAATAATTTATGATGTTTTAATCAAAGTTAATTTATAAATTGTTCTGAATTGGACAGGGATTTTAATGAGAAAAGCATTGGTTTCAAACATCTTCAACTAAACTATAGATGTGGAAACTGGGTTTCGTTCTTTATTTTTTATTCAGTTTAAATATAGCCTAATATGTAGCCACCACATTTACTACATTCTTGTAGTTTTAAAAACAGTGGCTCTCCAACGTCAAGGTTTTTTTTAAAATCACATATTGTCAAAATCTTCAACTCATCAACTTGAGCATTTGTCTTTGAGCGTGTTAATAAAAAAAAAATCAGAAATAGACAATAAATAAACACAAAGCCTCAAAATAATAAAAATATGTCAATCCACGTGACACGTACAAGCCGGAAGAGAGCATGGGCGCGTGAAAAATGAGAACGCCTGAAACGTCAACAAGAAAAATTGGCCCTTATGCAGAGGGGCAGAGAGACGCCAAGGCGCCAGGCTGCGCGCAGGGCCGAGTTTGACTTTTTGACCGTTATTTAAACTGTTTAAAAAACGCACACATTAAGTCACTTTAAGCCTTAACTTTAAGTTTAATAAAAAAAAATTATTAGTTCATTACAATGACCGACTTAACAAAAATAAGAGAGAGGAAGAAAGGGGGAGTGTTGTTGTTGTTGTTTTCACTGAAAATTGACACGATCCGCAAGTGACCCTCCAAAACGCCTCGTCCACCCACACCTCTACAAAACTGTCGACCCAAATTAAAACAATTGTGAACTTTTTCTTCTTCTTCTTTGGGTAAAAACTACAGACACTGCCAAACAATTTTAAACAAATGGAAAAAACTAAAAATTAAAAATCTAATTTTTCGCACTTAGATGTTAGCATTTGCTAACATTTTAGGACAGAAAGATAAAATATGACAACATTTCCAACTCCGCATATAAAAGTTAAAGTTTCTGGAATATAATGCTGTGCGATCAGCTCGAATTCGACAAATCTTTCTGTCTCTCTTACCTCGATAGTCTCGTGTCAGTGTAAATGGTTCTGAACAGAGAGCGCAGAGGGTTTCCGGACCCTAATTAGAAACATTCTCCGGGTGTAGAGGGGCTTGATTGCAAAAATGAGGGGGACACCTTTCCAGCCTCCACAGGGTGCTGCACTACAGAAAATTACCTTTGGAGTTCAATAAAGTCTGTCTGTCTATTTGTCTGTCTGTCTGTCTGTCTATCTATCTATATGGGATTTGGAAAGAATATTTAATAGGCTATTCCCTGTCACTTCTAACAAAACATAAACACAGGTGATTTTTACAAAATATCTTTAGAACTGAGAGTAAATATATCATGCCTGACCTAAATTCAGGAACCCATAGAATTCTTCCAACAATAAGGCCAATGCTGGGCCTGAATGTCATCTGTGGTTTTAATCAACAGTCTAATTATATTTTGCACATATAAACATTCCTTACATCTGTTTTCCTCTTATTGGTAGTTTCTACAAAACAAAGAAACTGAGAAATCCAAATAGCAAAAAAATTGGATTTCATTTTTGTGTTGGTGATGTAGCCAATTCTCTGTTTTCTCAACCAGTTGGTAGACCACATTTTGGTAGCAGAGTAAAAGATTAAAAACACACTCTTAAAAACAATAAAGGTTCCAAAAGGGGGTTTTCGCATGTAGTGATTCCATACGAGAACCATTTTTGGTTCCGCAAAGAACCTTTCAGTGAACAGTTCTTAAAAGAAACATTTTTTTCTTAGTGTGAAGAACATTTTAATAATCTAAAGAACGTTTTTCTACTATAAAGACATTTTTGTGCAATGGAAAGCTTCCATGAATGTTAAAGGTTCTTCATGCACTATAGATGCCATTAAAAAACCTTTACTATTAAGAGTGCTAATCAAACCCCCAACCGCAGTGTCATTATTAAACTTCTTGTTGTTCAGTCTTTACATTGAAGGGAGAGCAGAAGGTAAAAAGCATTCTCACTCTACACAACACATCTCAAATGATTGCTTGAGGTCAATACTTTTTTAAAGGTCAGAATAAAAGAAAAAAAGTGCCAATTTTTTTTTATTTAAAAACGTATTTCACTATTCTGGATATAACTAATGATTTTTCTGTCCACTTATGTTATATTTAAATAATTTCTCCAACTGCAAACCATGAAAGAAATAAATGAATATTGGACTAGATGGAGTATTGATCAGATTATGATGTCAAAAGTGTTGTATTCGCTGACACAAACAAAATGCTGTGGAAAACTTCTGGTGGCAAACCTGTATGTGCCAGACACTCTCACACACTATCTGTTTGTCAGGTAGCTTCACCTGCACAGGTATTCACTCATCCAGAACTCTCAAAGAAACTTACCCATAAATGGGTTTTGGGGGAGGGGGGCGGCACTGAAGGAGCTTTTAAAGTGAGTCTCAAGAGAACCAGAAGAGGGGGATTTTGTTACCAGTGATGCATAGAGCTGACAACACTTCAACCAGCCAGACCCCCGACAAAGACTAACATGTGTTTGTGGGAAAGGGATATGGGTGATACATCAGTTTTGAAATCCACTTTTCTGAAGGTCAGTGAAACTGAAGCAGCCATTTCTCACTTGCAGTACTTTATCAGGACACACACACACAACTCAGAGATAAGATAATGCTTATATATCCAGCAAGAGGAACTGTAGGCTATGTGTATAGACATTTAAATTTGCACAGATGTGTCTCTCAAATTATACATCTTGGCAATAAAAAGGTGCATCTTTGAAACAATGCCTGTCAAAAGAAAAAATATGATTAATTTTGGCATCTCGTTCAGGCTTGGAAGCATTAAGCCAAAGTTTCACTCCCCAGAGAGGGAGAGAACAGGATAAAACTCTAGATGGCTCCATTAAAGAAAAAAAAAAGAAAAAAAAACTCAGGAAATGAAAACAGAAATATGATAGCTTCCTGTTTTTCATTGGGACTTGGAGCATTCTCCTTTTGGGGTTATAATTATTACAATGAGATCAGTGTGATATAGTCCAAAACCTTAGACACACACGCACACATACACACCCTCATCTTGTAGTTTAATCCAGGTTTCTCTGGCGTGCTTCTGCTGGCTGACATTCCAGTGGCAATTTTGTCTCTCTGGATCACCGTGATATAGATCCACATTGATTATGGAATTCCGGTAAAGTCCTGATAACAGCGGGAGAATTGGACAGACCTCACAAAACCATTCCCTAGCATGGATTACAAAAGGGCTTCTCTCTCTTTTCTCATCTTTTACTTCTCTTCTTACTATCTGTGTTTTCAGTCAAATCACAACTATGCTGTCAACACTTCTGTGACTAATTATTTAGCTAGCTATATAACTTACATATTCATTATCTAATAGTGCATTAAATTAAGCATCATCAGCTTTGAATACAATATTTCAATGAAGAGGCTTCCAGAACAGACATAGGCCTATCTATTTTCCTGATAAATCAGGAGGGAATTTATGAGCAAAACACACATTTCCCTTATTTGTCTATCGCATACATTTTAAATGTCTGTACACTGTGTTTTGCTAACACATCTACTCTGTTGTCTTGACTCATTATCTCATTAGTCTTAGCAGGAGCTGGTAAGAATCATAATTGCTGTGGCTGCAGGGTTACTTACCACAATGTCTCTTCTGCCCTCTGGTGGTAATGTTAAGCATCACCTAAAGTTCGAATCAGGAAGGCTGATGGACTTCTGTTATTCTAAATCACAGCAAATGGGTAAAAACAGCGAATTATTTTGTTAAACAATGAATATAAGTTGATCTATAGCTTTAAAATCATAAAATTAAGAAAGACTACCTAAGAAATATGGCTATTCATGCTAATAGGAAAACAAGGCAAATTAGAAACGGCAAAGAAAAACAGCTTTAGATATACAAACAATTATAAGATGTTGTACACACATTATCTATAAATTACGTGTGTATCAGTTCTGTAGGCTAATGGCAAAGCTTAGAAATTTTGTAGAATGAACTGTGGGCTACAAATAAACAACTTCGATAATTATTTTATGTCAAGGAGAACAGGTATTTGGTATTTGTCTCCCCCTAGCGACTGATAGGAGGTATTGCATTATAAAACATTGTATTGTATAAACTCAAAGCATCGTAGCCTACTGGTATAAAGTTCAGTTGTAATTTGGTGGTTGTCCTGCAGGAGTCTGTCTCCTCGCTGTTATTCCCGAACACTAGATGTAGGTTACGACGGTTCAGGTAAGCTACGAAGCTTTTGAGTTGCCAGAATTGCGCCTATTTCACTAGGTTGTCGCTGTAGTAAAAATTTTTAGTGAAAAGCAACGAGAGGCTACAGATGATCATGTTGGCTACGGTCACGTGGACCGTAAAATGCTCACAGTCAAGTAGCTCGTGTATTGAGAACCTGTCAAGATCCGAGACTAAAGCTTCAGATCGAGCACAATTACTGACAGACTATCGCTTTTCAATAACCCTCATGCTAGTTTTCTTCTGACAGCTTTTATGTGACATTAATTGTCGGCTTCATTTTTCTAACTGCAAGTGACGAAAACCTTCTGTCAAAACAATATGTAGCTACTTATCTCTAATCATTGATTACTTCTCCACTGGCCCTGGATTTCAATTCACATTCGTTTTCTTTAAGGAGACTTAAAGTTTCCGGTTCTTGTTTGAAGTTGTTACGAGGCAGCGGTCGAAAAGCAGTTGTGTATCTTGCCAAGATAGACGACAACACTCTCTCATTATTGATTTGTCTGTAAAGATCAGACTGGAAAAAGACATCACATCAGACATCACAACACATCTGCTGCACAGACATCAAGAACCTCAAATTAATATATGTATAAGTCTGAAATGTTCAGGAACTTTGTGTGAGGTGAAAAAAAACTTAATCGTGAAAAACTTTTTGTGCTTTATGAATCTTTGGTAATCCATTATGACGATTTATTCATCAATATCATCATCATTATTTTATAACAACATCTGTGTTTCGAACCATCTAGCCTACCTTTTAACAATACATTTGTCATTTCTATGTCTATTATTTTCAGAGTTTCAGAAGACTAATTATATTTAAAGTGGCCGAAAAAACACTCAAAAATAAACCGAAGTGGATTGGATATTTGTATCAGTGCATGTTGATGACGGAGGTTTACAATAGCCTTAAAGGGATAGTTCACCCAAGTAGTCCGTTGTTGATTTGGACCCCACTGACTTTCACTGAATGGGCAAAAACAGTTGAAGCATTCTTCAAAATATCTTCTTTTGTGTTTCGCAGAACAAAGAACGTGTGTTTGGAACGACAGTAAATGTTGGCAGAACTGTAATTTTTGGTGAACTTTTCCTTTGCGTTTACTTATGTTAGTCTAGATTTGAAATATGACAAAATAAATCAGTTTTAATGTGATTTAAAGTGTATAAATAAATGCAACAACCAATATATACAAGGCAAGGCTTTATAGAAAAGTGTGGGCTCCTGTCATGTAGCTGTCCACGGTGCTGAATGGCGCTTATTTCACTGAGTGCGATTCTGTTATTTACAAAGCAAAACTTTTTTTGTGTGAGGATTTCAGTGACATCCAGAGTCTGTAGATGTCCATGTACATTTGGATCATGAGTTTATCTGTAGTATGTCTGTGTAGCACCTCAAATGGGCGAACAATCTTTTAAATAAACAGGAGCAGCGTAATTTCTTAACTCTTCGGTGAACACTTCACCCACAACTAACACACTTGCTCATGAAACAACTAGTTCTATATCCGTTTTAGATCATAATTCGTAAGAAATTTGGAAACGTATTGAGGCACTTCTCGTGCCTCCTTATAATGAACTCATTTGTAAGTCGATTTGGATGCTATACAAATAAACATTTATAATATATTTTTTTCACAGTTATGCAGTGCCGTCATTCATGGTTGTTTTGTGGCATTTGTTTCAGTATAATGATGCAGGCAGTGGATCCGTCCGGCTAAAAAAGGCACTGAGCTGGGAGTCATGCCACGCCACATTTGACCACCAGAGGTCGCAGCCAAAAACAAATTCTACAAAATAAGCATGTATTTGTGACCAAAGACAAATGCACAAATATGAACCCTGTACATTTCCGTTGTTAACGGTTAAAAATTGTGTTTGCTTTATATTTGTTAATTTAGCAGATGCTTTTATCCAATGTTACTTACAAATGAGAATAATACAAGTAAGAAACGATTAATCCAAGGGAAAAAACAATGTAAGTATTGCCATAAAGTATAACAGTTCATAGCACTTTAAAAAAAAAAAAAAAAAAAAAAAAAAAAAAAAAAAAAAAAGCACATAGGATACTTAGCCAGTTAAGTGCTTCAATAAGAGGCTTGTTTGCAGTCGTTTTTTGAAAAATGAATTAGACATTTGCTATTTGATTGAAGCACAACAGGCGTTAACATGCAACGTTCAAGTTGTATGATTTTGCAGTGACTACAGAAACAAAAAAGTGTAGTTCACACAAACAATTGGCAATTATAGAAAAATCGTCTTTCACTGAGAGGAATATACAAGACTTGTAAATTTTAAATAGTCACCAACACTTAACAGGCAGCCTTAGGCTACATGTATGAATGTGTACACGTCCTTTTCAAATGGGACCTTGGGCTTATTTACATATAGGCCTACATAAGACTTATTTTTATAAGTATATTTTTTAGGCTTATTTGGCCATTTTCTTTCCACTTGCAGAATGACAACTATGCTATAGAAGCGTAAATAACTGGCATTGCTGTTTTTTTAGTGTTCCATCGAAAGTGATAAAATGAGGTTTATTGGGTATATTATTATATTATTATTAATATTAGATGCTTAGACTTCTAGACAGTGAACTCCTCAATTAAACGTCCCAGAACGTCACACACTCGCTCACACAAATGAAAAAAGTTTGGATTTCTGTACCTCTGGCAACCCCCGGCGGAGAGTTTTCATGCTGAGGCTTTGGGGAGGGGAAGGCGGGGTGGTTCTTTGTTAGCTCGGCCCTCTCCAACTCGTCATTAGTGCTGATTACCGTTGACCAATTTGACAACCTTATTGACTGCTAAAAAGACTTTTTCATCGTCCCACCCTGCTCTCCCCAGAGCTCAAAAGAAACGGAAATTTTCCACCATTCTGTATCCAGTGTTTAAATAAAGCCGTGCTCCTTTCCCCTCCCTTGCTTTGGCTCCTATTTTCTCCTTTTTTTCGGAAGGAACACTTGGTTTGGCCCCGCCGTTGTTCAGACTGAAAGAAGATTGAAAAATACAGCTTGTGCTTTTTATTGGGAGCGTTAATGAATGGCGCGGGTTAAACCCAGGTGCGCGCCGTGAACTCTTCAGGCAGTTGGGAAACAGAGGCGCTGTGTTTTTGCGCCTGCTCCTTCACTCATTTACGACATAAACACCTTAAGCAGATTTGAGCATTAAGAACAGCGTGGCCGTGCTTTTAAAATATCATGAAATATTTACAAACATTCATTTTTCATCCAAATATGAAAAATTTGGAAGGTTATAAAAAACAATAGGTTTCCTTTTTCTTTTTTTTTCTTTTTTTTGTAGCTTCGGCATTTGACAAAGATAAACCATTCTTTTTGAAAATAATTACGAAAACGATGCTTTTTAAAAAAGTTAATTAAGTAGCCTATTAAGTAAACAATTAAGTATTTTGTTGTGATTATAGCCTAACAGTCGATGAATGTAAATCTGAACAATGCCACAAGGCGAATAAACCTACTAGATTTAAAGAAAAATATAGTAGCCTAAGTTATTATAGCCACGTATATAAAACAAGCTTGTAAATTAAATTAACACAATATTGCGAATAGAGGGAACATTCATAATAAAATGAAAAATAAACAAAGTGTATTTTCAGCAATTGGGAGCAGTGCCAAACTCCTTTGATAATAAATTATTTGTATGAAGCTTGCTTGGGCCACTAGTAGGTTCTGTTTAAACAGCAGATCACAGCTTAGGTTGTGTTGACATCCGGGAGAGCGTCTCGGCCTTTCTCTGACCCTGTGCTGTCAGAGCGCATTACACCACGCGAAGCGTTTTAGCCAATTACTGCTCGAGTGTGAGAGAGATTGAGCTCGCAGAGAGGCATTAAAACATGCAACATATTTGATCCCCGTCTGTTCTAAATCTGTTCTGCAGCATGTGACATTCACATTTTGAACTGCATATGTTTACTTTCGGATTGACACATGGACAACAATTTAAAAACAAACATGAAATAACACATATTACTTGGCTCAGTTTTTGTCACTGGACACATTGGAAAAAGTGTCGTAAAGAAAATACCGTTGTGAATTTGCGATCGTTATTTAGTTGAACAGTGATTTTATTTTTTCAATGATGATTATCTTTTTTCAAATTCACGACGCTCAACATTACGCACAACAAAAATGATAAAAAAGCACACAAATAAAAGGCCTAGGGGCCGATGATATTTTAAATAAGCAAATAAACATCGTTTTATATATTAAAAAAAAACAAGTGAACATTAAAACAGTATTCAGTCTTTTCATGATAAAGTACGCACATACAATAATAGGTTCGGCCCTCAGATAGCCTATGAAGATTTTTTTTTTTTTTTTTTTTTTTTTTTTGTCTTTCAAAAACTCCCTTTACCTGTCTTCTTGAGAAGCACTGCGCATTTTGTTGATCACATCAACGAATGGAAAATGAAATTGTGTGACGCTATTTTTCCATCCTTCATTTTAGCCTCTCTTTGGGCCGGTTGCAGGCACTAAATTTTTGTAGTTGTTAGATTGTCTCTTACAGTTCTTCTGTTTGCTCTTTTGAAGCCTGTCACGCTAGATGTCACATTCACTGTCGCTGGAGGTGATGGAGATGGCGGAGGTGGCGGCCTTGCTCGAGAGACTGACTTCTGGGCTTGAGGCGGGACCCAGGCGGTCTACTGTGGTGTCATCGTCCCCCAGCGATCGGACCGAGCCACCGGACAGAACCTGCTGCTGTAGCCTACAGGGGTGAAACAAGACAAAATGTCAATGAGGATACATAGACATTTGTATAGCTTACAGTGGGGTGAAAATGTCTTCAGATCTCTGATGCATAAGGTCAATCACTCTTGGATGAAGATTGAATTATTCGAGTGTGGGAATCTACTAAAATAATTTGACTAAGATATGCTCTTAAAGCAATCGAAAATGTTAGATGTTGTAAGTGCATTTACATTAACTGATGTCAAATATTCACTGCTGACAAAGTAAACTTTTCTTATAGCATTAATACAGCTTCAACACCAGATACAACATATTTTCTTGGGTAGTGCAAAAAAGAATTATAGAAATATATGTTGCAGCATATAAAAACAAACCTTGAATTACAGAATTTAAAGCATACTGTTAATTTAATGATTTGATAAACCGAGGAAGTGAGAATGCACATTAGCATCTGTTTTGTTTTTAAGCTTCCTAAGCTTCCTTATATCTATTATGTAGAATTCCTATTGTCATAAACCATTCCGGCATGTAATGTAAAATAATTAGCACATTTTGGTAACGTGAACAAAAGCAGCTTTGCCAACAACTAGTCGATTTGGACATTAATTTTAAATGAAATTACGCAAGAATCTCCAACGAAATCTAATGTTTATTTTTTTTAGGAATAAAGATAATAATGGCAGTAAAGTAATAAATAATATTAAAAACATAATAAGCAATTGATTAGCGTCTTTATGCAGTTCAGTGGAGATCCCTGTACCTGTTCTTGGCCGCTGCCGCCCGGTCTCTCTGCCTCCGGTTTTTAAACCAGTTGCCCACTTGTGTGGGTGTGAGTCCGGTCGCCTGCGCCAGCTCTCTTTTTTTGCTCGGGTTCGGATAAGGGTCCTGCAGGTACCACTCTCTCAACAGATGCCGCGTCCTCTCCTTAAAGCAGTGTGTTTTTTGTTCACCGTCCCATATCGTCCGAGGCAGTGGAAACTTCTTTCGGACGCGATACTTGTCCACGGGTCCTAACGGACGCCCACGGAGTTTCTCAGCCTCCTGGTAATGCGCCTCGAGCCAAAGCGCCTGCAGCTTCGCGTGTGAGTCCTTGGTGAATTTGTGGTTCTCCAGTATGTGGTAGAGCTCGCGGAAGTTGCCCGCATGAAAGGCCACGACCGCTCGCGCGCGCAGGACAGACTCGTTCTTCCCGAGGACTTCGCAAGCGGACGGCGCTACCGGGAGTGACCAGAGGAAGCGGCCGAGCCTCTCCACGTCGCCGCTCTCCTCGAGCGTCTCGCAGACCCCCGCGACCTGCTGGGGGCTGAAATTCAAGATTGGCAGCTGGAACATGGAGACTGTAATCTCTCTCTCTTCTTTGGCCCTCCTTTCTGGTGTTGCTCCTCGTCTGTCTCGCTCGTCTTTTTTGTTCAGCCTGTCTGTCAGAAAACGGCAAAAGTTAACAGCCGTGTCACAAAACGAGCCGGGGAGCGATGCCGTGCGGCAGGCTCAAGCAGCCTGGACGGCAAAATCTCTTCTTTGATTGAGTGTGAGCATAAAAAACTGGAAGCAAGGTGTTTTCTGAGGCGCAAAATAAAAGAACATTTAGCCCCTGCTGCCGCTATTCTATTGGAGTTGTCAGATTGGCTGCCTGGTTGCCATAGACACACGTCAATCACTGTCAGGTTTGCCAATCACACTTGAAGCTGCACTAGATTTCAGCACCACCCAACGCGCAACAGCGCCTTTCAGTGAAAACGTCAAAGCGTCATTTTGACCTTTACGTTTGTGCTCAGAGACGCCGAATGTAATGTTGTCGTTTGGTGGAAATCTGGAAGCAACCCCCTCTGAGTCGTCGATAAAACGATGGGAAGGAGTGTCTGTTAAAATACAGAAAACACACTATGGGTTGAAAGACATTAGAAAGACTTTCTATGAAAAGCATATGCAGTATAAACAATAAAAATGATTGCCTGTTCAAAGTTACACTTTTTACTAAATATTTTCACAGCGAAAACGTTCCTGTATGAATAGCTTAAAACTAAAGCTTTCCAAGATTTAGAACCTCAGAAATAAAGTGCTTAGAATCACTTTATCACTATAGACTTACTAATAAAGATAATTCTTTCTCAATAAAATAAAATGTCATGAGGCACGAAATATAGTCTATCCCAAAAACAAGACATCTCAATTTAAAAATGCACAGAAGACAAAAAAAAAAAAAATAATAATTAAAAAAAAATAAAAATAAAAAAGAGTTAAGAGTTGAGTCTCGTCAGGAAGAAAGAAAAAAAAAACTGTCAGGATGTAGAAAGAAATGTCATGCATGAAATATGGTACCAGTTCTGATAGGTAGCCTAACATATCTTGGACTAACTCACAACCCCTAACCAACATTACAAATGATACGTATATGATACGTAGATAATGTCCTCTGATTTTATACCACGTACTTTTTTTTGTGCTCGCTTAAGATGATAGATGGTTGGAAGTGTCCGGTCTTATTAAGGCATGCCTCGTTTCAGAGGTAAAGTTCAGTCTGACGGAAGGGGGGAGTATATTATTACACAGATACACATAACTTCAACCGAAAGTGCTTTTTGCATGTTTTATATCCAGGTATGGTTAGGCATGAAATTGTTCTTCTTTTGCCCTCTGCTCTATAAGGAACTGTATGATGCGCCTCGCGCGGGATAATCAGAATGTCCACAGGATTTTAATACATCTCAACTATTAATGTAAAATGGATGCGTTTAACGTGTTGAGACTGACCTCACATTGTATACAGGGAACTTAAAATCCAATGGACACTGTAAAAATACGTTATTATATAACAACTTTAGCATTTAACATGTCACTATATATAACTCGATTTTCTTCATCAGTAATAACATTCAAAGTGGTCGAAGAAGTCCACTGGCAATTTAAATTTTAGTTGAATTTTTTTTTTTTTTTTTTTACAGTAAACCTACCGCATGTCACCCCTTCATTACAAAGCGAGTGAAAACAGTCGCATCAGAATGTCAAAAATAGACCATGCACACAAAGATATCCAGCCTATTAAATCTAGGCGGAGGATCGTCTTGTGTTTGGCAACAGTGTTAATCAATTATCTATAGGCCCGAGCAGGTTTAAACCAAACAATAATGACTTGACAGTTGGCCGTAAGAATGACAGGTAGGCACAATAAGACGATTAGAGCGTCCATTTAATCCATCTCATTACAGTTTTAACGCCGACCTGTAAAATAACCAAAAACAAAGGATTTACGATTCCCAATACGTATATGGTGACAGGCTTTGGGGAAAAAACAATACCAATGGGTCAGAAGCAGAGCTGAAATATTCATAGTTCTGTAAATATTTCATACAGTAAGACATACTGTAAACTCAACATAGGGAATTTTTTTTGGCTTTTGATATCATTTGACGACTCTGGTCAATAAATAATGACTTTAAAAACACGGACTTTGTAAGGGAGGGTGAGGGTGGAAAGTCGAAAGATTTTTATTTGTTGTCAAATAACCCATTGCTCTTAAAATAGCCTAACTGTAATTTCACATTCAGTCAAATTGTTTTTAAACAACTACTGTCCCTGCTTAAAAACAAAATGGGACATTTATGCATGGTAGTTATCGCCCAAATACAATGAAGAGACTCATTCGTTCCGCTCTTACTCTTTGCTTGTGCTCCGTAACTTCAGTGGCGAAATGACTGACACTCTGCGTCATGCCAAAGCGCGAGCCCGGGATGGAGCGCGCACGAGCTGAATAATAAGGATTCCACACATATAATGCCTGACACCGCTATCCCTGAACGACTGAGAGTGAAAAAGAGAGAGAGAGAGAGTAAAGATAAGGAGTGACACTCATACAAAGAGTTTTGTTATCTGCTTGTTCTCTGATACAACACACACACAAATCAGGATTCATAACCCATAAATTCTTTAAATTCTTAACCTCCACATAAATAAAGCATGTTAGAAAAATGTTGTGACATTTCTGCATTTAGCAGATGCTTTTATCCAATGCGACTGTCAAGGTACATTACATTTAAGATATTTGTATCAGTATGTGTGTTCCCCGAGGATCAAACCCATGAACTTGGTGTTGCTATAGCACCATGTTCTTTTAGATACAGGAATATTTAAAAACAAGAATATAAGCTACAACATAAAATATACAACATATAACATAAACAACATATAAACAATACCTGTCTATGTTATTTTTTTTTCGCACAATCCAAAAGTGAAGTTGTTGATGGAATACCAGTGTATCATATAAAAATGATTTCTGAAGGATCATGTGACACTGAAGCCTGGAGTAATGATGTTGAAAATTCAGCTTTGCATCACAGGAATAAATGACATTTTAAAATATATTCAAATTGAATGCAGTTATTTTAAGTTGTAATATTTCACCGTATTACAATTTTTACTGTATTTTGATCAAATAAATGCAACCTTTAGTAAGCATAAGAGACTTCTTTCAAAAACATTAAAAAATCTTTCCAACCTCAAACTTTTGAACGGTAGGCCTATATTCTGCATACGAGAGGGCTTCTGAAACCATGTTCTTTCTGTCAACACAGCGGTTTCTTTTAGACAGAGTTCACGCACACACATTTGAAAAATGCCATCCGCTCTGTTGTCCTCTCTGCTGGTTGAGGCCGAACGCTGGATGACTCCTAGGCCAGGGATTTACGTTCTAATTAAGATATCATGTCTGGCAGAGCTGAAGTGGATTGCTAATACTCTACTGGCCCAGATAATAGCAAATGAATGAGGGATTCAATTAAATAAAGTCTTTGCTTGCTTTAGTACATAGACAAACCAGATGAGTTACAGACCTCTGTGAGCATGTGGGCGTGTCTTTATGACAGATCGGTGTCCAGCCATGGCATTGTCCCGTTTGGATGTAATCTGGGATTTGTGGTAACAGAGAAGACCTCTTATCCTATGACCCTTCTGGCTTATCCTGCTCCCTCTCTCTGTTATCCAGCAGCAGGACAGGGATAAGCGACATCCATTTCCAAACACAACAGGATCCATCAGACATCCAGTTTATTTCTTTATAATTCAGTTTGTCATATCACTTTTTTTTTTTTTTTACATTTAAGATAGCCTACATTGCGTCTACACAACTGTAAAATAATACAGTAAAGTGACTAGCAAAAGCAAATCTGTTCCTCTGATGCTGCTCTCATTTATTTTTTTTCTTGAACACATACACCTTCATGTGTACAAATGTATTCAGTCCAAGTGCAAACAAAGTGTCACAAACAGCACACACCAATTGCTAATGTTACTACTAACTAATACTGGAATCCCCGTTAGCATTTTGATTTGCATAACAGAAATTAAACACCAACAAAACAACAACCCTTAGCTTTTAAACCCTACAATGCAATATCTAGTCCATCACAGACACAAATGATTTTTGGTCTACATTAACTGTTACCTAGCAACCAGACACACCACTTACCCCTGATCTGAAAACCACAGCTCAGTCACAACGCTTGTACGACTTATGGTGACGTATGTGGTCCTCATATGTTTTGCTTTTTTCTTTTGAATCATAATGGAATGAAGTTAATGATTTGATGAAGTGAATTATTTTATCTCCCAACATTGCTTACAATCACACCAAAAATGGTTATAAAATCTGAAAAAAAAGAAAAAGAGACAGCTTGTCACAGCATCATTTTAAAACTGAGTGTCAATACCTGATGTGACGACAGAAGAGGGAATATGTCATTTTAATGTCATCTTTATATACCTTTTTGATGAAGAGCCCTGCATAAAGATACTGTTTTACTGTAAACGGGGGGGGGGGGGGGTTACACACTTTTAATACACACTGTTAAGAAAAATCTATCCTTTTTACAGAAAACAACAACAACAACAACAACAACAACAACAAAAATGGCAGCTGTTGTTGCCAGAATAATTCAGTTAAAAAACTAAAAATTTATATTTAGAGAACCTGTACATTTTTAAACAGGTAAATCCAACAGCCATTTTCTGCTGAACCATCATGGTAACAAACCAAAAATGACACTAAAATAATGCAAAAATCAAACCATCAAATGTAAAGTTTCACAGGGAATTCTGGGAATGTCAGTTTACGGCTTTTCACTGTAAATTATAAGATGATTTGTTCTTTGTACTTAAAAAATGTACATTTAACAGTATTTTACTGTAAAATTACATGTCAATTTTTGATATATATATATATAGCAGGAACTTACTGTTAACTAATTAACAGGTTTTTACTGTCGTATTTTTACAGTGCATTTTTTAACTTTTACAGTTAAAATTACAATCATTTTCCCCCCTACACCTGCCTATTATTGTTTCTGTAAAAGCCCATTTCCAAAGTAAAAAAATATATTTTAAAACAATTTTAATATTAAATAATAAACAAGTTTAAGTTTAGTTTAAAATGAGAAATAAAGCCACAATCATATAATAGTAATAATAATAATAATAAGTAATAATAATATGAGAAGAGTTGCGATTAACTTTTTTCACTATTTTTTTTTAGAGAAATGTGCTTCCATATATTTTGGATAGACCCTCCCCTATAGGCTAAAGGGCACATAAAAATAAAACGGCTAAATAAAACATATAGTAGAATATTGTTTACCTTTTGACAAGAAAAACATTTACACATTGACCAAAACCGATATATGTTCTGAGATGGGAGACTATCCAGAAGCCTGCAGACAAGTCATTGCTCTATAATCTCTAAGATACAGCATTTGATTATACAGGGCAAAATAAAAGTCAGACATATGGATGTCTGGTGCTGTTGTGCTTTTCAGAGAAATAAATAATCTCCGCCTTTGCTGATAGTGGATGAACAGACTTTTCTGTTGCTGAATGAGCTCAGCTACACAGCTTACAGACAGACAACAGCGATGTGCGTATGTATGCAGATGACAAGGTCAGCCCGTGTGTGTGTCGGTAGGATGTTTACGGCTAGGCTTGATCCCTCTACTTGGGGCGTATGTCAAATGCCAAACTGACACTTTTGATTTTCATGGGAAAGATCAGGAAACTGCATGTTTGTGTGTTGGAGAGCGTTACAGATTTAAAGCAGATCATTCACTGGTGACAGGTATGTGTCCAAGTTGTGTGTGTTACTGAGCTAAAGGAGAAGAGACAAAGAGAAGCAGGCCATATCTCTATGAAAGAAACTACCACATGTATGTGTGTGTGTGTGATGCAGTGATTCTGACAGCTAGTGACAGCAGAGACTTATCTCACTTTGACTCCCAGCAGGCACACACACACACACACACACAGTAGTGAGTAAATGTGGCGTGTGGCTGCACTAGGTCTTCTGATCGTCTGCTGTCTGTCCTATGAGAGTTGTGCTGTGATACTCTTGCAGAGAGTGACTCATAAACCTGAGATCAAGCCTTAAGCCCTGCAGCAAAAGAACAATATACTAGTTCTCACTCTCAGTATCTCTCCTGTACTTAAAAAGAGGGGTGGTCTTTAGCGGAGTGAGTTTGTCCAAGATAATTCATCCTCATAAAGATACACAGGTTAATCCTTTTAGCCAATCAGCTAAAAAGACAAAGCCATCTGTTATAGGGTTATTTTTAAAGTTCAGCAATCACTTAACATGTTTGTTTTTCTGTTGTGGCAGTGACTTTCCATTGACTTCTACTGAGTCAATTATTATCTCCTAAACTGACTCTCACAAAAAGAAAAAGAAAGAAAGAAATGATGAGACAATGAAGGTAGTTGTAATAAAAAAGAAATAAAGCCAAAAAAAATGAATGCAAATCTATCAAAATAAAGAAAAATTGCAATCTTTTTGTTCACAGTATACAAGGTGGCTGTAAAGACATTTACATGGTTTTAAAATATTCTGTTTTAAATAAATAATAAAAACATTCTGTTCTTTTGAACTTTCTATTAACCCTCTAAAGTACAGATATGTCAACAATTAGGTTCTACTCATTTCCTTGTTATTCAGAAAAAAATGCAATATATTGCACTATGGGAATTAAAAGGGCAGGCCTTAAGGTAGCCAATGATGTGCTGTTTTTAAGTCAAATGACATTTGGACGTCCCTCAAAAACTCTCTTTCCCAGTGTCACCCTCACACGGAAGACACCTGTAGAAGTGCTCCGGAAATTGCTCTATTAACCTCATTTCTAAACGTCTCTTCTCGTGGGGGATTTTTTTTTTGCAGCATCTTTGATAAGTAAATTAGATATTTTTATTAACAAATCAACTTTGTCTAACATAGTTTTACTGTAAATTGAGAAAATATACCACAGTGGAATTGCAGTAATGTATTTCCCCATTGGGATTTTTTATAGAATGGTAGCATCAACAATATGATTGCAGTTATTTATTTATTTAAAGTGTTTATTGTAGTATAGTTGTATTTATGTACAAATAACAAAATTATTTCTTCTTTTCAGAAAATGAATACAGCAATATTTTACGGAAAGGGCAATAGGAAGAGTGCAGAGTTAGCTCTTCCATGTGATGAGAGTAAGGATGAGTTAGCCAAATGATAGGGAATGATGGGGATTAAATGATAGGGATCTACTTATTTTTGGTTTGCGTAAGTTCCAAGAATATAAATCTATCAATTTCTAAAAGAAATGTGCATTTAAATAGAAAAGAAAATCATAATTTTATAGAAAAACTACTTTTTTTTACCATTTTCCATTGTGGTACAGCGTTGCCATATGGCACCCCCAAAAAAATCTTTTTTGATTTGCGTGATTGAAGCTATTTCATGTAATAAAAACTTATTTGAAAAATTATTTCATGGTTAGAACATAATGTGTACCATAATCAAAGAATTTGGGTAAAAAATCATCATGGTTTCCACAAAAATACTAAGGCCCCGTTTACACTGGTGCGTTTTTGTTTTAAAACGGTGTCTACACTGGCGTTTCCACAGTATTTCAGAAACGATCTCCGTCTACATTACATGGCCGAAAATGCATGTCACATGACCGTTCATGCACACTGGGCATGCAAATACAAGTGTAAACAGTTGCCTCTTGCGTATAGGCAGCTGCAGTATTAAAAAAAAAAATGCTGAGTTTAACTGCAAAATGCCTGCTAAAAATTACAACAAAGCCAGCAAAGATTGCAATTCAGTCTCCATGTTATTGTTTACACGGATGTCAAGGATACGCAGAGTGAAAGTCTCCGTTTTAGTCCGTTTATACTGAAACACAACCCCAGCGTTTTCAAACAAAAATGGGGTCTGCAGCGTTTTCGAAAGTCTCCGTTTTTGAGGTTCGAAAAATGGCGGCGTAGTGTAAACGACAGGCGTAACCGTAGCAAAACGTATGCGTTTTAAAACAAAAATGTAAACGGGGCCTAAGCAAAGGTCAATTCTACAGTTTAGCTAAAAATATCTAAACAGGGCTCTGAGCATCCAATAAGAATCAAGTATTCCAATAACAAACAATAAAGTATTCAGTGGCAATGATGCTAACATTATTCTAGTTCTAGCCTATGTTTTCCTGTGAATCTATTCAGTCAGTCAAAAATTTCAGAAAGACAGACTTTAGCTTTAAAAACCGGGCCCTGACTTGAGCACTTGTCTGTCAGTCACCTAGCAACAAGTCCTCACAAATGCACCATCCTGTCGTCTCTCTCTCCGTGCTCCGGCCTGCTGAGAAGGGTCTGAGTCTGTGTGTGTATGTGTGTGTGTGGAGTGTTTTGGGAGCTGTGGAGTTCACGGTACTCTACTCCCTATTGACCAGGAAGTCCTTTCTCTGAGCAGCGCACAATACCAACAGAGACAAAGCAGCCAGGAAAGAGGACAGTCCCTAAAAAACACTCACACACACACAGAGTCTCTCACAATCATACGCACGCTCTCGCTTAAGAGGCATATCCCAAGGAAACACACACATACACACGCACAAACACAGCAGACCTCCCCGAAAACATGGGGGCCTCTGCCTTTGTCTGGCAGCCTAATGAAAATGATGTTCTTTTTCTATTTGGAGCTTGTTAAGGCTCACAGACTCTTTCACTTTACTCCCGCTCTCACTCAACTCCCCCACCTGCCCTCCGTACATGGAGGTGAAGGCAAATACTGCAGAACAGATGAGGACGATTCCTTACGTGTGTGTCCTTATATGGTTTATGAGGGCAAAAATGTCTATAATGGCATAGTAAACATGGCTCCTGTGTCCCCGTAAACCAAATGGCTTAAAAAAAAAACCATAGGCTACTAAAGTTTTTTTTTTTTTAATTAAAAAAATAGGCTAGCCTACCGAAAGTTTTCTGTGATGGGTAGTGGGATAAAATATAGCCTACAGTTTGTAAAAACCATTTTGCCTATGGAGAGTCCCAATATAGTCACATATAGGCTAAAATAGGCCTATGTGTGTGTGTTATGCTTTTTCAAAATAAAGCCTTTCAAGATCAGACGCTACAAATCAGCACAATGAGTGCGTTTGAATGTTCTGAAATCACCAGACATATAATCGCACTTGAAGAGTGTCATTTATGCTTTTAGTTTCAAGGAACAAATAAAAAGGAACAAATATCGTGTATTATTTTGAGTAGGCTATGATTTCAATTCACATCCATTGCATAAAAATACAACAGCTCTCTCAAAGAGTCTCTTGAAGATTTGCGTCCCCTTCGGCTCTGGTGAAAGGACTGAGTATAAATAGCGTGGAAAGATCTTACGATTCCTCCCTTTACAGGGTCGACGTCTTTGCATAGGAAAGTCAGTGGCCTGTAGCAGAACCATGCTTTATTAAAGAAAAAAAAAGTCCATTAGAAAAAAGACTCTTAGAAACAAGAGAAGAATGGCAGACTTTCTGTTTCTCCTAACCTTTCTGACTTAGGCTAAGTGTTCACGCTCTTTGCTGCGGCTGCTAACCTTGACTGTCCGCACCAGAATACGGTTTCATTTTAGATTTGCTGTCATTTTCAACAGTGACCCACGCAGATGCATACCAGGGAAGTAGCCTACATAACAGAGACGGCATGCAAGGCAATGAAAGGAATGTTTCTGAGGTGAAGGCCACTCAGTGTAGAAGCAAAGCTATATGGGCCTTTAATAAAGGCTGTGAAGACATTTTAACAGAGCATGGCTGTTGGATGTTTTTTATCCATTACATCAAAATTCCATCTGTTTTGGATCAATAACAAATATTTACTACAGATATTTCTAAGGCATCTAAATGCTAAAAATTCTTTAGGCTATGTTGGGCTCTGCGTTGGTGATAAGATGATTCAACACTTTAAGGGTCAAAAATGGGAAGATTAGTGAATGGAGACTTCGTCATTGCTGTTATTTGGGTATTTCGAGATTTAATCCCCTATACAGGAGTCTACATTCCCGTCATGTTTATGTTGTTTTAGAGCTCATGGCTTTACAAACAAGACAGCTTAATTAGAGAGATTAGATCTGAACCTTCGACCTGCTTCTTTAGTGCCAACAACACCTGACAGTGTCACAACCCTAAAATTTAGGGTAAAAACATCAGTGTAATCTAAACCACAGGGTAAAATTCATCACACTGCCCCAAGCTATAGGGAAAAATATATCAGAGCAGCCTAAATTAAGGATAAAATCAGAGTTTCCTAAAACTGCAGGGTACATTTATTATAAGTTGGTTCTATAAATTAGGACGTACAATAAGATTTAGCTTTGCGTAGTCTACTGTTATATCCATCTTGCGCATTTAAAGAAATATTTAGACTACCTCTGAAATCTTGTTGCTTCATAAGTAGCCTATAGTCTAGCTTGTATATTAAATAGGCCTAATACTGCCGTAAAACGATTAAATATAGAAGATTATTGTTATGAACTGAAACGTATTGCTGATAGCCTACAAAATATTCTGCACATTTTCTAAAGCATGTCTTTTAAAACAAAGCTGCTCAAAACCTTCATTTTTTTCAAACCGATTATGAATAAAGTTGTCAACAAACCGAGAGAAAAAACGAAAATAATCTTTTGCTAGCTATAGGCTAATTAAAAGCAGCTAATAACAATAGTAATCATTTTTAATAGTAGGCTAATATTTATTTACTAGGCCTATTAAAACAATAATTTTAATCATCATCAAACGGATTGAACAAGACTGAGGAATGAGAAGCGGCTACATTGATGGTGTGTTTGGAGGTAGATGGCCATCAAAACGATTCGTTATAATTTTGACACGAACCTCTGTCTCTTTAGCACTTGATTCTAGGCCTACTGTTTAAGCCTGTCAGGACAGATCAGCTGAAATAAAAACGTTCACCAAAGAAACCTTTTCACAACTGAAGTCACAACCTACAGAGGCCTACACAGAATATCAACATTCGCGGTGAAATTAATATAGGCTATTTAACAGACAAATAAAACTATATAACAAAATGTATGTCTAAAACTTGATTTCTTACCTTGACAACAAATTGGGTTGAACGCTCTTCATACTTTAAATAGTACAGAAAGTGCTTTGAATGTTCATGGCTGCTTCACTGGTAATTGGAGGCGGTTGAACTGCGAGCCGTAAATCAACAACCTTCAAGTAGAAAAACGTCCTCATCATAATTGGGCACCGCGCTATTGTAGGCCGCGGGGGTCTGTCAGACCACCCAAAGAAGCGCTTCCTCCCTCCGGGCTTCTGTGGGACAATAGCGGGCCACTCGAACCGGCCAGGCACAGGAACTCTAAATGGAGCCTGACAAGAAACAAGAAGTCTGAAGTCTTTGTCACTTGTTAAAATGTTTCAGTAGGGTCGTGCTGTCCATTTAGAGCGTGTTTCTAAGCTTAAACCACTTAAAATGTATGTTTTTATATTTATATGGTGCTTTTAGTGACTGGATGGAAAATATACAAATAGATAGGCATAAACATTTAACATTTTTTATATTCTGAATGTTAGTTCTGTTTTTCCAATTTGGTGTTTCTGGAAAAGTTTAAACTTTTTTAATTTTTGCCACATTATGTGTCTAAAAGAGCAATTAAAAAGGTCAGACATAGCTACCAAAGTATTTCAACTAATTTTTAACAAACTTTGATTTTTGAATCAGACCTGTAAAAGGTGTTAATTTTGTAATGCACCTGTCTAAAATATATGTTATTTTTCTTAGTGAATAATTAATCTGCTTCTGCATGAATATAACAGAAAAATTAAAAAAATTCTGAGAGATGTAAGGTTTTTTCAATAATCCGGCCTCATCAAACATTCCAAAGTGAAAAGCAGAAGCACTGTTTAGAATTATTCCCAGAAGGCAAATTAAATATCCTTTGACTATATGAAAACATTTTCTAAAAAATCACATTTAAAGTTGCTGAATTGAAGGTGAAGGTTCAGCCACTCTTATCTAGCAGTCTTTGCTCTGTGAATCTAGATCCGTTAAAGTCACAACCCATAGTAATTGCCGACCTGTTCTTTTGAATTCAAATTTTATAGTATTTGCCTGCCGATTAAATCAAAACAACAGAGCTTTTGAGAGACAGCTTCAAAAGACATCTCCAGTACTAAAAAGTATATTCAGTCAAGAATCTGTATTAACAATAAAATTAAATCTATAGGCCAAAATAGTGTATCAGACTTTTAATGAGTATGTCCTTCACCTCCACTGGAAACAAAAAGTAAAATGAAAAACACTAAGCTTTCTTGGTTCATTCCTGCATGTGATCAGCGGTGTAAGCTGCACATGAACTCCATTCAGCCCTAGATGAAGATTACATTAACTTGGAATAAGACTTTACTAACATATAGGGGATAGTGGGGTAAGCTATGACTCCTTTAAAAAAAGTGGTCCAGTGACAACTTACCCCACAAGCTGTCAAATCCAGAATGAGTGAATGGTTTACATTGCAAACAAAAGTACAAAACTATCCACATAAAAGAAAAGCATTTACTATAATGTATAATCCTATATTTCTGAGTCATATTTTACCTGAAATTACACTGGTCTACGGCCAAAATGCTTCTGAAATTAATGCAGTCAGACTTTACTAATTCTGGGTCACTGAGAACAAAAATGATGCTTATAATTGTCGATTGGCTCTAGTTTGCAAGATATGCTATTGGGTCAGTATACAACCCTTACTTGAATGGCAGAGGATAAGTGAGTTATAAAGAGAAGGGATCTCAATTTAAACCAGAAATGACTTAAATACATCTTTGACTGGATATGAATATATGGGTGTGAACAGTACTTGCAATCAATGATGCAATCTGAAGCTGGTATTGAGTCATATATGATATGAATTGCACAATATTGTTCCTAGAAGTCAATCATAACGAAGCTTACATCACTCTGCTGAACAAATTGCCCTATATCAGCTCTAAAAATCATACAGCAGGGGTGCAAAACTCAGTTCCTGGAAAAACACAGCCCTGCAGAGTTTAGTTCCAACCCTGCTCCAACTCGCATAGTTTTCAAATAAGCCTGAAAGACTTGGTTGAAGTTAAACTCTGCAGGGCTCTGGCCCTCCAGGAACTGAGTTTTGTACCCCTGTCATTCAGTATTGTGCTCTCTTATTTGTCGATGTTTGATTTTGCAAAGGGACACATTTCTGTTTATCCAAAGTGAGCAGAGATGCCTCGTACTTGTGTGAACAGTTCAGATAACTTCAAATGGAGACATCAACGCTTGCAGACTATTGTGGG
>CM077450.1:17603976-17876476 GCA_039654765.1 Mylopharyngodon piceus | reverse complement strand
ACCCAGACGCAAACATACAAGCACAAATACACCCGATTGCCCCGTGCTGTATTTTTGCACTCTGGTTTGTAATCTATTTTCAGGCTTTTGTTGTCTGTCCACAAATAAAATGTAGGTTTACACTGGTTGGAATACAACTTTCCTAGCCCAGCAATCCCCAACCGTGAGTATACACATCCCTGGGGGTCTTTAAAGGGATAGTTCTTCCAAAACTGAAACGAGTCCCTATTTACTTACTCTCATGTCATTCTGAACTCGTATGCTATTTTTTCTTCTTCTGTGGAACACAAAAGAAGATATTGAAAGAGATTGCGAAAAATGTTCATGGTGTTCAGTGTTGTTTTGGACCCCATTGACTTTCATTGTATGGACAAAAACAATCTTTTTTAAATGCATATAGGTTTAAAACAAGCATTTTTTTCTTTTTTGGGGGGGTAGGTCAAGTAGGCTCCAAAGGATATTGGAAAGATTTAATCTTAGAAGCCAAAATTCTGAAAAAATATTATTATTATTAATTCATTATATTTTAATATTAATAAGAATAACACTAATAATATCAAAAAGTATGTGTGTTATAAAATAACAGGCTCTATATTCTCCAGAGAAGTGTTTCTCACATCAAAGTTATTGTAAACTGGTGTCTTCTTTCTTTCTATATGGAAATGAACATGTGGTAGGTCATATGCATTGTGCCCTTTCCAGCTGTCTATCTATACATAGATGAAACGTCCATCTGATTCATATTCAGGCAGCAGCTGTGCGTCTAATAATTAAGAACGATCAATGCGATGTAGATTGCGCGAACATTTATACAATAACCTTTCCCGCTAAGCACTACCATGTTAACCGAACACAAGCCGATCGGGACAGATTGGTGTCGCAGCTCAAAACGTGGTGCATATTTAGAACATACTGAGGTACAGAGATAAAAGAATGTGCTGTTCTCCATGGCTTTTCAGTGAGCGGGATAAAGCCCTCTTTAAAGGGGATTTGGCCTATCAGGAACGTCTATATCTGGAAGCTGATACAGCCACAGAGATTGTAGATCATTTTTCATGTACAAATCTGCTTTGGCTCAGAAAGGCAGGCAGGCAGGCAGGAGAACAGCAGAGGGCAGGGCAAATGCGAACGAGGATGCGGATGCATCCAGGGGGAGGGGAGGGTGACTAGGGCACTGTCCACCACCATCACCCCTCCTCACATCCACGACTCCGCCTTGGGCCTTCCTTCCCAGTTGCTCGGCCAGCTGAGCAATCAGGTCAGTCGGCTCTTCCTGCGTCCCCCCTGGTCAATTGTTCCCTCTCTACGCCTCGTGTGCGGCCCGCAGCTGTGGCGAAATGATGTCATATCTGATCCTAAGGCAGGCAGAGTGTCTCGGCGTAAACACAGAGCGGGGGGTGGAGGGGCTCCGACCGGAGACAATGAGCCGGGTGAAGTTATGCCAATATTTCTGATGATCTCTGCACTTCTCACAGGAAACGAAAAAAGCATGTTTTCCAAACCCACGTTTCCAAGTTTGCCATTTCTTTTCAGCATCAGGTGGGCTCAGCACAAGACGGCTTTGGAATAAATAAAAAAACAGCTTTTTATTCTTGCATTCGTATCTTTATTCTAGTGGAATAGGGCAATATTATTGCCACAATCAATACAGTCTCTCAAAGGACTGGTTATTGGGTTGGTGTGTATATCTGCTGCAGTGGGGCCATTGTAAAGCCATTATTTTCACTAAATCATTTCTCTAGGAGATAATCCAGGCATTAGCCATGCTTGGGAGCATTTAAACAAGCAGCAACCCGGCCATTTGTAGTCTGTCTCTCGGTGAACAACTAAGCGCATACAGAGACAATATTGTTGTAATGCAATATCCACAAACTCTTAGCCAGCGCATTCAGGAAAGCCACACTCCAATAACGCAAGTATAACAGAGCGGAAAATGTAAGTCATCTCCCTCCACTTGTGGGGTGATTATGATGCCACCGGCTCTAAACAAATCAATCGCTGCTTCAGAACATGAGAGGATTCCTAAAGCACGCGGAAAACAGTTTGAACATGTTACAGTGCATGTGGATTTAGAGTCCACCAAGAAAGAGAAATCCAAATCCAGCAGCCTGCCTTTTGGGAGGAAAGCACAGACCGCTGGGCTTGTTATGGATATTGTTTGGAGGTCCTCTGAGAAAAACGGGCAGTATGAATGAAGCGTAGCTGCTTTTCTGATGCAGGAGTACCGAGCGTATAAACAAGCAGGTGATTTGATTAGGGGCGTAATCGAGTGAGTACAAGAGGCCGCACTGGTCCTACTCACACCAACACTTAACTGGCATACTGACAAGCTTCCTGTGCTTCTAATGAGAGGCTTTTGAATGTAGTGTGTACTTCAAATACACGCACATACACACCGTTGGGATTCTGGGACTCAACTCATTTGTCTGTTTGTTTTTCTCAGGTTTTCATGTTCTAGAGGTGCACAATATACAAAATATATAATGAAATTATTATTGATACTAACAGTGAAATTGCAACCGATAATTGTAACCGATAATGTGGTACAGAATATTTGCTTTCAACATCAGAAATGTGCCTCAGGTTGTCTGCTTTTATTCAGCTGAACCATTTATGCATCTTGCATATCAATGACATGCTTGTATTCTTCTAGTCGAGACCTTAACAACGATAAATAACACATGACTACCTAATTTGTATGATGTCTTTACTGATTCCAATTATGTTCCAATCCAATCATAAATATATTTTATAAATTATGCAATGAAACACAATTTTGTCAGCAAAATAAAAAGCATAAGAGTTGCTCTAATTTCTTATATGCAAAACATTTTATTAATGGCAAGCCTTTAAATAACATCTATTTTGTGAAAAAAAAAAGTATAAACTAGTCACTCCAGTTGAAAGAGTTAAAAATAAAAATAAAATAATAAAAAATAAAGATAAAATAAAATAAAATAAAATAAAATCTGAACTGGCCACAACAAGCTGTTGATTATCGGTTATCATTATCGACAGAATTTCGTTATGGGTGCATCCCAACTCACAGAAACAGATTCCATCTCAATCATTTTCCTATAAAATGCCAGGATTACCATAGTGGATTCCATGGTGAAGTTGAAAGACATCCATAATTGAAAGCTGTTTAAAAGAAAAACACTTTAATCACTGATTCCTTTACTTTTACAGGAGACTTTTCAATATTTATCTAATTCCTAAAACAAACTGAGAAAAGCATCAAATGTAACACACCTGGTCAGAGCAAATGCGTGAGTAGGAAGGAGTCGACAATAAAGACATTATACTGTAAGTATGATCTATTTCTGCACCTGCGCTAAGCTCTACACACCCCTTTCATAAACAAGAGCTTCTCTTTTAACACTTTACCTTGGAGCGCTATTGTGCAGAGCGGTTTTGAACAAACCTTTCAATGATATCTGCCATCTTTCGTCTGTGTTGAAATCCAATCACCCGGAAATCAGTGAAGAGGCAAATAATGGTGCAATGATATGATAAACGCAAGAAAAGGCTTTCTAAATTGGCAACTGTTCTATAATTTAGATGTGCACACAAGTTCAATTTGTCCAAGAAATTCAACAGGATCTCCACAGAATATCCTCTGCAAATAGAGGGAGGAAATAAGCTTCACTGGCAGGTTTCTCCAGCTCGATAGGGCACAGAGGGCACACAGTAACCAGCATGTTTCACCTCATTTCTCCAGGGCCCAAGGAAACACAGCTAATGATGTAATGAAGTAAACAGCGATTTACATCTGCGGAGCCTGTGCCTACACGCGATGCCCTGGCAGAAGCGAATGAGATCATGTCTCGGCCTGCTCCAAGGACATGAATATTTACAGTTTAGACTGGAACAGGGCTGTAAATAACGTAAAGGGCCCCAGGTAAACTACAGACCCATTACATGTCTTACTGTCTAAGGGTCAGTTAAAAATAACAGTTCGACACTACTAACTAAATTTTTTTAGTAGCGTGACAACAGCTTGTGTTCAAAACAATAGTTTTTGCATTATCAAGCTACTTTTTACAACAAGTGTAGCATGACAAAAACAAACTGAAGGAAAAATCAGTTTATTCGATTGGTTCATGTAAACGAAC
The DNA here is from genome assembly GCA_039654765.1 of Mylopharyngodon piceus. Classification (NCBI taxonomy): domain Eukaryota; kingdom Metazoa; phylum Chordata; class Actinopteri; order Cypriniformes; family Xenocyprididae; genus Mylopharyngodon; species Mylopharyngodon piceus. The sequence continues at coordinate 17,872,361 of CM077450.1, read as the reverse complement.
TAGTTTCTAAAAAGATTCACTGATTCATTTGTGTAGCTGAGCAGCATTTTATGCCTGTTATTTAGCAAAATATTTGGATAAAAGTGGTTTATTACTATATTAAAAAAAATAAGCATTTTTCTAATTTTATTCATTGATGTGTAAATGTATCTATTCAAGTTGTCACACTAATTGAGACGTCACTTTTTTGTGCTATTTAAAAAGAAATTACTCTCTTAAATAGCTTCAAATGTAACTATTTACTTCAAAAAGTGTGGCTTAACTATGTTAAATTATGAGTAGCTTTCTAAACTATAGCTTCAAAGCAGCTTCCTCAACATCTCTCAATTTATGATTTATCGCAAATTAGATTGGTCGGAATGTGTGGTTAACTGTGTGTCTGTCTCCAGAAAACGCAACCTCCTCTGATCTGCTTTTGCCCTCTAATGTTATTTGTCTCAGCTCTCTTCAATCCCCTTTGGATGGTCAATTCATCTGTCTGCACAAGCAAGGTTAAAAGTACACAGGCGTGGACCTTGCAATGGCCAAGCATTAAGCCCGAGAAATCAAGCGTGTTATTTATGAACCATTCGGCCATTGATTATGCTCACCTGAGCACAGGGTGAAGCACGCAAGGTGCCCGTAACACTGGTGGCCCTACCGGGAATTCATCTGTTGTTAGAAGTTGGTACAGTAGACCTTATAATACCATTAACATGGTCATACAACTGTCGCAACATCAACTTTGAAAGGGTTAGGGATAAGAGGCTAGGCTATTTTTTATGCTATGCTACTTATGCAAATCAGGTAATGGCACAAGCACACCAAAAAATCTGTAATGAAGGCAATTTGTATGCCAGGATTCCCCATTTTGTACATGGTTCTAGGTGACACAACAGACTACTGCAATCTGACATACTTTAATGGGACTATCGCTCCACCACTGCAATCCAGACACCTTAATCAGTTCTTTAAAATGACAAAAGTATGGATTATAGACCGTTCCAATGCTCTTGATCATCATATAATGAATTTACTGCTCACAATGAATAGAAAATGTAAATAAAACTGAGTTTACTGCGTGCTTTGTGTGGGTACTACTGGCGCAACATTAAATCCACTCGGCAAATAGCACTAGCTTAAGTGAACAATGTGCAAAAGTGAACAATGTGCAATCTACAATGCAACAAAATCCTATTCTTAATGAGTATTTATCTAATTTTTCACTTAAAATGTTATGTAACACTAATTCTCAAGTCAATTTATCTAGTTTTAAAAAGATCCAAAATTGAAAATTCTGTCATTTTCTCACCATCATGTCATTCCAAACCTCTAAAACGTTCTTTCTTCAGTGGAACAAAAGAAAGTTTGGGTCAAAACAAAATTGCACCCAATTGATTTCATTCAATTTACAGACAAAAAAAATCATCTTTTGTATTTTAAAGAAGAAAGAAAGCCTCGTAAAACTAGATTGCGTGTGGTTAGTGAATAATGCAGAGGTGAAATACTGCACATTGGATGTGCGAATTCATTCCTAAATGAATTCATTCCATCAGTTTTGAGAATCAAAACACTAGAGAAACAGCATAAATTGTTCTGATTGGAGTTATATCAGATATGTGGTCTTTAGAAGAAAAAAAATAATCTGATATATTTGGGATGTTAGTTTTGTTTTCTGATGTCATTCATTGGCAGACTGCTGAGTTTAAAGCCCTTCTTCTGTTTTCTCTGAGCTTTCAACTATGTAGTGCAAGAAGCAGTAAAATTAATCACTGAAATCATGAACCCATGTCAAACATGTGACTTAGTATGAAATCATTCTGATTATAGCTAAAATAATCCTGACCGCATAGTCCAACTAAATGACCTTTTGAATCATTATTAAACAAACATCCTGACAGACAACCTGCTAGCTCTCTGGATCCGCCTGCCTTTCATGCACACAAATTTGTGGGTTTGTGGTATGATACGGAAATTTATTCCTGCACAAACGTCAAAAGGCTGCCACGTTTGACTATTAGATCAAAATCAAAACAGATTAACTTATTACGACTGGATGTTTTCCTGGCTACAGCAAAAATCTCAAGGACTCAATAAAGATTTCTTTGATGCTCTTGGTCAAATGGCTAGTGTTCGGTGCGCAGTCTCAGCTTTGCTTCTGACATTAGAGGGTTGGAGCTATTTTAGGGAGACCCCAGTGCCTCTGGCAGGTCCACCACACGCCACTGTACAGCGGCTTCCATACAGCTGAAGAATGGCTCCATTATTCCCCCACAAACTCATATACTTTCACAGAGGTCCACCCACTTCTGACCTGATCTCGCTGAAACACACCACTATCGGAAATTCCCCCGTTTTGTGAAGGTGGGAACAAAACAGAACAGAATGAATCACTGAATAACAGGAATAAAGGTTGAAAATAGACATTTTTAAGGAACATTTTAAAGAGTTTGATCTTTTATCTTAAAGTCTTGAAGATTTTACATAGTGTAAGGCTTTTATGCATTTATGCATGCAGCAATTAATTAGCCATGGAATTATTTTATATACAGTTTTTTTTTGTTTGTTTTTTTTTTTTGGTGAAGATTGTGTCCAATTACCAAACTAAATGATTCATAATCTTTCAGTTCAACAAAATAATTGCTTGTCACATGCCAGAGCAGATGGTACAGTTCCATGCGATATTTCTGTAAATAAAACAAATAAAGTGCCTTTATCAGAAAGGACATTAATTATCTATATACAATACCATTAAAAAGTTCAGGGACAGTAATACTTTTTTTTTAAAGATATTAATACTTTTTATTCAGAAAGGATGCATTAAATTGATCAAAAGTGACAGTAAAGACTTTTTCAATAAATACTGTTCTTCTTAACTTAATATTCATCAAATAATCCAAAAAACATATCATGGTTACCATAAAATAATAAGCAGCACAACGTTGATAATAAGAAGAAGAACTTATAAGAAATCACCATATTAGAACGATTTCAGGATTCAAGGATCATGTGACACTGAATACTGGAGTAATGGCTGTTAAAATTATAAAACCAGAAAACAGTTAACAGTTAAACAGATATATTAAAGTGTAATAACTTTTCTGTTTTTACTGTATTTTGATCACATAAATGCAGCCTTGGTGAGAATAAGAGACTTCTTTCAAAAACAACACCAAAACATCTTACTGATCTAAAACTTTTAAAAACGGCAGTGTATGCAATAAATAAAACTTAAAAAAAAATCCCTAAAATTAGCTGATAAACCATATGGTAGCTTTGTAAAATCCTCTACAAAGCTAAAAAAAAACAAAATCTGTGTTTCATCATTCTGACACTCGCTTTGTCACCAAGTCAAACAAGAACCCATCCACAAATATATAGCCTGCCCTGTGTGTTTATGCGAGTGTGTGTTTGTGTACATGTGTGTGTGTGAGAGCATCAGGAAATACCAGGCCAAGCATTCCAGCTCGTCAGCACCTCTGGCCCTCATGTGACTGGAGATACACAGCCCAGATTGTGTGTGCAAGTTTGCTCAAGAAGCATGATAAGAAAATTTAGTAAAAGTGAGGGAGAGGGAGGGGTAAAGAAAGGATAATCTGATATGCATGACTTGTGGTTTCTCCTAGCGCCTCTCTTTTCTTTGCCCTGGCAGAAATGGCAGTTTGCATCCATAATTTACAGGCTTCTCCTCTCCCTCTTCTCCTGGCAATCTGGCCTTTATGGCTCCACCCCCATCCCAAACTCATTAGCATATTGTAGATGCTACCCAAAAAAAAGCACACATTTTCACCTTCGAGCCGTTCTAGATCTCATTAGTACACAAGACCAGGCAGAAAGCGGTGAATGTGTATTACAGGCTCGGGATGAAACACTTTATGCCACATGTGCTGTTTAGACGAATGTCTCTGGCTGCCTGCTAAAACAGATTTTTTTCCCCAAAGAATCTCACATCTCAGTAATTGTGCCTGCCTTTAATAATCACATAAAAAACTGACACTGACGTTGTAAGGGGGAACAACAAAGCAGCGAGTGATTTGAGAGGCCCCGCTGCTAATTATGACTCATGTTATACAGAACGTTCTGTTGCTGCTCAAAAACACTAAATAAATTCGTCGTTTGACTGCGCTCAAGAAATATGAGCGTCTGACACGACAGCGTGAATGCTTTCCCGTTTTTAGCACCAATTAGCCATTCGAGTTAATTCGGGAAAGTTGTTTTGAAGATAACACCATGCGAGCGGCACATGTGTGTGCAAATCTGCGATTAGGTGAACAATCATTAGCAGAAATGAGCAGTGAAGGATCATCAGTCAAAGCGCTTACCGGAGGATGCAGTAGATTTCTTTGTTCAGTGTTTGGCAAATTCACTCACATATCTTCATCAATCATAGAAGTGATCTGGAATTTAAAAAAGAACACATTATATTAATCCTTTGCCAAAGTAAATGATGTGCACGGTTACACGTGTTCTTCTCAGTATTCATAATCCCCCGTTCTGTACCTTCCCTGCTTGATAATGTCACACTTCTAAATAAAGGAAGCACACGGTTAGGCTTATTCTGCACATGGGATCATGTACCATTATAATCTGTGGCATTTACCAGCTAGTGTAGGAGACAATCTAACTGTTATAATGACGGTACTGAACAGCAACTGTTTATATTTTTCATAAACAACAACCAAATCAAATTACAAGAAAAATGGATTTCTTTATTAAAAAAATAAAAAAAACAAAAAATAATATATATATATATATATATATATATATATATATATAGTTCATATATATATATATATATATATATATATATATATATATATATATATATATATAAATAAAATTGCTGATCCAACAACTGATCCAACCACTGATTCAGACAAAGAGATGTAGATGCAGAATCCTAAATGATTGTGTATTTTAGATCAGTTTTGCCACATGAGATATCAGATTAGTAATTTGCATTTTAAATTTTAAAAGTTTATCTTTAAATTGTTGGTCTATTTAATACTGATGTTTGTTGTAAACAGCAAAATAATTCAGTGTTTTCTATGACAAATGTCTTTCAATACAAGTTCAATAAAACAACAAAACCTATGATATCCTGGCACTGACAGCATCAGATGTTGGAACAACATTTATTTTGAGCACTTAAAACACCAAATTCCTAAAAATATCATGTTAAAATTATTTGTGCATAACTTAAATGCATAACTAACTAGAGAAAACAGAAAAAAAAGACCGTTGTCTACCCTTTCGCCAAATAGGTAGGAAAACTTCAACACCCATAATGCAATAGGCATGTTGCCATCCAAGGCGACTCCCACCAGTCTGCTAAGGATATGCTTGCCAGAGTCAAATATTGTTTTGCTTTAGTTGGAAATACTACGTAGCAAACTTTTAGTCATGATGGTGTCAACTTGTATTGTTCCCAGGTGCCACAATTCAAATGGTAAACGTTTAGTGGGAGTGAGATATTTTTGGTTTTTCACGAGTTGTCAAAAACTTTTGCTGACAAATAAATGTGAATTTCTCTGTCCATGTAACATGGAGAACGAGTAAACATTGTCCATGTACATATACTACTGACACTGTAACAATACAAAACAGGTTGAAAATCATTACACTTAAATATTCTTGAGAAGTCATGTCACAACCACTCCCCCCCTCTACCAACATTAAACAAAGTAACAGCATAAAAAAAAAACATTTATTGGTTAAGTAGTCGTGGAAAAAAAGTTCTCTTCTCGTGAGGGTCCTAATCACCCTGTTAGGGTTTGCATTACATTAAAAACAGACTGACTGTGTACTATCCCTTACTGTGCAGGGGGTGTGGTTTTAGTAACAACAATATTAAAGGGGACCTATTATGCCTCTTTTCACAAGATGTAATATAAGTCTCTGGTGTCCCCAGAATGTGTCTGTGAAGTTTCAGCTCAAAATACCCCACAGAATATTTATTATAGCTTGTCAAATTTGCCCCTATTTGGGTGTGAGCAAAAACACACCGTTTTTGTGTGTGTCCCTTAAATGCAAATGAGCTGCTGCTCCCGGCCACTTTCCAAAAGAGGGCGGAGCTTTAACAGCTTGCGCTTCGATTCCTCAACAACAACAAAACTGGAGAATCTCAGGCAGCCAAAATGACGATTGTCAGCAATGGTGTTCAGCCTTACATTGTTCAAACCGGAGTCAGACACTGATGGAGAGACTCAGAAAGAAGTTACAACTTTTAGAATGCATCTGGACGTTTCTGAATGGTTAGTGGATTCATTTATGTAGTTGCTGTTGAGTTAATTCAACTAACCGACTAGCATATGCCATCATGTTAATCTTTTGTGCAAAACCCGTATGGACGCCCACTATACATAGCGTACTTGTTTGCCAAATAGAGCCATACACACCAGGCTAACGTTTATGATTGCTATCAAATGCTGTGAAAGGTCTAATATATTTTTTCCAAAATATTGCTCGGACAGAAACTCTCCTTTGTTAGCAATCGAGTTTGCCAGGGACAACTTGCAGGCTATCCAAGCTAACGAGACTCTAAACAGTGTTCTGTGCTCATCTGCGCAGCCAACGACAGAACAGTTAGCATGCTTTGCACAAACTTTTGCTATGGCTCTGGTACACCGTTGTTGCTTGCAAAAACAAAAAGGGACAGTAATATTATAATAAGATCCCCTTCCTACGTCACTAGGGGAGCGAAATCTGAGCGGCTCATTTTTTCACATGCTTGCAGAGAAAGGCTTACCAAAACAGTTACTGGGTTGTCCTTTTTTCACATTTTCTCGGTTGCTAGATGCACTTGGGACCCGATTATAGCACTTAAACAGAAAAAGTCAGATTTTCATGATATGTCCCCTTTAACATTTATATTCTGTCTAGACCAAAACACAAATTATCTACTACAGAATAATCCTAACACTAAGAAATTTAACACATAATATCTTGAGTCTGAAGTCATTTTACAACTTTTAACTATAACTATTCTGTTTGGAAAAACAGATGTAAATTTACAGACAAACCTGGAAGCTTTTTTTTTTAAGAATTGCAAAAACTAAATTGTACAGTCACCATTCTTAATTATAAACCAATAAGCGTAATTTTCCACCATGGTTATGGTTTCAGAACATTTGCATTTGCAATGGACATATCCTCGACTAAAAAAGTCAAGGTTCAAAGAAAATCCAGGACTTCCCACTGGCACTTACGACACGTGCTCTTCTCGTAAATATGATAATTCTGACATAACTTGAAGGCAGCAATAATCTGTTCATATAAAACTTTGTCTTTATCTTTCTCATCAGCTTCTACAGTTCCACCATCCATATCCTGTCATGCATCTGTCACTGAGCCTGAATGAATGGGCTTATAATCTAAAGGGAAAAAAGTGACAATCTGTCTGATTCTCGGCCCTCTGCATGCGACTGGAGTGCTGGGTCTATTAGGTGTGTTTATTGCTTGAATTCCTGCTATCACCCCCTACGGACCCCTATAGCTGTAATTTCATATGAATATTTCAAGTCAGCTTTTGGAAAAGCAAAACTACTGATATCCTAATGGGATCATGCTTTGACTATTAATGGACTTGTTTATCACGACAGTATTAATAATACCTACACACCACTTTTGATATTCTACCAGAATATTGTAATTGTATCAGGTCATAGTGACTACGGATACCAGAATGATGATGATGATAATAATAATAATTTCCACACAGTATGCCATTAAATTACACTCAAATCTGGCTGGCTGCTGTGACCCTCTCATTTATTTTCTTATGTTTGAGTCAAATTAAATTGGACATATCATTTTAATTAACAAAACACTCTACATTTCTTGCATTAAGCATTGGAGAACAGAAAAAATGTGAAGTGCACGTTAACATCCTACTCAGAGAACATCCACCAGTGTTATTCCGGACACGATGCCCAAGGACTTACTGAAATAAGGTTTAGACACGAGGATGTTATAGGTTATTCCTTAAGGACTGCCACTGCTCCAGTTTTCAATGGGCTACTACCATTTTAATTGGTACAATTAGGTTATCGAAACCCACATCTGATGAAACATCCATTAAAAATATCTAAAAAAAAAATAAAATACTTACATAAAAAAAATAATGAATTCATATATATATATATATATATATATATAAAATTTATTTTAATTAAAAATATTTATATTTAATATTTTTTAGAATTTATGTACTTCAATTAATGAACTTTAAGTATTAATAATGAATGCTTTTTCTTTCTGAAACATTTAAAAAATTATAAGACAAATTTTATAATAAAAATTAATAATAATAAATACAAAAAAAAAAAAAAAACCCACAAAACCTTCGTGACACAGCGAGTATAATTTACTTATGAAGAAAATATGACCTTCAGGCTGGATGACTGATCTGGAGTCACTCAGCGTGAGAGAAACCCATGAGACGGACTGATACTAACAATAAAGGAAAGACACAGTCGGGATACAGGAGGCCGAGACAGCAAAGGCTTGATTATCCACACTTTCACGGTCACGGAGCACAAACTGAGAGCTGTCTATAGCTGACCTCCTCCGGTTCTTGGACTGCAGTGGCGCTCAGATGGGCTGTTGGATTGGGGTGTATTGTCTGTGCTCCACACTCATTAGCTGAGTCAAGAAGGGACTTACTGGGGTGTTTAGCTCGCCGGGTTTGTGTGGCAGCTCAACAAGCTCTCCCAGCTGGAGTACGGCTCTCACATCACAGCTGCACACTTACAATTAGTGCAGGTGCAGCTGAGGAAAGACCAGGCAAAACACAGACAAACACACAAAGGTGTTGCACACCGCCGATGAGTGCTGTTACATGTAAAACAAAGCGCTGATGACTCAAAAATCAGCTCATTATAAAAACCAACAATGCAAGAAAACGTTTAATGTCAGATTTTGAGTTTTATCTGGTGTTGACATTGTCAAGATGTGCACATTTAAAATCGGTTTTGCTTAAACAGTTTATAACCTTTAGATGATAAAAAGCTTAGTTTAAAGGAATTTACATCAACTTACACATCATTAAGAATAATCAATGCAAGATCGAGCATATAAACAGAATTTTATCAAATTTTAATATGAATTTTCTTTAATTTGCATATTCAAATACACTTCTGTTGTTCTTATCTGAACAAAAACTAGCATTCCACTATGAAGCTAAATTGTTCTGGATGAGACAATGCACCAACTGCATCATTTTCCAAATATCTGAAGAGAAAAACAGAAGCCAGGCTTGTGTTTTTCCCCCTCAATCTCATATTGATCCAAAGAGCCTTGCTTGCAAAACATTATCACAAAACTGAGCACGGAAACAAATTACATGACAAAAGCAGCCATTGATTTACGAATCGTTTATTAAGGGGACGCTAAAAGTGAAATGAATTCCAGCATTTTAAGCTTTGTTTCTCGGCCACACAGTGAGGCAATGCAGAAACCTGGAATGCTGAGGCTGTCTTGCATCTGGAGTCGTCTCTGATGCATGCCATAAAAGATGCCATTAAGCAGAATGGGCCGGCAAAACACACAACATGTAGATCTGAATAATTCATTTAGGGCTCAACCCGCTGGAGGGACATCTTTTTTCCCAATTGGTTTCCTGCATCAAAATCAGAGCATATATTTGCTCTGACTGAAAAAAAAAAAAGCACAACACAAGCATTCTGCGGACATACAAATTAGCAAGCAGGTGTCTTTACATGTGGTGCAGACCTTTATTTTTCTCTGTACAGTTCAATAGAGACTGCAGACTGTTGTCTGCCTTATTAGGCTCTTTTCCAGGGGCAGTGGGTAATGAGACTTCACACAGACAATAAAAAACTCACAGCCAATCACATGAGAGTGATGTAAGACATCTGTCACCATGTTTTCCGCAGCTCTAATTTACTCAGTAACTGCAGAAGGCAAGATAAACTCTAACAGGGTCATCAGTGGGGAGGAAACAGCTAATGTCAGTGTGCAGGTTAAAAGTTACACGTTTTTCCATGTTCACGATTCTGGATATAGATTTTATTATAGACCAATTTCATAAAAATAAATAAATAAATAAACATTTTGTAGATGAAAATGTTTTAAAGTTTTAGCATTAAAAATATTAAATATTATTATTAAATATTATAAAAATATATAATATTTCATGATAATGTTTTTTTAAGTATATAAATAGATATAAAAGCATATAACAATTATTATTATTCATTTTAAATAATATTATTAGTAGTACTACTCCAGTAGTATAACATTCTTATTATAAATAGTTTATACACGTTTTATATTTATACTTTTAAAAATATTATCATGATCTATATATTAGAGTTTCTAATAATAATAATAATAATAATAATAATAATAAAAATAATAGCTAATATAATAATTAAAATTATAATTTAATTTAAATAAGTAATTCAAAGTAATAATTCAAATGTTTTTTTTTATTTTTATTTTTTATAAAATCTGGAAATATGAATTTAGAAATTCCCTAATACCAAAGACTTAAAGACGGTTCACTCCTATTACTTATGAAGGGGAGAAACTGCAACGCACAACATGGCGGAATGTGTCCCGCCTTCTAAGTAAAAGAGCCAATCGCTGATTGATAAAGTCATTAGCTGCGTCCGAAATCGCGTACTGTGGAGTAGGTACTACATTTGAATTTAAATTTACTTTCCGACCGAAAAAGTACGTTCTATATAGTACGAATGCGTGTAGTATGAATGAATTCGGATGTACTACATCTGCCATGTTGTTACTGTCACATGACCTACCAGCGTCAGTTACGTCCCTTCAACTCCATTCACAAATCCTCTCCCGTGGCCTCAAGGGATAGTAAAGTGTCCATCGTATGCGCACTTCAGAATCTCACCGGAAGTAGTAAGTCATCTGGATACTTTTCACCTACTGTTTTTCGAAATACTATGTATTCAGAGTCAGACATACTACTCTGTTCGCATACTGTTTTTCGCGTACTATATAGTAGAGAAGTATTCGATTTCAGACGCATTAGCTCGTCTAGCCTATAACAACACTAGCCTGAAAAATACGCTTTTTTAACACTATTTGAGCATAAGAAACAACATTTATGGGACAGTTCATGTCAGATTTTGTTGCTGGTTTGAATTGTGAGTTCGCCAAGCAGTTTTTGAGATTTCAGGATTCCCCCATTCAAATAGATAGGACTTGGTCTTGGATGCCCGAAATAGCTGCCTGGAGGCGTTGCGAATATGGCCGCAGAGTGAACAGACTTTCCTTGAAAGGGACTTTGCTAATACTTACAGGTTTAAATCCTAGAATATACTGTAGATGAGTTTCAAAGGAACAATCAAAAAGCAGAGACAATAGGAAACAAGTGCAAAACAACATGTCAAACACATTTAAAAAGCATCACTGGCAGTAAACAGACTGAGTCAAAGATTCAGCAATGCAAAGTGTAAATGTGTGCACATGAAGCCAAGAGAGAACTATGCACAAAATCAAGAGTAGAGAAAGGGGCAAGGATCAAGATTTAAACAGAAACTTAAACAGAATTTCTACTATATCTATAGTCACACAATGTGTTTCCAGCAAACCGTGCGCACTAACTCCACACGTTTCAGCTATATAGCTAAAGATTTTTAATTACTTCGCTCGGCAGCTGGAAAATGCAACAGTAGCCCAAAAGTTCACAAGGCCCCTTTCATTCAAACTCCAGTTATACAGGCAAGCGGCCAAGCCTGCCAACCACTAAGCATTCAGCTGGGCCTCCAGCACTGGGCCAAGTCGAGCAGACAGCCACAGCCATGCGCACAAGAGCAAGGGGCTTGCTGACACATCTACAGCCCTGACGCAGGGCAGAAAAATGCACAGGCTCACTCCAGCCTTTTCTTTGCGGCCGAGCTTGAACGTACCCAACAATTACCAAGCTATTTTCTCTGGAAGGGCAATTCCCTGTTTATTGGTATCCGCCTGTCAAAGGCTCTCCCTGTCAATCCTCAGCAGGAGTCTTCCCAATGGTCAATGGGAGAAGATTGAGTGTAACTCGGCAAAAAATGAGTGGGATTCCGGTTCAGGATCCACCAGTATTACACAGGAGGGAAGCGGTTTCCAAAAGGATTAAAAACAAGATGGTGACTTGAGCAGTAGCTTGTAATTTTCCAATACCGCCAGTTTAAAAAAAATACAGTAAAGCAATGGAGTGTTAAATGGAGGAAATAGATGTGCTGATGTGGCATTCAGACTAGTGTTGTCACGCTTTTTAGCCTTTTTGACAAGTAGTCCTGGATCTCCAGTACTTGGTGCCAGGATATAACTCAAATATATATGTAAGACAACAACTTTTCTTCATGAGAAAGCATCTACAGAAACGATGTTTACTATAAAGAAACAGCATGAAATGTTTCTGAATCAACCTTAATAGAGCTTCAGTGAAATTCAGCATCTACTGCTCCCACAGAAAAATAATTTGGTGCTTTTGGAAAACAGCTTCCACCCTAGTTTCATCACCTCACTCTTTCTTTGTTAGAGCTCGGAAATGCCTGAAGTTAGGAATGAAAATACTGGCATGTCCCTGCAGCTCAGTGAGAGAGAATATTTCTGCAGCTGTGGAGTGAAGTCAGCTCATCAGAACAGAGCCAGCAGGCCAGGTTTCCTCCACAGATAACCATGTTAACCTAAAGAACATAAACACCCACCTCACGTTTCACCGCAAAAGTATGTGTGCCATGAGGTTACGATGCAATCTTTAGGAAGCACTGAACAATGTTTCAATTTCTGACAATACAAAAATTGCCATGTATGAGTCTTACAAATGATATCACATGTAATTTGAGATTTATTTTGGTTTGCGTGGTTTCTGGCACTAGAAATTTCTCAGCATTTTGCTTTCAGATGTCTCTGATACTTTGCAGCATTGCATATTTCAGTGGGACTGTAAAAGATTTTTATATAAATATAAAAGCTAAATCTAATTGTCAAAAGAATATAATATAAATATAAATAGGCCAATACATATATTTAAAAACCAAAAGTATAATAATCATTATTATTATTGTTATATTAAAAATTAAATAGAAAAACATATATAAAAATTCACAATAGGCCAATACACACAAATCTATTTAAAAAAACAACAATAAAAATAAAATTAAATATAATATAATATAAATAATATCAATTAATATTATTGCTATTATCATCAGCAACATCATTTTGGTGCCTTAATGTTAAAAGGAGTTTTGGAAAAATAAACTTTGTATAGGCATAGTAGATAAATATATGATGTTACATTTTCCACTGAGGTTGAAGTTGTTAGAAGATGTACGAGTCGTAACAGATGTTTTCTTTCCCTATATTTAAAATACATTTATTTCATACTAAGTATAGTTCAAATATATGAACATTTACTGACATATCGCTTGAGACTTATTGATAAAAATTTTATTTGGAGTACTAGTTTCTAATTTACTAATTTCTTAATATTAAGCCTAAAATGTGTTTTAATGTCAATATTGATAAGGACTGATGAACTTTGTTCCAATTTAGCAGACTTTAAGTATACCAGTTTAATATACCAAAAGTACAATTGCAGGGTATTTACATAAGTACATAAATATGTAAATGTAATTATAGTATATTTAACATGAAATGTATTTCAAATACATTTTAGTATTAAACACCACTTACATCAGTGAGGGTCAGACTCTTCTTACAATTCAGTTTAAACCACATATGTTGCAGCTCCTAATAAAGTATCCATCCAATTGGCGAGTGACTATATACTCACCAAAGCCAATTTTTCTTGCATTTGGCACCAGTGTTATTTTTGGCCCCTGACTGTATCTATAAGACAGGGCTCATTTTGAACGCCATGTGACCGTCTATCATCGCGTACACCGTTAGCATGGGGTGCTCATGAGATATAACAACTGCAGCCCTGGAATGTGATCGTTGCCATTGGATGTGGTGGTATCATGACCTTATTGTCATTCCTCTCTGCTTTCCTATTAAGCGCACTGCTCCCAGTAATTTTCGATGAGTCAAGCTGCCTGACTGACGCACTCCAATTAGGCCTGGGCTAGCAGAGCCCTTAACTCCAGCACATGCTGTTCTTCAGGCACGCACGCAGCCAGGCCTTTTTAGCCAATGACAGCAGGGTGACGGTGATGACATCGAGATGGCCTGCTTGGAAGCCTGTGGCCTGCACTAAGGAGACAGAAATATCTTCCTTTGACAGACATGGATACATGGCACTACGCGTGCAGCTGTCTAAATGTTGCCTCTTTTTGTCTCTCGCTCGCTCTGCGCTATCTTTCTCCCTTGATCCCGCGCTCACTCTCTTGCTCTCTCTCATTCAATCAACTTAAGCACACTGACTTTTTGTCTGCAGCAGAGGCGAGGGGTCAGCGTTCGGAGGCCAACCTTTAGACACAAGCATTTGAGATGGATGAGGTTGGGGCGGCGACTGGAGCCTGAACACAACCCACAGACAACCTCAGACGTTCTCAATTAATCAGGTCACGGTGCAGGGAATAACTCACTCTCTGGTATCTGGGTCTGGACGGTACAACAATCTTCTGCAGCTCACGCAGCCATGCAGCTATTTGCCTCTCAAAACAGTTGAAACTGTGCTTATGCATGTGTGAAATATATGAGAACGTCAACGGATAGCTTGTGACACATAACCTTTATAGCTGAATGTGTAGTAATGCTAAGGGTTACAACTTGGCTTTGAAACTCCAAATGGTCATATCAATCTTACAAAAAAGTATCCAAGTCATGTTTCACCCAAAAAGAAAATGAAGCCTATTTTAAGGGCCATAAAATGATTTTATGATAATTAGGCAAATTTCCCCTCCAAATTCCTATTAACATAATGCACTGAGGATTAAATTAAAGGCATAACATAAAACACTACAATTAAGTATAAATATTTTACTAATTAAACAATGTATTCTTTTTTCACGGTGCAGAATTTGTAGGTAAAATATGCATAAGTGTAATGAACAATGTCAAAGTAAAACATATTGGTCCTGAATGAATCAATCAATCAATCAATCACTCAATCGGTTTTATAAAATAATAATTATAATAATAATACATTTATAAATTATTAAATATAAAAAATTCTAAATAAATATACACAATTTAATTTAAAACAAATATTTAAAAATATATTATAACATCTTATATACAACATAAAATGTATAAATATGGTGCCAAAAACCAGCAAGCAACTTACTTCTATAAAAAAAAAAAAAAAAAACTCTAACAATTGTTCTATTTCCATTCCAAGAGTTCTCAAACTCCTTAATTTAAGTGAAATTCCACACTGTAATCAGAAGTTTAAAAGTCAGTTAGCTAGACCCTCTGCTAATTAAACATATCAGAGGCCCCTTCCCTCTCTCTCTGTGCTTCATTTACAGGAGAGCACAGGCCTTAAACTCAGTCTGGATGCCTTTCAAGCTCTCCTCCTCTGGAAAGCGTGGGGCTACAGGTCGTCTCACTGGAGGTAGGAGCATTTTCATTCAGATCTTGAATGGCCTGCTGCTTTAAAATGCTTACCACATTCTGATACTATAAAATTTCCCTATCACTGCAGCTCTTTAATTGCTTTGTTATGGCAGATCTGAGGGAGCGGACGCCGCCCCACATATGCAGGTCCATCTGAGGGCCTTGAACATAAGATGTCACCGAGACCCAACCTGGGAAGTCTGGGGTGGATGAAACCAAGAAACCTGGAACATCTGTCTTTCTTTATGAAGTCTATAAAGATCACAGTGTTGGAAGGAGAGAATGAAAATATATGATTGGAGGAGCAATATACGTACACTGGATGTAATGTATTGAGATGACTGCTGTCAAATACAAGCAAAATGGAGGTTTGTCAAATGAGAGCTGGTGCAAGCCGCCTGCTACGGATCACACATAAAAACTGGAAGTGCAATAAATACACTTTTTAATGTTGGTCTGGGCAGAATCATAATGACCTCAGATTTTCTATCCAACAGACTGTATCCGTAAATCAACTCCAGATAGTTCTGCCAGCGAGCAACACCAACACTGTGAACGCCCTAAATCATCAGCAAATAAATGAGAGAAATTCATATAATCAGTGCAGCTGGATGAGACCGTATGTTCTGATAACTCAAGGCTTTGTTTGAGTTCACTCTCCACCCCAATAGATCTCAAGCTCTTCCAGGGCTCCAGACCAAAACAACTACTATGAAGCCATCGGCTCCAAAAATGAAACATTTAGGAGCCAAATTACTTTTCTTTTTTTTTTTTTAGATGTCTGAAGGAAAACAAATTGAAGGATCATATACACTGATTACAGTTCCAATAAGAAAATCTGCTGTAGCAGTATCTACATCATTTGCTTCAGTTTTCATATGTGACCCTGGACCACAAAACCAGTCATAAGTCGCACGGGTATATTTGAAGCAATAGCCAACAATACATTATATGGGTCAAAATTATCGATTTTTCTTTTATGCCAAAAATCATTAGGATATTAAGTAAAGATCATGTTCCATGAAGATATTTTGTAAATTTCCTACCGTAAATATATCAAAAAAAAAATTTTTGTGAGTGGATATGCATTGCTAAGGACTTCATTTGGACAACTTTAAAGGCGATTTTCTCAATATTTTGATTTTTTTGCACCCTCAGATTCCAGATTTTCAAATGGTTGTATCTCGGCCAAATATTGTCCTATCCTAACAAACTATACATCAATGGAAAGCTTATTTATTCAGCTTTGATGTATAAATGTATAAATCTCAATTTCAAAAAATTAACCCTTATGACTGGTTTTGTGGTCCAGGGTCACATATGTATATGGCTCAGAATGATTCACTAAGTAAATGAGTCTGATTCAGATCACCAACCCTTTTATTAATCTTTTTGATTGACTCAGAAAAAAAAGGTTCATTTTAAATCATCTTATATTTTATACTGTAATATTATAATTCGACATTATATAGAGTAATATGAAGCTAATCTTTGACAATCTGTATATTAAAATAACACTCCTACTATGCCAGCCAGATTCCTCTTCCGCATATGCACAGTGATCTGCTTCAAAAACCTATATCTCAAACATCTCAATCTGTGCAACACTGTGTGCTAGCGATAATATCTGGAGACGCATTCAGATAAGTAATTCGCATATCCTGTGCAGATGAATAGTACGCAGGTTTGTAATTGTGTAAGCAATGCAGTGATTTGTTTTTGTTCACTCAGACCCTGAGGGCTGGCACTCTTCACACTGCACAGCCCGGGACTGCCAGGAACTACACAATTTGTGATATTATTCAAATGAGCACATTGTTTTCCTGTTTACTGACACGAACGGGCGGGAGACAACTCAACAAGATTAAATCATTCAGAAACAATCAGTCTCTGAGTGCAAGTAGCATTTGAAATGTATTGCTCAAATTATTGAGAGCCATTAATGCATGTGTCCACTCTTGATGCACTGTATATTACACTCATTCATCATGGTTGCATGGCCTGGCAGGCTAACAGAAAACATCTTTTGTAATCATATAGCTTCCTGTCAAGGGCAGCACACACATCTGTACATTTAATGATTCAATGATGATTACTGGTGAGTAACTGACAAAGGAAAAGTTTATATCTCGCTGCTATGACAACATATGTGTAAAACAATTGCCGTTTAAAGTCCACAGTGGAACATAAAGTACTGATTAATAATGCACTAGTCGTTCTTTTCCATGTAAATCACAATGAAACCTACAGCTTTCAAGTTCCAAAAAATACACAAAAACCATATCTTTCCAGTGAGCTGTTTCTGAGTCTCTAAAATCAATAGGTTACAAGACTACTGACCCGTTCAAATGTATGCTACACCGAAACAGTGTTCTTGACTATCAGTTTTGGCATAGTGTCAAACTCTGAGCCCTATCAGGATGCTAGCTGTCATTGGCATAAACGCAACACAGATGCACAATCCTCAGCCTCTTCACCTCCAAAAGTGAGATGAAGAACATCCCAGCCTAAGCTTTCATTTCCCTTCCACACAAAAGACATATTTCCAGAGGAATCCCCACATCTGTCCCGCATTGCACAGTCAGTGCTCTTCATGAATGCACTTTTGGCATAGGTAGAAGGGATATTTCAGCTTGTTTCAACACCTTCCATTCAAAAAGGGTGTTGAACTTAATCTGAGCCAACAATGGGGGAAAAAAGTAAAGTAACTTGATGGCAAACCTCCATTAACAAAAACAAAGTGCCAGTATATAGGCAATTCTTGGCAAAGCTGTATTATTTGACTGAGAGTGAAGCTGATGTACTGTAGCAGTAGTTTAGTTTTGTACCATTTTTGTGATTAATCAATTTTTGGTAGGTGTATATTAGGCGCACAGCTTTACAGCCAAACAAACTGCGGCAATAAATCAATCTTACCAACCCCAAACTTCTGAATAGTAGTGTATATATTTAAAAAGCTATTGCCCCCTTAAAGGTATAGTTCAGCCAAAAATGGCAATTCTGTCATTATTTACTCACCCTCAAGCTGTTCCAAACCTGTATGAATTTCTTTCTTCTGCTGAACACAAAAGAAGATATTTTGAAGAATATCGGTAACTAGTTGATGGGCCCCATATTTTTTTCCATACTATGGAAGTCAAAAGGGGCCCATCTACTGTTTGGTTACCCATATTCTTCAAAATATCTTCTTTTGTGCTCATCAGAACTAAGAAATTCATACAGGTTTGGAACAACTTGAGGGTGAGTAAATGATGACAGAATTGTCATTTTTGGGTGAACTATCCCTTTAAATAGCTTTCATGTGATTACTTTTTCTGTAGCTAACTACTTTTTTAAATGATAGCTTTACTGTAGTTTAAATACTTAAGAGTATGAGTAGATTTTAGCTTGGAAAACTACAGTTTTAGAACACTACTACTACTAGCTGAGGCTGTGCTATTATCAACGGAGAACACAGTAATTCACAGAGGTAAAGACAACCTTCCCACAGATGGAAAAGAGAAACATAGAATTGGGAGTATTCCTCCTCTCAGATGCGTTTTCCTCCCGTAACTGCGCAGGCTAGATATCAAAGAGAAGTGAAATCCTGGGTGCTACAGGAGCTGGGATGTTGATGTTAATTCCTGTGGTGTGAGCTAATCCTGCGAGTGCTGACATCCTTTTTCTTTATCAAACGCACCATGTGGCTTGCACACATGCCCAGAGAAAACTTCACCGTCAAAGTCATGTCTTACTGTGGTGCTATCATGTGGTATGGGAGACAATGAAGACATAAATATCTTCTAACTGCAAAACATCTTCAAGTCTAGATGAAAAAGAGGTGGCTACACTTGACAGCTAAAATGTGTAATTTCTGGCCCCAAATAATGGCGGTTTTTGAATAGGTTAACATACACTCCCTCTGTCTGCCATTAGTCAGTCAAAACAACAGCTCGTCCCCCAAACTCACAATATTGGTTGAGCCAATGTTGTCGTTTCAGGTTGCTCAAACAAAGAAATATATAAAACTGAGAAAACAAAAATTACACACTAATGCTGTAAATTATATTCTAAAATATATAAAGACATATATAATGTGGACGATAATTGATGTCGAAAAGTAAATCACCAAAGAGATATTAGCCTCACTTGAGGAGCCACACAATGTAAGAGGCAATTCACAATATTGTTGAAAAATGAGGGCGTAAAACCAAGCCAGCATCACACAGAGCATCGCATCACTGCCTTCGCCACGGCTGGGGATACTCGAATTTGGATGTCAAGATTAAAGGGAGGAGAGGAGAGGAGAGGTAAAAAAAAAAAAAAAAAAAACAAAAAAAACACTACAATTAATCACTGGATCAATTTACTTAAAGGGATAGTTCCCCCAAAAATTCGCCCCCCATTTTGGAAGAATGTTTGTAACCAAGCAGATCTTGCCCCCCCATTGACTACCATAGCAGAGAAAAAATACTATGGTAGTCAATGGGGGGCAAGATCTGCTTGGTTACAAACATTCTTCCAAATATCTTCCTTTGTGTTCAGCAGAACAAAGAAATTTATACAGGTTTGAAACAACTTGAGGGGGAGTAAATGATGACAGAATTTTCATTTTTGGGTGAACTATCCCTTTAAACAAATATTATAAACAATATAAAATATTAATACTTGTTTTCATAGAATATTTTTCACAGAATTAAGTATGATAAAGTCTCAATATCTTAAATATTTTTATCTTGTTTTAAAAATGTTCAGATATTTTACTTGGAAACAAGATAAAAATGCAGATTAATAACATTTAAAAGAGAAATGAAATTAAAAGGAAAGAAATGAAAGAGAAAAAGTGAAAGAAAACTGTTGAGACCCCTTTCAGGAAGTATCGCCCCTCCTTTGCTTTAATGAGGTTAACTGTAAAAGCATGTGCAGGATACAGTCTCCCTTTACACACAGCAATGGAAAGGTCACCCGTTATCACAGAGGCCCATGTCTCGGTACAAAGCAAGTGTAAAATTACAATTACACCTTAATGAATGGCATATTTCATTACACATATGCTAATTAAGAAGTTTCATATACAACTCTGGCTGTGATAAGCATCTGCTTTAGTACCACGACAGATTGTTCAATCCTCTGAGTTACATGTTGCTTTGTTCTGAGAGAGAGTAAAAAGACAGAAGATTAAAAAGGGTAGCATTTGTGAGCCGGTCCTTGCGCTGCTGTCGGAGCGGGGCCTCTCGCTGCAGTGTCAGTGTTCCAGGTGGAGTGTGGGAGGAAAGGCTGGTGTTCTGGCTTTTGTAACGGGCACCCATCTCCACAGGCTGACGTGAGCGCGCTAATCGCTTTAGCTGATCCCGCTCGGCTGTGTGTGAGGCAGATGTTTGTTAGGCCACAGCACTGCTCAGCGTTCACACTGCACTAAGCGAGATTAACCACCACCTTTATTTATTTATTTCCCTCTTTCCCTCCTTGCCCCAGCCTGCCCCAATTCTTAATCCCTGACTAAAAAGCTGGGAGAAAAAACAAAAAACAAACGATATATTAAATCATTGTGTAAGGCACCCTGTGATTTGTTTTCCTCCATGAATTTTCAAGAGTGGCTTTTGGGGAGAACAGCCAAACACGCAATAAGACAAATGTTTACGAAACAGCGACAAGGCCGCTCCATCATATCGACGCGCAACTCTCTGAGGTCGTGGAAATATTTTCCTGGTATTAGTCAAAAAGTAAGAAACATTTGAAGTGAGAAACCCAAGCTCTTGTCATTTGATCTCTTTCCCCTCTCTTTCTTCTCTGTTGTTCCATTATGCAGGTGCTGGAGGCCTGAGGGTACGAGGCATTCGCAGGACTGGGCTGTGCGCAGATGCAGCTACCCTGCGCATAAACACTACCAGACGTTCATCCAGCACGGGTCTGCTTCTGCCGTATATTACTCACAGGCTTCCAATTTGGCCAAATCAACCCAGCATGTTCCCTATGCTTGCCGTGCTTCCATGAAAAGTCATAATCGTCCGGGATATGTAAACATCTCTCAGCTTATGGCAGAAGAAGGGAATGACCCGCTGCCGGTACAGAGGACAGTGTACAAAGGTCAAACGTTATCCAGATGTTACGTACTTTGTTCTAAGCCGCTTGAAATGTTGTTACTGTTTGGTTATTTGTCATGCTTTTTGAGACAATGGGAGTCATATTTACACACACTCGTAGTGACCACATGAAAATCTCCTTATCAACATTTTTGCGTCAATATAGGGGGTCGAGCAGTATTTCTTTTTAAATAGTCGATGCTGATATGTAGAACAACGTACATAAACTGCAAAAATCATCAGAGCTGTGGCACAGAAAGTATTGTGTTGCAAGTTACGTATAAAGAGCGGTTGTCCTTGTGCCTGGGTTACATCCCAGTGCCATTCGCCCTCATTTCCCCTTTATTTCATGTTGGTTATTAACTGTCCTAACTAAGTCACAAAAAATAAAAATAAATACATTTGTTTTTATTCTTTATATTTAGAATATATACATAGTTCTGTCATGAAACTCTAGATGGCGCAGGCTGATGGGTATTAACGCAAGATGATGATAATTACAGCGTTAACTACTTGGCACAAGCTGATTGGTTCATGTCACATCTGCAGCCAATGAGCTTGTTGCTCACACATTTAAATGGCTGGTTACATTCACTATAGCAGTTTGCAGTGCGCTTCAGAGTTCCTCTAAAACCCTCCACTTTCCCCAGCTCCACCAGATCTGCTATTATTGATATATGCTATTTGTGCAGCAGCACTATGTCTTACTCGCAGCAGTGTATCGGCGTACCTATTGGCAGTAGCAAGTTCCTGTACTTGCTCTGCAGCAGCAGCAATAATCTACAACAACACATTTAATGTGTTAAAATAATTTAATAATTAATAATTGCATCAATGCAATTTACGTCACACAGTAGGGCTGCACGATGTATCGTTTTAGCATCGATATCGCGATGTGCACATCTGTGATAGTCACATCGCAGGAAGTGCGATGTGTAGTATAGAAATCGTTAATCTGTACAGAGCAGACACCATGGTTTGAAACGCACGTGATTCTCATATTAATTGCAAAGTTTAACCATCATAGAGTGAAAGTTCATCATTTGCACGTGTTTTAGGTCCTGTCAGTTGTGCGTACTGTTTTTTGTGCGCACACACAGAGCTGCGCAGACAGCACATGAACACTAAATTCCGTTCACTTTCGCGTCTATCTGTGCTTGAACGGACACATACATGCAAAGTTATGTCAAAATGTCTGCCTCTGCAAATATCTTTGTAAACAATAACGCAAACAAAGAAATCAGTCTTCAACTCGAGGCGACCGGTAAAAAAAAAAATGCAGAGTGTTCAGCGCTTGAGCATGAAAAAGACGCTCAACGCCTCGTTACACTCCTGGCGGTTAAAAAACGTGGCGCTCCCATTGAAAACAATTGGAAAAGTACACTAGCCGCTGGAAAAAATGCTTTGGTGGACACACGGCCTTAAAGTGACAACAGGCTAATATTCTTGCTGCTTTCTGTGTCATGAATGTTATCAAACAACAAAATACAAAGAAGAAAACAAAGAAACTTTTTCACTTTTTGCAGCTTTAACACAGATTAATTATATTCAATTTATACACTGAAGACTATACATTGTTATTTTCCATTTGATTACTCATTTTTCGCAGAAAAACATAAAAAAAAATGTTCAATATCGTGCAGCCCTATCATACAGTATACAAGATCTTAGAAGTCGGGAGTTTATCACACTGAGCATCTACAGTGGCGCAAGCACCTGTAACCATTTAACTCGATTTCGCTTCTCTGTTTGTGATCAGATCTTTTTAAGCCGCTAAACTCTGGGAAAGTTTTCAGCACAATTATCCAGTAAGCGACTGCATTCAAACAATCAGTTCAAAACAGCACCAACATAAAAAAAAACCAGGCTGATTAGAGATGGCAGAGAGAACAGTGACTTGCGACCCGTTTTCAGTGAATTATTCATTACAGTGTCTGTTTAGCTTTAAAACACAAGCTGTCATATTTTGTTTCTGAAGAGACTTAACAAACGGAATGTCAAAACATTTCACCGCTGCCCTGATGATATACAAACTACGTTTCACGGCTGGATAAAGCAAACCAGCGTCTCACTAGTAAAGTTTTGATGGATGCTAATTGTAATTCAAGGTAAAGACAACTGCGGTGACGTACAGGAGCCATACAGTAAGCACGCATGTGTCCGTTATATTGATGAGCAAACAAACAGTGTATGTGCGCTCTCGACGCACTGATTGCACATTGTATTAACGCACACTTCAGTACATTCAGTACATTGTTCCCACACTCATTCAGGATAATGTTTTTATCCGTCATGTGTATGTTGCTGTGTTTAGTAATTCTGAATGGATTCTCTATGTGGTTCTGTGCAGCACCGCAACTTGACATGTCTAAAATGTAAACAAACTCTTCGTTGTTGCACTGTACACATACTGTACAATGTGAATTCTGAAGTTTTGTTCTGTAATGTTTTTTTTTTTTCATGGGTGCTTTGGTGTGCATAAATTTCTGAATTATATTCATAAATTTGCACAAAAGGGTGAGATTAATCACGATTAAAAATTGTAATCTATTGACAGCCTTGTTTATATATATATAACAATGATAATAATTAGTATGCAGTATACATTATTTATAAATTTTATACATTATATGAATTAAAATATTATTATTAAACCATATATTTATATCATTATATTAGTTTTCTTTTTTATATATATTTTCCCACAAGCACAGCAGCTCTACCCTCTGTCAAAGCTCCAACATAAAGCAAAAACTGTGACTCAAAATAAATTTAGGCAAAATGTTTAATAATTAATCTCATGTTTTTTCTACTTAATGCTAGAGTTAAAAGGAACACATGTCAGGTTTGGTGCCAAAGAAGAGGTACGTGAGCCTTACTGATGAGGTTGTGAGTATGAAAGATAAAAAAGGCACAGGAAACACTGCCTTTGAGTCAAAATGCAAAAAGGTACAAAATGTAAGACATTAAATTATCTGTACTGAAAGGACAAACATCTAAATTTACAGCCACTAAAAGTGAACAACAATAAACTTCATGACATTGTAAAAACAACATGTCAGATTTAAAGGCATGCCGACCTGTGTGTTCTTCAAGCTGGGAGTAACGTCAGCAGCCCCCCTCCCCCTCCCCTCCCTTCCCTTCATATAGTCCGTGGGGAAGGTCCCTCCGTGAGCTCCCGTCCACACTAGGGTCCACTGCACCTGGGAAGAAATAAAAGACACGTTACACCTTCAGCTTGAAATTAGAGTATCCTCCCAGGGCCACTCACCAAACCAGAGTAATTCACTTCACACGCACACCCCTGACGATCTGACATTTCCCGCTGTACTGATGTATCCGCACAGGTCTGGTACGGCATGTTTTGTTTGTGTTGCGCTGGGGAGTTTTCGGCTAGAGTGACATCAAACGCAGCCACCCTGGGGTGTCTGGGAGTAGACTCCTGCTATAACCCGCTTCCCTCTGCTCACAAACTGCGTCCTTCCAAAAGGTTATCATAGAGCTGCTTTGTCGCTCCTAATCCAAAATTCATTACGTATAGCAGTTACCACACTTTAATATGATACGTTTCCTGAACGGCTGGGTGAGCTCCTTCACAGTTCGCTGGGAGGTAAGGACGAAGAGAAACAGAGGGTACAAACGGACAGCAATGCTTTATGTAATTGCGAGAGCAGAACACCATAAACATGTAGAGTGGTATGTGTCAGCACCAAATCTAATTTACCGACCTCACAAGTGATTGCACGTTGCCAGGTAAGCCAATTAAGGGGCTATTAACCTTGTATAAGTGATAGGGGTGGAGAATCTTTGGTTTCTTGGCATGAACGTCCACAATGTGACAGGGTACTGAGGCCGCTTTTTGAGTGACAGCGATGGGAAGGTCAGACGGTAATGTGTGGCATGACTGTCCAAGTGATAATGACAGGTCCCTCTCATCGTACCCGGCTCGGATAGCTGCTAACTGGATTGGATGGCCGATCACCACATCTCTCTGAGCATGATACACATATGTCCTAAGCTGCTGAGAACAGGATCAGCAAATGGAGATGTGCAGCAATGCCCCCAATGGAGCAAACACAGGAACACCGAGTCTCTGTTATGCTGGTCAGATTGCAAAAGTAATACTGTGAAAAGCCAAGTTTCTAACTTATCCAAGCAGCTGTTTCCAAACAGTTTTTTTGACATCATATTAACCAAAATGGATCCACATCACCACTGATATGCATATCATTTGGGCATTTCTGAAGAAGCGTTTGAGTCATAATTAGAGACAAGAATATCAGAGACTTTTGAGTGGGCTCTTTGACTAGAGTTCTGACTAGAATGTATTTTTGTAGGCCCGAAATTTAGCATCAACTTTGTTCCCTCAACAAAAACCCAAAAGGATTTTTCTACTGGCTTTTGGATTATTGCAGAAAATAAGCTCTGTATCAAACAAAAGTTTGAGTCTTAGTCCTACATGCTTTGTTCATCATGAATATCTTCACAAATGAACATAACCTTCATGAATCTTGATGCCTAAATATAATCGGCAGAAGTTAAAAGCTAAATGAACTACACCAAAGTCTCATGACTTCTGACAACTCTTTCAGTCGTAATTTATAAAAAAAAAAAAAAAAAAACATTTTCCCTGAAAGTTTGAGTTCGAAATAGTTTGCAAGAGAATGATTATAAACACAATGAGGCTGTAAAAGCAGACGAGTGAGTAGATGAGTTTACCCGTTTGGTGTGATGACATTTAATGTCCTCAACAACCTCTGTAGTATTTAGCCACTTGATAGCAACCACCTTTATCAAGACAAGTAACAGCTTTTATAAAAAAAAAAAAAATTTTATCCATTATATCTGGTGTTTTATGCCATAGAACAAAGTGTGAAAATATCTTGAAGTTGTGGACCACAGACCTTATTTCAGGAATTTAACCAAAAACCCATTCAGAAAACCCATTGATTTTGGGACAATGAAGTGCTAAAAACTTCATCAGGTTTTCATCCAGGTTTTGGCCTACAAAAACACACTGCAGCACTCTATAGAGTGCAACAGACGGGTTCCAGGAATAAAAACTCCAATCATTTTCTCCATAGGGAAATTGATTTTTAACTATAACTTATAAACCTTTAAAGATAGACCTACTGTGAGCTACAAGTTTATTAATAGATAGTATTTGCTTCTGTTGAAGCCGTCAGCCCACATTTCTTCAACTTAGTTTTAAAATAATCATGTTTAACAGCGGAATTTGTGGTGAAAAACTACATTACCCATGATGCTGTACAGAAAATTCCACCAATCAGAGTCGAAAGAAGAAAAACGCACCAAAAGATCTCTTTAGTCCCGCTCACTCCCATGAAGCACTGCTAATGATGTAATCAAGTCGGTCTCTCCGTACACACTCAAAATATTTAAATATTTCAATATATAAGCATATTTTGCAATAAACTTAAAATATATTGTTTATACATTTATATAAGTGGGCAGGCGCTGTTGCACTCTATAAGCAACCACCTACCAAAATCCCAAAAGACCCTAGCAACCACATAGCAACATGCTAAAAACCACTCGAAGCACATCAGCAAAAATAAAGCAACACCATGGCAACCACCCACAACACCCTGACAACATAGCAACAACTTTGACAGGTCAGTGATCAAATTCAGATAGTAATTTCAATAAACTTAAGTAATTATGTTTTGCGTGTGTGAATGAACTTGCATCATATACCGATATGAATGATCAGAGCAAGGATTACACTTTAGCATCTACTTTAGTCTTTGTGCAAGTGGAACAATTGACCATTTTACAGAAATGCAATTAGAGGCTGTGAAATGAGTACATGCTTCATTCCAGGAGAGGAAGATTGCCATTTCTGCATATTTGAATCCACTAGTAGGCAATCACGGAAATATGCAAACATTCATGAGAAAATAAATGTAGTGGAAAATTTGGTGCATATCTGCAATCAAGTTTCATGTGCAGATCTAGAAAGAAAGAACAGAGCTAAGGCAAATCGACCTGATATCGAGTATCAACTGTTTCTCAATGAGGTTTCAAAAAACCCCTCAAAATATTCCTGAGCAATAGCATGCGTTTCAAAATGAGACAGATTATTGGAAGTGTCAATACCGTAACTGATACAGAGCAAACATCTGCAAATGCTTTTAAAATGTGTTGATCCTCTGTGATAACTCTTTATGGAGTGCTAGAAACAAGTCACAAACATTGTATAAAATGCTTCTCAACTGCTTGCAGGCCTGTTCTGACAAAATCATGGACAGCAATGAGGAAAAAAAAACAATGCTAAATGCATTTAATAAAATTCAGCTAACCATACAATTATCTGTTACTTTATAATATGGCTTATACCAAAACAATTTTTGGCCCAGTATTATATGGATTTATCAAATAAATAAATAAATACATACATATGTATGCATAATATAATATGTATTATAATATATTATATAATGTTGAAATGATTAATATTACCAGTTTTTTTACCAGTCATTTAGATGATATGATTTCCCTAGACTTTTTTAAACATCTGTGCACTGGTGTGCATGTCCATCAACCCTGCACAATTCCACTGATTTGCTTCAACCCTTCAAAACCATGACCCTTCTCCATCCTCTAAATGCTGTGAACTGCAGCAGACGACACGCTCCTGCATGCACGTAATTCTCTGCATCCGAAAATTCAGGCATAATTCTGAAAGAACCAGTCATTTTCACATAACACACCCTCAATTCAATTTAAACAGACTACTAAATGTTGAGTCATGACATGCAGAAAGAAAGAAAGAAAAATCAATGTAGCCAGCAGTGCAAACAGTTGATAATTACGAATGGAAGTGGGGGGTGGGAGTGCAAACATCATTTGTTAAGGTGAAACAGTACAGTTCCTCACCACAGACAAGAGTCGGGTGGCAGAACCCTGCCAAAAGCAATAATTGATAATTTACATGCAAATAGAGAAAGCAAAAAATGGCTTCAATATAATAAAAAAAAATAAAAAAAATGGAGCATTTTGAAGTGCCGCATCGCACAGGCATCCAGCAAAATCAATTCACACTCTGAAGAAACCATTTTCCTCAGCCGGAGATAATGTGCCACACTATGGGTTGTCAGATACTTATCAGAGGGAAATTAGCTGAGGAATACTATTCTCACCCAAAAACAAACAGGTCAAGCATTACACCTCGCTCCCAAATCAGTGATATCATCAACTGGAGCTCCAGAGTAAATGTCAACAATTGAAACGATTTGGACACGGTTCCCTCTAATTGGTCATTTCTAAAATGTCCTGAGGATATAACAGAAAGCAAACATTGCATTTAAGAGCGGAACGAGTCCTGTTGTGGAGCCACTTCTGCAGCATTTAGTGCTGTAGAACATGTCAGATATTCAGGGATGATCTGATTAAAACATTTCATTTACTTTGTTTTTTTTTAGAGATCCATTTAAATACTGGATGTCAAAATTTTTCTATGTGAGAAGTTCAACAAAAATGTGTCAACTTCACTAGGTTTTTTTTACACTTTACTTAAAGCTGAAGAGTGTAATTTTTTCAGTGTTAAAACTGAATCTTAATTTGCAGAGACAACTATAAGTAAGCCATTCGCAGGATGAATCTATCAAACATTGTTCTGTTTGTTTGATTGAGAATCCCTACCAGACCAAAACAGCAATGCTGTCTCAGCCAATCAAGTGAGTTTGGGAGTGGAGCTGTCTGTTCATCAACCAATAAAAGACAGAGGGGTGTTCAGGAAACTTGTTTGAAAACAGTCATTTATGCTTCTAGTGATGCAGAAATAACACACTTCACCTTTAATGATGCAGTCTTCTCCCTCTAAAAACCATTTGGTTCAAATATCTGCACACAAACAGACTTCAAGTGTAATAGTACTGGTTCCATTAAAAGCATAACTGTGCAGAAATGCATTCAATACCCAGGCCAGATGTTCAAGCCAGTCAGAGAAAGGCCCATCCAGATCCTAGGTATGTAGTACCAGTCAAAGACAAGCATCTAACACAAAGAACCTTGCTTTTTTTCTTAAGAGAACTGTTTTAACATATTATCTACTACAATATTAAACAGTTGAATCATTTTCTCAGAAGCAAATATCAGTAAGATGTGTCAAAAATATGCAGGAGATGAAATTAAGCTAAAAAGATAAATATAATCATATTACTTTAAAATATCTGTCAGGGTCTAAGTTCACACACCATGTCTTTTTGTTTTGGTCTTGACTGTAACTCGCATTCATGTTTAAGTGACCTATATCTGTCATCAGTGTGAAAAGACCGTCGCTCTGAAAGGAGCTGCACAATAATGTCACGCACATTAGCCACACATAATCACAAAAAAAAATTACCATGGTAACCACAGTAAATACCACAGTAACTACAGTTATTCTTACAACTAAAATAATATGATTTTTTCCCCCCGCAAACAATAAAACAACCATTTCAGAATCCTTCGGTCATTTTGTTTACGTTTCTTTTTTTTTTGGATGACAGTAGCGGCTAATAGCAAGTTACCACAGTTTTACCACATGATAATTTAGTGGAAACTGTGGTTGCAATGATAAATGTTTGTAAGGACATGCATTTATAAACATCAAACCCTATATTTGCGGGACAGTCCATCATGTAAAATGAAGACAATATCTGCAAATAAATGTCTTGTTAAATTTACTTCAAATTTAGCTTGAACCAAAACATCTTTCCCAAAAGCACATCCATCAAATAAACAGACAAAAAGTGTCCTACTAAATCAGAGAAAAAAAGATATTCTTCAAAAAAAAAAAAAAAATCTACTTTTTGAGTCCTATTGAAGAGAAAGTCAAGTAACAATGGAACAACATGAGTGTAAGTAAACAGTAACTTCATTTTTGGGTGAACTATCACAGTCCTTAAAGTGTTAGTTTACCCAAAAATGAAATTTCTGTCATAAAGTACTCACCCTCATGTCGTTCCAAACCCATAAGACCTTTGACCACATTCAAGGTCCAGAAAAGTAGTAAAAGCACCATTAAAATAGTCAATGTGATTTGTGGTTCAACCTCAATTTTATGAAGCGACAAGAAAACTTTCTGTGCACAAAAACAAATTTGTCTCTCCCGTCATTCTGCTACGTTATTTTCGTTGCAGCGCTTCCAGGTTCTACATCAGAACACCAGCTCTGTATTGGCCGAAGCTGATCACGTGAGCAGTACAACGCATACGTGTGATGCTGACGCAGGAGCTGGCCAATACTGAGCCGGCATTCAGACGTAAACACGGAAGTGCTGAACTGCGTTCACTGCATCAATTGTGTACGAGACTGACAGGATAGAGAAGAAATTGTTGAATAAAGTTGTTATTTTTGTTTTGTTTTTGCGCACAAAAAGTATTATCGTCGCTTCATAACATTAAGGTTGAACCACTGTTGTCACGTTGACTATTTTAACAATGTCTTTAATACCTTTCTGGACCTTGAATGACGGTAATGATGTTGCTTTCTATGGGGGATAAAAAAACTAAAAAAAAACTTGGGATTTCATCAAAAATATCTTAATTTGTGTTCCAAAGATAAACAAAGGTCTTACGGGTGTGGAACGACATGAGGGTGAGTAATTAATGACAGAAATTTCTTTTTTGGGCGACGTAACACTTTAAATTTGTTCAAAAGCTGAGAAAAAAATTACAAGGAAAATTGGTGGTATTTAGATGTTCTGATTTGATCAAAGGTGGTTCTTGGCCTGAAAAGTTAGAGAACCATTTGATGATGACTTCTTGACAACTTCTTTTACTTGTCAAAAAGTACCTTGGAGTCCAATGTCTCTCATCCATTCAGACATCATGTGCATATATGTCAAATGTCAGAGATTTAAGCAGCAAATTCAAAACAAATATGACGGGAATATAAAAATCGGACTCCATTTTAGCTTCTCCATTCTCTCAGCTCTATTTAGCCCTGTCATATTCACATTCTGTTTACCGCTACTGTAATTAACAGAGGCATCTCTCTCTCACTGAGACTCCGCATAGCGGTAAAGGTACATTATGCAGCGTTTTGCTATGCTAATCCAGGTAATTTGCTTCATGCTGAGCACACTTCCCCAGTGTCTTGATTAACGATTCATTTTCCTGCATTAGTAACCCCGATCAAGATACGTCACACAGCATCACATATATTAGTTCTTAGAAAGAACGCTTTTCTTGAAATCATTCATTTGCTCATAGATTGTTCAGTTCCCTGCAAATCTGCCCATTCGGGAAGCCATTCAGCAAAGCCCATATAAGCTTCTTTAAAGCAGATTGGAATGAGTGACGGGGCAAGTCCTCCAAAGTGTCTTTAGCCTGTTTTGGGGGGATAACAGTCAAATACACATGGCCTAGATATAAACCAAAACACGGTCAGACAAAACAGAACTAGTGTGCGAATATCCATACTTCAGTGCTCAAATAGCAGGGCTCGAAAATGATGATCTACAAATACTCGGTATTGATAATACAGCGGGCGAACAATACCTGGATGACATACTGCATCTACTGAAGTGTGAAACCAGTGGACAGTTTTTAAAAATGATGGATCCTCAGTCCACGAACCATCATATTTGAAAAGACGAAAAAAGGTGGAAAACTTTCAGTAGAATAGTACCGTTCCAAAGTATAAGTTTGGTAATATTTTTTTTTTTCAAAGAAATCTCTTATGCTCACCAAGACTGCATTTATTTGGTCAAAAATACAGTAAAAACAGCAATATTGTGAAATATTACAATTTAAGATATTTAACTAATATATTTTAATATATTCCTTTGATGGCAAAGTTGAATTTTTAGCAGCCATTATTACTCCAATCTTCAGTATCACATGATCCTTCAGAAATCATTTTAACTCTATTTATTGGAAATAGAATTTTTTGTAACAATATAAATGTCTTTACTGTCACTTTTGATCAATTTAATGCATCCTTGCTAAATAAAAACTATTAATTGCTAAAAAAAAAAAAAAAAAAAAAAAAAACTTTTGAATGTTAGTGTATGTTCAAGAATGTATTAATACTACACACCTGCATACTACAGCGCATACTTCAATACTTGAGATCAAATTCAGAACATACTCTGAAATGTAGTACAGGAATTCGGACATATCCCAGAGCTGTGCGCTCATTCACGAGCGAGTCTTTATGAATAACACTCAAGGGGGATGTCGGAGGTCTAATCAAGGGCAGAGTGACAGATGATGATAGCAGCAGCCCCTCAACTGACAATATAAAGACATAAAGCACATTGAGCTATTATATGGAATAACTAAAGCAATAGTTCACCCACTCTCTGCACACCGAGAGGAACAAGAAAAGAGAGAAAACAAATTTCTCCAAGAAATATTTAAAGCGGAATTTTCATATTCTCCATGAAGCTTGATGATCTCTTGCTCACAATGCCAGAATACTGATCCGTCTAAGTGGAATCATGCTGTTTGATTCGTTCATTTGTATGCCTGTCAAAGGGAACGCTGGAAATATCTCATTTTCCTTTTAGCCAATACCTCATCCGTCAATGGGAACAAAAGGTCAGACACATTACAGTGGTCTGACTGAGTGTGTTCAAACCCAACCGCTGCTTGTCTGAGATGAACAATAACATCCCTTCCTTCAAACAGTAAATATAATTCATTTCAGGGTCTAAATGGAAGCATGTTGCCACAGGGGACGAACAGAGCACTAGAAAAATTAAACGTTCTATAAAACACTCTAAAACACTTACAATTAAGCTTATTTCAACATTCAGCAAAAAATGCTCACTAGCTCACTAGTCATAAAGGTAAATTTGAAAGCTGAATAAATAAGCTTTCCGTTGATGTATGGTTTGTTAGGATAGGACAATATTTGGCCGAGATACAACTATTTGAAAATCTGGAATCTGAGGGTGCAAAAAATCAAAATATTGAGAAAATCGCCTTTAAAGTTGACCAAATGAAGTCCTTAGCAATGCATATCCACTCACAGAAATATTTTTTTTTATATATTTACGGTAGAAAATTTACAAAATATCTTCATGGAACATGATAATGATCATTTTTACCCATACAATGTATTGTTGGCTACTGCTACAAATATATCCGTGCAACTTATGACTGGTTTTGTGGTCCAGGGTCACAAATGATATCTAGGATCAAGATTTGGGAAAGGCAATTTCACACTATAAAACTACAGAGGGTTAATTTAAGAATAAAAACAGTAGTTTGCTTCACAGCAAGTTACTAACAACATTAGCTAACTACATTAAATCTACTTAAACGGACAGTATTTTTAAAGTCTCATGAAATAGAAATTCACCATCTGTTTTATAAATCTTATTGTGAACGATCAATCCATGCACGTTTCATTTTTTTACCTCAACATTTTTAAATCAAAATGTCATAAATCAACCTTCCTGAAAAATAACAGACTTCTCTCGGATCATGTATGGTGGACTTCTCCAATCATTTAGTCCATTTAAACTCCTCCCCTTTCTTACAAAACGACTGCAAGTTCGCATTCAGCCGATCTGCCTCCATCCAATCAACAACGGATGGATAGAACCAAGACCCCACCCTACATTTTATCACTTTTTCTCAAATACATCCAAATGAATCAGTTCACTGGAATGAACCAAACTCTACATAAGCAAGAGCATGGTTTAGAGCAAAATGATTCACTAGAATGAATCAGACTTTCCAATGTAACGGAGACAGAACCGTTTAGGTGAGTGTATATGTGATTATTCCCTGTTTCCTGTTGATTACAATAACAATTTGACATTTCAACCCATTTGTTAAAAAAAAAAAAAAGTTTGTTATAGAAAAGCTACACTACTCTGAAAGTAGCTGAACTACTGTCAGACTACTAAGAAGTACAGTTAAGAGATCTTGTTAGTTGTGCTAGGATTGCTTTTGAACAAAACAGAAAATGTAGGGAACGAAATGCTCTATTTTCCTGGTTGACGGACAGAGCCGAATCCCTTGTGTGCTCTTGACAGCACAGCGGATCCCAGTGATGATGCAAGTCCAGACCTCAGGCCCAGCTACAGTGAGTCACAGAGCAGAGCAGGCTGTTTGGATCACAAAAACTCATCTATTATTACACCACACATGTCACAACTCCCAGTGGCCCCCAAGAGCCTGACACACACACCAAAACAGCTGCAGACACTTATACATAAACACATCACCCACTGAGACAAGACAGAGATAATAAAGAGCACACTTATATGGATACATAGACAACTCAATAAAGCACTTCTGTATAACACTTCTCATTGTGCACACTCTTATTTACTATAAAAAAAAGCTGCAACTGAAGACAGTGTTTTCACTGTTTTCTCAACAAAAGGTGATAATTTGCTACATTGGATGATTCAGGTCCAACAATGCAGTGCAAATCCTAATTGCTTTTTACTTCAAGAAGGTTAAAAGCACAGTATGCAAGTTTCGCTGCTAGAGGTCGCTTATTCAAAATGATAACAAAGGCGTAGCTTCTTGATGCCATGAATGAGCATGGAATCATGGGAGTTGTCATCTTCACCTCCATAGCCGATGGAAAGCAATCCGATGGGACTCGTGCAGAAATCATGTTCACGGATGAGCTAATGTATTAAAGTAGTGTTGTCACGGTACCAAAATTCCAGTAGTCGGTACCAATACCATAAAAATTTTACGGTTCTCGGTACCAATTTCGGTACCACAGGAAAATCTGTTGGAACTATTTTACTATTTTATATAGCCTATTTAAAAAAACATATTAAATATGATGGTAATGACCACCCGTCCCGCATTTTGCGGGACAGTCCCGAAATTGGGAGCTTTGTCCCGTGTCCCGCAAGACTTAAGTAGTGTCCTACATTTCATTTATGTCTGTAATTTTTTTTCATCCCTGAAATTACAATACCACAGTAAGAAATATAATAAAAACTGTGACTGGCATTTAAAAATCTATTTGTGCAGCCGTCATATTCTAGCTGTGAAAATAACCAACCAACGCAAGAGAGAGGTTTTCCCGCTGATGACAACTGAGTGGACAGCGCAAAGGGATAAGAGCGGGCCTCATCAATGTCGGTAAACTTGCGGTCCCATGCACAAAAACTGGACGCGCGCGCGCTCTCGCTCAGATATTACATCTGCGTGCTCAAACTTTGTCCTCCTGCATGTGCAGCCGTGAATCTAGAATTGTCTTCTCTCCCATAAGAGCAACATTATAATGTGGGCACCCACCGGCAGAAACATTAATTGGCGCATATGCCAAGTTTGCCAACAAATGTAAATCAATATTTACATAGCGTAATAGTTTAATTTATAATAATAATAATTTATCTGTCTCACGTGTCCCGCATTGTCCCACAAAATCACATCTACTGTCCTGTACTGATCAATAGCCAGATGGTCACCCTAGTAATCATACATATAAATATTTGGAGCTTGTGTGTGTGTGTGTGTATATTCTATATATATAAAAAATATACACACCTCAATGAAATAAATTTTGAAATATAAAAAAATAAATAAACAAATGCAAACATCCATTTTGTAACAGACGTGCATGTTCATTTTAGCTATTCCTTCAGTGAAACGACACACTACAGCCTGTAAAACTATGAAATAAATATGGTAACCTAAATAATAAGAAAGTTAAATAATTAAAAAAAAAACATTCGTTTTTTTATTTCCACACAAAGATGCGTCATATAGCCTACCGCTCTGCGCTTTGCGAGGGATGTAGGACACAAGCAGGAAAGAGACCATTTCTCTTTTATAATATCTTGATGTTATCTCCTGATGTTACACGCAACTGACACTTGTTGTATAAGGTCTGAAGAGCTAGTTTTTCTTCAGACATTCAGGCTATGTTTGATTTTGCGCTGCCAGAGAAAGCGAAACTAAAAATCACCAGCATGTGTGAAACGCGCTATACAAATAAACTTGATGCGCCTTATAAAGTTTAATAACAAGCACAAACTGTGTTAAATAGAAATTGACATGCAAGCAAAAAGGTTTCTGTCCTACGGTGTTTTTTCTACTTTACCACAGTAAAGAATGCGAAAAGCCTATAATAGGCCTAAAAGCGAACGAAAGGAAGAAACGTCAATAATCCCCCACGTGAGTGAAGATTTGGGAAAAGAAACAGAGATTCCATGTTCAGTGGAATAACTAATGGAATATTGTCAAATTCTCTGATAATCAGGTGACCAGATCGCGATTCGCAAAACAGAATACAAAGCTTAAATTTATGGACTCACGTACCTCTGTCATTCTGCATGAACCAAAATGTTTCCATGGCTGCGATGTCACATTTAATTGCTAACCTATTATTTCTTTTGGGTACCGAATATACCCGGATTCTCTGTACTACCGGTACTACAGAAATGCTGGTATCGTCACATTTTCAAAATTTCAGTACCGACTTGGTAACGAAGTACCGGTACTTTTGACAACACTATATTAAAGTTTTGTTAATGTTACTGTGGTATGAAGCAGGGCTGAGAACCTGGGACATTTTACGTTGATGTTTTTATTATGCTTACATGCCGCAGACGGCCACTGACACTTCTTTCGTATTGTTGTTTATGCATATTTTATGATTAAAGTTATGATTAAAGTTACGTTTAACATTCACCTCCTTCTTCCCTGAACTTGAACTTTGTTACAGTTATATTTGATCACTTAAAATTCACATTATTTTATTTAATTCTAATGAAACAGTCTAAAGTGCTGAATTACTACTCATACAGGTTCCTTTATTTGACTAATTAAAATTGTGGGGTAACGCAGCGCTGTTTTACTTAGTCAAAACAATCATAATAAAAAAACATTTGAGTGTGTTGAATGTTATGTTAATGTTACTCTTTGCATTCGCTCAGTGGCTGCTATGAGACACTGCACACTGCAGTAAGCTAGATCGATATTAGAATATCATATTATTAAAAGCTGGATGACTTGTGTTGCTAAATGGCATGCAGTTAATTTTAAAACATTGTATGGTGCAGAAAATGCTGTATTACTGTCACTACAAATAAAGCCATTTCTGATTATGCTATGTTAGCCACTTGTCAAGATAGTGTTGTCTCTGAGGCGTGGTACAAACATGTTACTTGTGATAAATCAAGAAAATAAGAGATTCAAACAATAAGACCGTGTTGAGCTATACAACAATTCGTTTTCTGATGATAAAGGTATCCAAACAGTTGCGCATCTGTCTAATAAAACACATAATATATTAAAGCATATTTGGTGTTCCCATGGTTTCTACGCAAGTAAAGCAGGAAATTGAGGGTAATGTGGACATGACGTCATTGATAGGCGACACAATGACACGGGCCGTTACACTGGTTAAAATTGCTGACTTCTCTGGATTTAAACATTGTTGGAAACATTTGGGATAATGTTAAGTACACAAGTCAACAAAATATATAACACTGTTTAAGTGGTTTTTAGATATTTTAATCTAAAAATCATACTTGCATATTGTGCCTTTAAAAGCGCAGTGTTATGTTAGTATTATTTCTATACCATTTTATTTATTTTTTCATCTAATATTTATGTTATTTGAATTTAGCTTTACTTTAATTAATGAAACTTTTGTAAAAGTTGCAGTTTTGGTTAACAGTAACAACACTGTAAAGGCTTTTTCTGAACCACTGCTGGCAGCTATTAAACAGGCTGTCCCATCTATCCCTCACATCCTTGTTCTCATTTGCATATTAAACATGGTGCTTAACCATTAAATGCCTGAATGGATATGTATAGCCCAGTCGTGCTATCCAAAGAAACAGATTTCAATTCTGAGGTAATAGTGCAGAAAATGCAGACTTCATTTTTAATAGAAGCAGTTCACTTAAAATAAATAAATAAATATATAAATAAATAAATATAATACGTATACAACTACAAATAAATATATACATATATACGTAAATATATAATACATAAATATATCATGACATATACATATACTGACATATTTACATAAAATATTTTTAAGAATCTAACGGTCTTTCCATACAATAGCAGGTCATACTTACCAAGTTGTTATGCTCCAAAATAATAAAGAAATGCCAAAAAAAAAAGCTTGTGTAAGAAACAGACCAAAATTCTGGTTTGTTCCTTAACTCAAGAACTGCTAAAACCTGATCATTAAATTAGTTAGTTGAACTCTGATTCATGAATGAATCAGTCTGTGAACAAGATCAACCGGTTCACTGAAAAGAAGCAGTTTAAAAGAATGATTCATTCACTGATCTGTTCAACTAACTGACTCGATTCAGTCGCAACAGTTCTCAAATTAACGGCTCACTGGAGGGTAAAATGCTCAGTGAATAATGACTTTGTACTGTTGTTATATGAAAAAGAGCTGTGTGAATATTCTTGAACATTTCCCTTTTTGTGCCACACAGAAAAGGAACGACATGAGAGCAAGTAAATAATGACAGAACTATTCCTTCAATACAAACACGGCTACATTTCTCCCTAAGAGAGACACAAAGAGCAAAAGGTGCAGACCACACGCAGGTGCTCAGCAGCAGAAGTGAAGGTGACTGGACGAGAGCGGGCGGGCAGGGCGGCTCTGACTGAGCTGAAAAATGAATGCAGCAAGCGGGCGGTGCTTCAGGGCCACTTTCCAGCACTAAAGACCAACAAGATCAATTACCGAGTGGAGATGTTTCTCAGCGCCACAGTGAGCGGCACCTTAATGAGAGAGGTTTCCATTACCTCCATAAATGGCCTAAGAGAGACGCACTGATGAAGCAAGAGCTGTAATAGCCTTTCTCTCTTTTCCTCCCTAATGACACTGCAAGTGGATTACGCTGCCAATCCAGCCATCCGCCGTGTTTATCATTTATGTAAATAACGTCAGAGTCACTGACACAATGTGGGGAGGTGGCTGAAAGCGAGGCACGGAGGAGACGAGGGTGTGGCCTCTACGGCTTTCTGTGAGGTGCGAGAATATTATCTGGTCTTTTTTACAGATGCGATGTTAAGCAAAATCTGTCTAGATTTCACATGTGCAGCTGCTTTAAGTGACAGTGTGTGAGGATATGTGAGGAAGAAGTTTGCAAGTTTGTGTGTTTTCACTTTATATTCAGGTGAGAGTAAACGCCTTCCACTTCTGCATCAGACAGGTTTTTCTAATATGCGCCATCTGACTGAAGAGGGATAGAAAAAAACATCAGCAGAAATATACACAAGTGGCAATAATCCTCTGCCCCCAATACTTGTGCTGTGCAATAAGCAAACTGAGCTTATCAGGAGCAACCACCACTCCTTTTAATAGCCACGGTGATGCAGTGCTTTCAGGCAGGTTTCTGTTCCTGCTTTTTCAAGAGCTTTACTGAGTGCGAGTGTGTGTTCTGGTCCTCTCTGTTTTCCATGAACAGTACATGTTAGGGCTGGGAAAAAAAAAAAAGAAAAAAAAAAAATATATATTCTCTCAATAATTTAGTTTTGGCAATAAAACAGCCATCACAGTTATTTAGATTCAAAATGTTAATGCAGTAACACTGCAATAAAAAAAAAATTAAAAAAAGCTTTGAAGATAATTAATGCCATTATAGCTTTTTATGCACCAAAATAGATATCAATGTTTATGGACACATATTTTCCCAAAAAAAAAAGAAAAATTATTAGGAGAAATCTTAAGTAATTTTAAATGCATACAGTCAAACCAAAATTTATTCAGACACCTTGAACATTTCATTCATTAATACAGTTTATTCACTATAGTTTAAAAAAATGGTAATAAAATATGACAAGATCTCAGAGTTAAATTGTGTCAGAAAAAAATTATCTTGATTATGTCAGATAACACTTAAGCAAAACATGGTCAGGTCAAAGTGTCTGAATAATTTTTGGTTCCAAAATTTTATCAATTTTACTGGTAGTCCACTGGTAGTCCAAGAATTTTTGGGTATGATATG
Organism: Mylopharyngodon piceus; assembly: GCA_039654765.1. NCBI lineage: Eukaryota > Metazoa > Chordata > Actinopteri > Cypriniformes > Xenocyprididae > Mylopharyngodon > Mylopharyngodon piceus. The sequence continues at coordinate 17,831,888 of CM077450.1, read as the reverse complement.
TCACAGTTTACTTTATTTTGCTATCCTCACTTACATAAATGAACTATAGTGTCCTGCACCCACTAATAAAAATATATCAAAAATACCAAAAATGTCTGAATAATTTTTGGTTTGACTGTATATTGAAATCTACAATTCAAAATGATTAATTAAAAAGAAATCGAACTTTCCAAATTTCCATAAATAAAAATTACAATTTTTAATCTGTTATTAACCATTATATTAGAATTATAATATAAATATTATATAAAAATAAAAATATTTTATTTATTTATATATAATTTACATGGTTGCACCACCTGATGAATGTCAGTTGTGCCTCCTGACTATATGTGTGTGTATATTATATATACATATACACATATACATATATACACACACACACATACATATATATAGTCAGGAGGCACAACTGATATTCATCAGGTGGTGCAACCATGTAAATTTTTGGTTTAAACCAACAAATAATAGGTCAAAGTGAACAAAATCACTGAAAAATAGATTGTGAAGTTATTGTATTGAATGCATTTACTGGTATACTTGTATGATTATTTGCTTGCATCGAGTATTTCAATGAATAAATAAATTACATTTAATAAGACTGGGGTGATGTAACAAATATGTGTGTTATATATACACATTTTACACACACACATATTTGATACATCACCTAGTTATTACAGGTGACGGCTGTGTATCTATCCAGGTATTTAGAGAGTTTCATTATTTGGTCACACAAGTGCGTTAATGCACTTCCTCTTGTCTGTCTTTACAGGCTCCACTGAATTACTTCTGCAGTGGTTCGATTTGTGAGGTTGTTTATCAGGCAAAACACAATGTGCTCTGTGTGCAACTGCGCCAGGAGACTCAGAATGTCAATGACGCAGGGCAGCATTACCAATTCAAAAAACAAAAACCTAATAAACTTCGCTGCTGTCAGATGCAACTCCTTGACATACTGAGCAGCATGCAGACTACAGGCTATATGATTCAACTGACCTTATGCAATCATGACCCATAGGAAACATCACAGATGAGTGAATCACAGCACAGAGCATAATCATACTGCATTTGCTGCATGTCACAGAAACCTCAAGCACAAGCAGAAGAAGTTTACATACAAAACCCTCATCTATCCATCCAAGCAGTCTGGAGAATAAGACAATTTAAAAACTCTGCAGTTACACTGTTGACACCATGCTAAACACAAAGAGTGTTTGCACACAAATTAAATTTTCATTTTGTCATGTTTCACATATGCACACTTCCCAGACTTCATTAGCAGGCTACATGAGCTCATCTCCAAAGGCCAAACATCCCATTTCAGGACTTTAACGATGTGCCTCTGGAGTTAAAAATGAATCGCCATCTTCTAATCTAAACACTGGCCATTCAGATGCGCATGTTACCAAAGCGGGAGGAAAGGGATTATGTAAATATTAGCTGTTGACATAAGAGTGCGACTATATTTCAGCAAACTGACAAGCTGAGCTGATGAGGAACAGGCGATAACAAAATCAGCCATGGACGCTAATGTCAACTGATGTAAATTGTCCCTCTCCTCCTCCTACTGCCAAAAGCTAGTTCAACCCATCAACAACAGGCCCGTCATAATCTAAGACGTATTTATCAAACAACACGCATACACAATGTTACAACACAAACACAATATAGCGTTTTCCTTTTTTTATTCCTATTATAGTCTATTTTACAAATGATATAGACTTGTTTCATTAAAGGTAAAAGTTGTTTCATTACCTCTACTTGAAACAAACAAAGCTGATAATAGCTGGGTTTCCATCCAAACGTAAAGCGAATCTTTTCAAAGTTCGCAAAAAAAACAAAAAAAAAAACAAACAAATGCGAATTAAGTGTGTTTCCATCAAGTTGTTCGGGCGGATGACGGAGGTATTGGTAACCTAGTAACCAACAGTAAATAAAACACCATCAGCGGAAACAGCCAATTAGTCACGTGGGTTTAATGTTCACTACACCGGAATTTATTTGGCAAATGTGTTTCAATCTCCCATTATTCACATTAACTATTTTTCGCACAAGTCAAAAACCACCTCAACTGAGTGTAAAAACTTTTTTGTGAATTAAGGGAATTTTTTTGAAATTTGGTGTATCCATCACTCGTTTCGGATGCGATAATACAAAATGCGCATAAAAACAGGGTGATGGAAACATAGCTAATGACTGCTTTCAAACAAGTTTCAAACTCAAGTTTGACTCAATGCTCAACAGACAGTTCAGTCCCAAACTGGCGCCATTGGTTGGGCCAGTGTTGTTTTGTGGGTTACCACCCACTCAAACCAATTGCAATTCTGTTTGATGCCACTTTTGGTGCAGAAATTACATATCAATATGGGTTTTTCAATATTATCTAGAAAAAATATCTCCCTTTAAGTTTCTAAAGGGATGTTCTACATATGGCAAAAATAAAAAAAAAAGAAATGCGAGCCACATTATGGTGAGTAGAATGCTCTTACTGGGTGAACTATGCCTTTAACAGCAGCACAAAACAATTCAAGTGGGATGTTCAATCATGCAGAGTGATGTTTAATCAGGGTTACAGCATGGACGAGGAAGGATGCTTCTTCTGCTTACCATTCCTTCTCTTAAAGTGGAGGTCCCCAAGGCATTGGAAATCAGCGTCCATGCCACAGTCACTCCGGCTCTGCCTGACAGACATGCACGGCACTGCGCATCCAGACAGCTTTGACATGAAATTCAAGCTTGTTAGTATACATCAGCCAGCCACCGCGCTCACTGTGGCTCAATATCCAGGCCGCAAGTCTCACTGCCATTTCACGCTAAAGGCCAAACAGCAGCAGACCTCACTGTGCTCTTCAACGGAATGTTCTAGACTTTGCCCCAAGGCCACTCAGGACATTATCATGAGAACTCACAGGAAAGGCCATTGTGTTTACAAGAGGCAATTTCCTCCTTCAAATCCTTTTGTGTTTCCCTGTTAATGCAAATGGACCGGACACTGCGCGTCTCTGCGAATGGATGAGAGCAAAGCCGACTCCGACTTTTAACACCAGAGATCCACGCGGTGCAGAAAGCACTTACGCGATAGCGGCGAGTGATTTATCTTTGAAAATTTAAAAGCCCTCTTGGTCTTGCAGGAGATCCTGGTAGCTCCTCGTGGATATGAAAGCAAACAAATGGAAACATCAGCATGCACCACAACCAGCTCCTCAACCTCTAGCGAAGTAAAGGTCAAACCGTCATTCAAGCGCCTCAGGAAAATGAAGGCATGTTGAACACAGGAGTGCTTAGTCATATCATGAGCACATTTCAAACAATGATTACATGCTCTCTGAAATACTTGATTCTGATTAGTCAATCATAGCATTCACAGTGATTTTTTTTCCCCTGTAATGACCACTACTCTGTACTCCAACCGTTGGCCCTGGAAACCAATTTAGTACATTGCTGTACTAGTTTGCTTCTCTCCAAGTACTCTTTGGCCTCACGTAATAAACAAATTTTTACCTTAAATCAATATTTCATGGTTGTAATCGCAAAACCAAACCCTTTAGGGTGATACAAGACCCCTCAGTTTCACGCGGAGATCCTAAATACCCTGTCATAACAACAACCGGCTGATTGTACATTATCCCCTACATATTCCATATTACTTGTCGTCAAATGGTCGACTTTAACCAATGAATGATATCCTGTGTCTAGTTCCCAACAGACATTTCTTTCTAACAGCTGCCTAATTATTAATCAACACTTTACTCTTGAAACATGAAACACTAGTAATGAGAAAACTAAGACAAGTGAGATCACTCCCAGCATGGGCAAAATTAACTCATTTAAATGAAGAGAATCACGACAAACCACTAATGCATTTGACAGACATAAATCAAATTGAGAATTCAAGCCGGTGACTGATATTTAATGTGCCACCAAAATACAGAAAGTGCTTTGAATTATTGATTAGCAGGGAGCAAGACGATTTTAAACAGCTCTGCTCCTGCTATCAATCATTCATGCACTTCCCAGCGAAAACACTTCACTCCCTCAAGTGTCGGATCTCACTTAAAGGTGGAGGGACTACGCTCCGATATCTCACTTCAATTGAAGGATTAAAAGAAAGCAGACAATTAAGATTTATCGCCCCTAAACAAAGTCTGTATTGCAGTTGATAAAATAGATCCCTAGGTCAACAATTTTAACAAATACATTCGGTGTGGACTAACAAACAACTCATCTCTCATGTCTTTGACAATCAGACATTTACAGCTGCTCTGGGAATCATTTGCCAGTATGTCTAATTGCAAACTGACTAAATTAGAATTAGAGCCAGGCAAATATTTTCTATTAGGTCATGCCTACGCCAAGCATAATCAAACTTGCACCCACTCTGACTAATGGAATACAGAGTATCTCTGTGCAAAGTCCTTTGGTGCCAATCGCCCAATTAGTGTCCGCATGCAAGTGCTTTCTGCCCTGGCATCATAACATCAAAGGCTGGCAGCCCATCCATGATGGAGTCTACCTGCCAACATCAGAGCTGGTTATTGTCTTCAGGAGTCACTGAAACCTCATACAAACATCTGGGGTTTCCTCTATCAGCAAAAACAATAAGTGCAATGACCTGAAGGAAAGGAATTGCTGATAATGCCATAATTCGCCATGGGGATCTTGAGGACTCTAGTTACAATTTTAGCAACAACTTGGCTTCATTTTGGCTATAACAGTACTCTAATTGCATAGTGCAGCAACAGCATGAAGAATAATACTTTTATTCATTTAATCTTTTATTATTTATTTTATTCATACTTGTATTAATTTAAACAAGTGACAGTAAAGGCAGTTTCAAGTAGGGCTGTGCAATTAATCGTATTTTCGATTTCAATTTCAATTTTGGCTTCCAACGATTATGAAAACAAGATAATCGAGGTAAAACGATTACTGTAACTTACCGCTGCTGCATTCCGTTCAGCACACCTACCTTTCCTTCACAGTGGTGCGCTTTTATTCCTCCCTAACCCAAACTTAACATCCAAATCATCCGAATAAGAGAGGGATGTAAATTGCAGTCTACTGTTGCTAAACTTCTGGACGTGCTTGATATTAAACAAACAGTGCTATTAAAAGCGCATTAAGCCGCGAAACAGACGCTGTTCCCTAGGCGGCCACCTGTGCGTGCGCTTCGAGACAGTGCGGAACGCGCATAAGCAAAGGGCTTCAGATACGCGCCTAAACAGTCAAACAGCCAACACAAATATATCGAAATGCCGTTTTGGTAAGTACCCTCGTAAATGCAGTCGGTTATGTCTTAAGTGTACACTGAGAAAGTGCGTGTGTGTATTGCTGCCTTCATGTGCTATCGGAAATTTTTACCTAGGAAACTCGTATTTACCATAATTCCGAGACCTCGTGAAGGCAGCATAATAGTAGGCTTAAATCAGGTCCGTGCAGCTCTTAAAGGGACAGCAGCCAACATTAATGATTGCTGAAGTCATTGTTAATCTAACAAGAAAAGACAAAGATAAAATCACTCACTGCTCTTGAATGAATAACTTTTAGTTTTAAATAAGAATTAGTCTATATTTAATGTATACAGCAGTTATTTTACATCTGATTACTTTATTCAATTTCTGTTGGGTATTACTTATCTAAATACCCACTGTTAGTACATCTTTCTGAAAAACCTAAAGCACTGTTTATTTCATTTGTATTTTTGTTCTGTTGTATTTTTTGTCTGCTTTGTTTGTAATTAGTTTCTTTGTTCTTATTTAATTGTTGCCTGTTTATTGTCTTTCTGTAGCTGTTTTGAGGACTTTTTACTTACATTAACCTAGTATTAGTTTTTGCTGAAGTATTGATAATTGTGAAATTTCACTAACATTTAAAATTACTAATATCATGAAATAAGACTTTGATCATATCACCCACCAATAATCGTGTTAAATAATAGTGATTTCAATATTGACCAAAATAATTGTGATTATGATTTTTGCTGTTCTTTTGAACTTTCCATTTAGTCCTGAAAAAAATAAGTTTTGAAAACTGTGATAAGAAAAGTTTCTTGAGCATCAAATCATATTGGAATAATTTCTGATGGATTTCATTTGACACTGAAGACTGGAGCAATGGCTGCTGAAAATTCAGCTTTGCCCTCATGTTTTCTTTTAGTGGAAAAAGTTATGTTTTCAGGGTGGAACACATCAATGATTTGGGGAATCCCTTCTGAGGTCAAGGCTTTCCTTCGTCAACAGTAATCCTGGGTTCCAAGACCGTGACTAAGCTCTTGTACTTTCCCTGCCAGTACAACCCTTTCCTTCTCTCCATCCATCGATTTCGTCTACGGTCTGCAATGACATTTCACCGGGATTCTGTTATTGCTTCTGATTTGTCTCTACAACAACCAAATGACCTTTGATTGAGTATAATAGCTAAAAGCACTCTTTTTGTGCAGCGTCAGTGTCAGCTTTGCTGAGATCATATCATAGCCTACTGTACTGTACATAGAATACAGTAGAGAGTTATAGTGGCTCTGAAATAGGGGTGGGGGAATCGATTCACATATGAATTGTGATTCTTTTAGCGATTCGAATCAATTCACAAATTTTAAAATTCGATTTTCTAAATGTTTGTTAATAACATGATGTTGGAACAAAGGCGGTTGAAGTCAACTGCAAGAGCAGTGCAGCACCCGGACAGTTTAGAGAGCGCACAGGGTTGTAACAGAGGAAGCATTATGAATGAAACTTACTTGACAACAACAGTTCCTATATCAATATCTTAACTAATAGAAAACAGCCTTAAAGGTGCAGTGTGTAAAATTTCAGAGGATCTATTGACAGAAATGCAATATAATATACATAACTATGTTTTCAGTGATGTAAAAAGACCTTACATAATGAACCGTTATGTTTTTATTACCTTAGAATGAGCCATTTCTATCTACATACACCAAAGGTCCTCCCTCCATGTCAAGTCGTCATTTTGCGCTGGCATGTTTCTACAGCAGCCCTAAATGGACAAACACTCCACAGAGTGCGTTTCATCACTATGTTGTTGTTCTTCTAAATCGTTCGTGTTTTTAGAGGCAGCTTGCATCGCCATTGTTGAATACGCACAAAGTAGTCATAGTAGTTAGTATTCGTCTGGTTTATTAGAAGCCGAGACCGTTCTTTGCTAGAAGTAAGAAGAAACCTCATTGCTTCACTGGCTAATGTACTCTTTGCTGTCTCAGACGACGACATCTTTGTGTCGGCCAGACGGCCACCGTAGCTTCTCCAAAAGGGAGGGGTGAGCTCCGTTGGTTGCAGTTCGCAACCTCAACGCTAGATGTCGCTAAAATTTACACAATTTGCACCTTTAAATAATGTATAGTAACCAGCACGTCAAGCTTTTCTTGCGATCTTGCCACCTCTTATGTGTAGAGGTAGGCCTACTTTTTATACATGAGAAGTATGTTCAATGTGGACGCGCAACAAGCAATTGCTGTGGTAACGAACTATACCTGCTTGTAAAAGTCAATGAACATTATTTGAGGACAAATCACTAAATATTGAGAATACAACAGCATGTATTATATTTTTCTAACTCCAAAAGATCGGAACCAGCTGATAATCACTTCCTTTGATTAAATACATCTCTCAACTTGGTGCTCACATAAACCGATCACATTTTAATGATGCAAAAGACTAGGGATGGGCATATTTGTCAATTTTTCATTTCAAGTACTCAAAAACCAGTACTCAGGGGGCGGGGCGTGTCCATCATGGCAAAAATGAAAATATTAAAATATAATTAAAACACTGTTACAAAAATTAATGTTGACATAAAAATATACATGAAAAATGTGTCTATGAAAATACGACTAGAAAAATAATACTGCTAGATTATCAATATTGCGTCAATGTTTTCGAAAAAGAAACATCCAAAATAAATAGCTACATGTGGTGAAGCTGAAGAATGAATGAACACCAAACTGAAGCCCATTCTATGACACATCCTATATGAGATTAATAAGATATCTTAGATACACAACATAATCATAACAGTACAACTTGTATCTGCACAGACATCCCGGCGCATTTTCGAAGCCTTGACAAGAAATGATTTTAATTAAAACATAGGCCTTATGTCGAAAAATATGACGAGAAAAAAATAACACTGCTGAATTATTAATAATATCAATGTTTTTGAAAAAGAAATATGCCTGTTTCAAATAACCCAATCATAGTCAATAATGTCATAATGTCAATAATAAACACCGGTAAAAAGAAGCACTTTGCAAGCGGGTTAATAAACAACCAAACGCATCCTATATGAGATATGCAGCATAAAAGTAAAAACTTACATCTGCACAAAAAAATATAATAAAAAATCGTTTTCATTATAGATCATCGCTGTCACATCCGAGTACTCATGCACATCCCTACAGTAAAATAATAACACGGTTACAAGGAGTGTATAATTTAAACTAGGGCTGGACGATTATGGCCTAAAATCAAAACCTCGATTAATTGAACATTTTACCTCGATTACGATTAATGAACGATTATTTTGTTTCTGTTTTTTGTTTTTGCCCTCATAGTTCACTGACAAGGTTTATATTGTAAATATGATTGACTATTAAAGGTGGGATGTTTTTCCTATTGAAAGAATGATCATGACATAGCAGCTCACTTTCAGCAGTTATTTTATCTATGGTTCGTAACATTTCTTACAGATTTCTGCTCGTTGTAAATCAGATAAAGATAAATTAGCACAGTACCAGTAGGTAATGAGAGCGATTGTGTGTGTGAATTAGTCATACCGTCTTTCTAATAATTGTGAAGCTGTGGGTTGTAAATAGTTCCTTCAAAAGTAGAAAAATATATGCTATAATAAGTTTTGAGTTTCTAAGCTACTTTAGTGATAAATCACAGGACAGTGCTGACAACTAGTTTCTGCGTTCCTCTCTGTGCGCGCGATCTTTACGTTTTGTGCAGCTACTGTTTGTATGAGTGTTCGTGCCACAATGCAGCTACGCGAGCACGGTAGCTCGGAATAATATACATCCAATCGTCTAAAATCGACTGAATGTCCAAACTGTCAAATCTTAAAACACATACAACTGACAAAGTTTAGTGAAGACGGAAGGCTCACCGCTCGCGCACCACCACTATGTGTTGACTCGGCGTTCACCTCCGTGTTGCTTTCATGCCACTGACTGGACGGGGCGGAGTCACGTGGCTACACACGCGGTAGTATGTTTTTAAGGGAGACGTTTTTTTTTGTTTGTTTTTTTTTTGTTTTGTTTTTTTAAGGGAGACGTATTAACAGGATTAAAAAACCGAAATAACCGACATGGGAAAATTACGTCGGTTAGAGGTTCTGAATTTCGGTTTCGATTACTTTTCGATTAATCGTCCAGCCCTAATTTAAACTACTTTATTAAATAACTCCCAACCAGTCGACACTAACAGTAGCTTCTGTTCAGTTTGCTTATTCTGCTGCTCCTCTCTAAAACTCCAGGTGAAGGGTTGCCAGATATCACAAAAAAGAAAAACAAGCCCTTAAAAACACAATATATTAAGCAGACATGGCAAAACTATACCAAGGGAAACAATATAAACAATATAAATAGTATTACCAATATCCTACAAAAAGGCAGGAAATGTAATTTATTATGAAAAAGAGTTCAATATAATCGATCAAGAATCGATTTTTAAATCTGTATCGTGACCCCAAGAATCGATTTGAATCGAATCATGACACTCTAAAAGATTCCCACCCCTAGTCTAAAAGACAGCTTTGGCTAACTGAGGAATCATATCAGACAGGAAATATCCTGAAATTATTGACAAGTGCACAACACCCGCCTGCTATTCATGGCCGAATGACTTTAAACAACAGGTAGGACATTTTGAACATGAACCAACCCCTTCTATAAAGCCACATCACATCATCACAGCCAGTCTTTAAAATGGTAAATATTTAGTGGGTGTTCGACTATGTATCACTCCGATTGTTGTGACAGTATATAATCTGGCTCATTATTAACAAATAATATGTTATTATTGAGTAAATTACAGGAAAATAATATTTATCTTAGCACTAAAGTCAATCATTTATTACACGCCCTCTAGACTTAACAGGCCTGGGCATCGTGTACATAAACGTGGCTTTAAGAAGCGAAATCGGCAGTGATAGAGCACAGCTAATTATCCTCTGAGATGTTTTTGACAGCAATCCCTGTGCCAGTAATGTGTCTTGGCTCTCATCCAGTCAATCTTGTTTATTTGATTTCAGTCACAGTCGACCTAGTGTACAACGAATACAAGCACAAGTCACTCAGTAAAAACTGAAAACAACACCACACAAAAAACACAAACCATTCACAATTTCATATTTGACAGAGTAAGTCGCTATTAGCAGTCACCAATTTATCAAACTGTTTATGAAAGTAGAAGGTACAGGCTTTATAAAGAGACAAAACAATTGTGCTTGAATTTGTGTGACCCTATGCAAACAAATAATGCCATATACAAGTCACGACATGCCACAGTTTGACCATGATTAATGAGCAAAAATATTTGAATGCAAATTTAGATTTGTAAAACAGATGCAACATAATTTAAAATGCAAAAATCAAGTAAACAATGGCTCTATGAACATCCATGATGCTTTACATGGCTATAATTCAAAGCCCAGGATAAGTGTCTACATTTATCACGGAAACACCATGAATGATGAAGCGCTTGTTTACTTAGAATATGACAGTAATTTAAGCTGATAAACTGAATATTTTGTTTAAAATGTATATAAATTTACATTTATTATTACGCTAACAAATTAGCAACAAGAGTGTAAGAGGCCTACCACATGTTAACCACTACATAATACAACAGAAATGTTTCCTTCGTTTGAAGTCTTTAGTAATGAGCTTATGCAAACATGCAATATTGATCTTTCTGCTCCTCTATTCTGAATGCCTTCTATAATAATTTCATAATCCATTGGGACGTGGGCATCTTGCCAAACATGTGTCACGACTTAATTAACTATCAGAGACGGAAAAGACTGCACCTGTGACTGACAGGCCCGAATGTAATCTGTCTCCACTGTCTTTCACTGAACAATACTTTGTGGGAAAACTGAATAAACAAAATGTCAGATTCACTTCTGAGATAATTCACGGAAGCCTAAGCGAATGATCAAATCCACGCTCCTTTGAGAGCTGCGTCTATCCAGGAGGCAGTTTTAGGGCGTCTATTACCGTAATGGGATATAATTATTAATCTTCTCCTCAATTGTCACGACCAATTTGTAGAACCGATAAACTGCTGAAACTACCAAAATACAGACTGATACTATGGCTGTTGAAATGAACTGAATTCTAATTAGGAAACAAACTGCATGAGATCAGGATAATATCCAAATGCTTGGATAAAAACTCCAAAAGCACTGGAGATGCCAAGGACACATTCATCACCATGCACATAAAGTCTTCCACACTTGTGACAGCCTACTGACTTCCTCCAACATCAATATTTTCCAGAAGAGTTTTCAGCTTGAGTTGTTACTCTGTCAGACAGGCAACTATGAGAAATTCCAGCAGTTTCTCCTCCCTCGTACTACAAAAGTGGATCTGCCCATCAGAGTACATATTTCCAGAGAATGCCCTCCCGGAGTACAAACATATTAAAGTACATAAAACCAACTTTCTCTCTGGTAAAGTCAACTTGGGATCAAAACTGACCCAATTTACGATCACCCTTTTAAGACAGTTCGAAGCAAACACATAAGTAGTGATGCACATATCAAATCAATATTTTTTATGTTATGGCTGATAACCGATAACTGGAAAATATTAAAATTCTGTAGTATTTAATATATATAAATAAAAATATAAATTAAAAATAAAACACACTAAAAAAAAAGATGGTTCTTTGAAGGTTCTTTACACGTAGAAACAGTTCTATTTAGAACCCTGAAGAACCCTTTACATGCTGAAATGGTTCTTTGTGTTAGAGTCTAGGGTTCGTTTTTCCCGCCTTTTTGTTTTTCAAATCTGTAACTATCAAAGCCACATCAATGCCGGTTTTCTGGAGCTTAGCCATTCAATTACATAGACTCTCAACAGGTAAATGATTTCTTTCTTAAAATGTCTACAAATTTTAACTTTCAAATTGTAACTGGTTTCCTACCAATCACCTTTATCACACTATTGAGGTCCTATAGCACTTTCAAAGCATAGTTCTTTATGGAACCTTATAAAAAGGGTTCTATTTAGCACCAAAAAGGGTTCTGCTGTTGTTACAAGCCAAAGAACCTAAATTTGGTACTGTTTAGAACCATTTTTCTTTAGAGTGTACTATAAAATAAAATCAATCTTTAAATGCTACAAGTCCATTTAGAAAAATCACAACATTATAATGTACAGTATGAAAAATAGATATTCATTTCGAGATTTGCTAAAAATACTTAAAGGGTTAGTTCACCCAAAAATGAAAATTATGTCATTTATTACTCACCCTCATGTCGTTCTACACCCGTAAGACCTTCGTTCATCTTCATAACACAAATTAAGATATTTTTGATGAAATCCGATGGCTCAGTGAGGCCTCTATTCCCAGCAAGTTAATTTACACTTTCAGTGCCCAGAAAGCTACTAAAGACACATTTAAAACAGTTCATGTGACTACAGTGGTTCAACTTTAATATTATAAAGCGACGAGAATACTTTTTGTGCGCCAAAAAAAACTAAATAATGACCTTTCAACAATATCTAGTGATGGGCGATTTCAAAACACTGCTTCAAATCTTTTGTTTTGAATCAGCGGTTCGGAGCGCCAAAGTCACATGATTTCAGCAGTTTGACACACGATCCGAACCGCTGATTCGAAACAAAAGATTTGAAGCAGTGTTTTGAAATCGCCCATCACTAGATATTGTTGAAAGGTCGTTATTTTGTTTTTTTGGCGCACAAAAAGTATTCTCGTCACTTTATAATATTAAGGTAGAACCACTGTACTCACATGAACTGTTTTAAATATGTTTTTAGTAGCTTTCTGGGCACTGAAAGTGTAAATTAACTTGCTGGCAATGCAGGCCTCACTGAGCCATCGGATTTTATCAAAAATATCTTAATTTGTGTTCTGAAGATGAACGAAGGACTTATGGGTGTAGAACGACATGAAGGCGAGTAATTAATGACAGAATTTTCATTTTTTGGTGAACTAACCCTTTAACAGTGTTATTAAATTAGTGTTTTAAAAGATTATAAGTGAGCATTAGATGATGGCAAAGAGGACATGAGCATGCAGATCTCCAATACAGATCAACTAAAAAAAAAAAATCCCTAATACATCTTAAATTTTTTAATCAAAATCAAACAACCTGCTACATGTCTGAAAGAGCATTCCTTTAAGTTCATGAATCCCTCTTACATTTCAATCCTTTTTGTAACAGAAACTTTTCACAAGCTGATCAATTGCAATAACTACAATCCTGCCCTACTTTTTTTTTTTCCAACAGTATCCCATTTCACTCAGAAATACATCACATTACAGAAGCAAAATAGGTTGCGAACAGCATTTTACAGTAACTTCAAGCAGGACACTCTTTTGACGTCAGCAGCTGCACCCAACAGTTGACATTAGCTGTTTGAGACCTTCAGTGTATCAACATACAACTGACGCTCCATTCAAATCTAAAGCCGTGTTCATAACACCCCTATCTCTAACAACAAGAAACATCATTTCAGCTGACAATTCAGTCTTTATGGAAACGATAAGACATCTTTTTCAAAAACATGACTTTCTTGCTGCCTCTGCGAACAAGTAAGAGAATAAAGCAGATCCGTAGTTCTCTTATCCTGTTTAGCGTGTGTACTGACAGTACATCAGCTCAGAGTGACAAATGCCTGCCGCCACGCATGATGCCAGCCACCAGTGGCAGAGGGGAGCGCAGAGGAGCACGGAGATGTTTATCAGACAACAAGTCAAGCTGATCTTGCTGATCTTCAGGACATGATGTACTTTGTCATGTTTCTGTCAACCGAAACCAGTTTTGCTAGTAAGTGACACTTTGAGTTTGACAAACCTCATCTAGTGATTTTCACCCTGTCTGACCCAAAGCTAAAACAGATTGCAAGTTTTAAAATATTCTTCCATCTTGTTTTACCATCTGGAACAACTCATACAAATCCATCTGCAATGTAATGAGAGTTAAACTTTTTTAGCATATTATTCCACTCAGATTCAAAATCAGATTTAAATCAGATAACAGAAGCACACAAAAACTGAACGATATCTTTGCCTAAGAGGAGCGTGGGGCAAACAAACAAACAAAAAAACATCTTACATTTGCTCAGGAGAACAACTCCCCCCTCCCTTAATTCAATAAAAAGGCTTTTAGCCATCATAATGATTTACAAAGTGACGAGTCAAACAGATTTACTGCGACAGCCTGAAAGGAACCCAACACAAATACAATTACTATTCACGTGACTGCCACCGCCAACCCCCCTTCACTTGCGGGAGGCAAAGAACGGGAAACACGCTAGTACAGATGCAGGCCCCGAGCGCTCTCAATTCACCCCTTTAAAAGAAGCCACCACCAAACAGGGCGGAGAGAAAGGCTGCCATTGTGGAAGTCACTTAAAGTGACAGACACTTGGAATGGTGGTTTGCTACAAGCCAGCCGCGATCATTATTCAATATCAGATGAGCTGGCGAACCATAGCCAGAGGGCAGTGACGTGTGGTAATTCTTTAGACACCAGCTGCAGCTAACAACACGGGGTACACCGCCTCATTATTAGGGTCAATTCTAGACAAAACACTGTTGTTCTTCTTTCTAAATAAACCATTTTTATTTTAATATAGAGACAAAAAGCACAATTGACCTTGATGGCATGACACAAAATTGGGCTTGGGACTACACTGCTCACTAAAAACACACTGAAATCACAAAACACATTTTTGGCCATTTTATACCAACAGACTATCAGAGAAGGTGGAGAAAAATATTAATTTCTAACAAATAGCCACAAAAGACCATTTCCGATCACTGCAATGTGATAAAACAAAAGGATTTTTTAAGGATCAATTTTACACATAGCCACTCTATAAAAAGTAAGCAGGCAGTTGTATTTTTTTGTTATTTTTAATTTTGCAGTTCTGACATGAATTTAATTTTTTTTTTTTAAAAAGTGCAAATGTAGAAAAATGTAGTTACAATACAATCGATTTAATATACCATGTCACATTGCAAGACACTGCTTAAAAACATCTTCTGCGGCAGGGCATATTTGGAGTTTCTGCGCAAAAGCGCCATCTGACTTTCAGATGGAGAGGCATTTACTACTGATCACAAAGCCGTACAGCTCTGACAAGCTGCGCATAAAATAATCACAGCCTTTGCCAAATCATGTGCGGTTTAATCGCGATAAATCGTGCAGCCCTACTTAAAATGTCTATTAGCCAAATATAATGTACACCTAGTAATAAATTGTTAAATGTACACTAAAAAATACTAATAAATCAATAACATTTAAATTTAAATATCTGTAAGGCACAGTATGCAAGTTTCGCCGCTAGAGGTCATTCATTCAAAACAATAAAGACGTAGCTTGATGACGTTGTGAATGAGCGTGGAATCATGGGAGTAATGGAAAGCAATCCGACGGGACTTGTGCAGAAATCGTGTTCATGGATGAGCTAATGTATTAAAGTTTTATTAACGCTACTGTGGTATGAAGCAGGATGGAGCCGAGAGCCTGGGACTTTTTACGTTGCTGTTTTTATTATGCTTATATGCCGCAGTCGGCCGCTGCCGCTCCTTTTTTATATTGTTGTTTATGCATATTTTACAATTAAAGTTATAATTAAAGTCACGTTTAACATTCACCTCCTTCTTCCCTGAACTTGAACTTTGTTATAGTTACTATACCTTTGTTCATACAGGTCACTTTATCTGACAAATTAAAACTGGGGTAACGCAGCGCTGTTTTACTGTCATACTAAAAATTCATGTATTGAAAGTTATGTTATGATGTTAGTCGCTCGGTGGCTGGTATGAGACACTTGTTGCACATTGCAGTAAGCTAGATCGATATTAGAATATCATTAATAAAAGCTGGATGACTTGTGTTGCTAAATGACATCCAATTCATTTTAAAACATTGTATGGGGCAGAAAATGCTGTATTACTGTAACTACAAATAAAGCTCTTTCTGATTATGCTATGTTAGCTTTGTTACTTAGTTACTTGAAAAAATAGTGTTGTCTGACTTTTTGGTTATAAACAATTACTCACGGTAAATAATAATAATAAAAAATAAAAAAAAGATTCAAACAATAATAATAACAACTAAACTAAATAAATTCTATCAATCTCAGACACAATACTTCCTTCCATTTGTCTATAAAAAATGAAGAGAGAAATACAAAATGGGTCAATACGTTAAATAAATAAGCATGTACATTGCGGCTCTTTGTTAGTACAACTTACAATCTAATTAAAGATACTGCGGCACATAAGCAGTGGCCCCTGTGCACATGTTCAACTGCGTTACACTTCCCACCTGCCCACTAATAAACAAGCTGCTTCGCCTTCTGCGGTTGTCGACGACTGTGGTGTGACGCAGGTTTGAGGTTTGCGCTCTCTTCCTTGAAAACAAACCTACATAAATGTTTGTGTGGGTGTTGGCAACTATCTGGGTGGGAATTCTCTTGCAGAGGAACCCCCCAGGGCACTCCAGATTGAGTTTCCTCTGTTCCTGTGTCCCAGAGTCAAAAGAATTCCAGAGAAAATTAGACAGACATGTGCACGAAGGCAGCTTTCGAGAGCTAGAACAGGGTAAGGCACAGCAAGCCAACCTCAATAACACTCAGTGATATTGATTAGACGCTGGAGATGTCCTGAAAAAGGTGCTTTGCTTTCCTATATCTGTGATGGTGACAGGGGAAAAAAAGATCTGCATGTTATTCCCGGTCTGCTGTTTCTCGTCTGAGGGCCGCCGTGAAAATTTGAGCTGGCATGTGTCATCCGTCCCTGGTGACTACTTACTGCAGATGCGGAGCTCTCAGAGGCGTCCTCGGAGGACACGCACCCAACGTGCATTGCGCCACCGACTCAATCTAGCTAATAAAACAACAATTCACTCTGATGCTTAACGTCTCACCCAGGGCCACGGCGGCATAGAAAACTATGGGTGAACATAACGGACGCCGTGCCGTCTTTAAGGCATGCCAGATTAATATGCCAGCAGTGGGTTAATGTGCAATTAAAACATTTCATGTGAACACTGTTTGCTTATGCATCAGCAACAAGCTCACTACTGAAAGAGCAGATTAACGATCTCAGCAGCCACTAATGAAACATTGAACGCGTTTAAGAAAACTACTTACTCAGAAGCTCCATTTCAAAAACTAGCTAGCTGTTCCGCTGCCTACATAGGAAGCTGCCTTCCAAGGGAGCATTCTAACCACACTGCAAAAAATGCTCTTCTTACTTCCAGTCCAAATATCTAGAAATTCTTGAACCAAGAAGCATTTTCAGGACAAGTAAAAATTAATGTCTTGTTTTCAGAAAAAATAAGTCAAAATTAAGTGAGTTTTTCCTTAAAACAAGCAAAATAATCTGCCAATGGGGTGGGCAAAATAATCTTGTTTGAAATAAGATTATTGTTTCTTGTTTCGTGTAATCTTGTTTGGTTTGAAATAAGATTATTTTGCTTACCCCACTGGCAAAAAAATAATTTCTCGGTAACTGAAATTAATCTGAAAACAAATAATATATGAGTATTAGATTAAGAACTTAAAAGAAAATTTCAAATGAGCAGTGTTATTTTAGTATTAATTATATACTATTATAGTATTTATTAATATTTTAAATTGCTTTTTATTAGTGCTGTCAAATCGATTAATCGCGATTAATCGCATCTAACATAAGTTTGTTTACATAATATTTGTTATAACAATACATATATACACACATATATTATGTAAACAAACCTTTATGTTAGATGCGATTAATCGCGATTAATCGATTTGACAGCACTAATAAAAAGTTTAAAATATTAATAAATACTATAATAGTATATAATTAATACTAAAATAACACCGCTCATTTGAAATGCATCTATTTAGGCAGCAACTCACACAAATAAAATTCCAATTTTAATAGAGTTTGGGGTTCACATGTTGCTAAGGTAACAGTACTTTAACCAGTCCTTTAACACCTAAAAACGAAAATTCGTTCATCATGTACTCACCCTCATGTCTTTCCAAACCTGTATGACTTTCTTCTGTGGAACACAAAAGAAAATATTTTGAAGTGTCAAGTTTTTTTGTCCATACAAAACAGCATTAACTTTCATTTTTCAAAATATCATTTGTGTTCCACTTGAAACGACATGATGAAGATGAGTAAATAATGAATTTTCTGTTTTATGTGACCTAGCCCATCAAGGTTACAGTTACTCTCCAAAGTCAGCTCACTAGATTTTGGAACAGAAAATAACAAAGCTCTTGTCTAATAGATAGCAAAACATATTTGTTTCTTTCTAGCTTTTGTCTTTAAAGAAACCATATTTTAGGATGCACTGAAATGGGACTGCTTTTAAATCATAACACCCAAAAGGCTTACGCTGTTTGTCAACAGTTAATTAAAAAGCACTGAGAGACAATGACAAATACTGTTTGAAGATGATCCCTGGCAAGCCCCACACAGTGTATCATTGCTGTCTCTGGAATACACGATTAGTTTAATCTCATTACAGCAATGATAAATGATCAGTGCAACAATAGCTTCTGTTTTCTCAGAAGATGCGCGCAAGAATGAGGTATGAAATATCAAGGTTTAGTTTGCAATATCACTTACTCTTATCGCTCCTCTTATAGCTGACAACTTTATTGTGGTGGTATTCAGACGACACAAAACGAACAGTTTCAATTTGTTACAGCATAAGTAAACGTCTGACTACTTGGCGTAAAAAAAACACCTCATTGCTTTGGAGTTCTAAGACACTAGCCACCATTAAATCAATTCTACTTTTTCCTCTATGACAAGGCTCAGCGAAAACCACTACACCAGACCTGCCATTTTACAATATTTGCACTCTGGGGTTTTTAATATGGCTCTTTATCTGAACAGCCCAGGTAGAGATATTAAAAGACATGAGCTCATAAGAGTGTGAAGCAGTCTGGTTCAGAACCGCAGGGGTGAACGAGAGGGGAGGGCACATAGTGGCCACCAAGAGTGTGGCTTATGAAACAGTCATTAAGAGCCAGGGCACACAGCACTTACCTGGGAAGTGGTGCTTGCCATTGCATGCCAATTTGAGCCTGGACATACACGCGCAGACAAACACACTTACACGGCTCTGGATTTATCATGCTCTATCTGGCGCCGAGTCTGCACTAGCACTCCACGAACATCTCTCTGTTGCCTACAGCTGTCACCTCATGAGCTCTGCATGGAGGCTGTGATGCATGAAGTGTATTTGTGGAGCAAGAGGTGTGTTCTCAGATGGAATACATTTTCATTGTGAGATCTGCCTTGAACGGTTAATAAGTGCTAAAGAAAGCTCTGGGCCGTGCGGTTCTGCGATTTTGACTGCAGAATCCAGATAATAAAAAAACATGGAAAATCAGAATGATACCTATATATGATATGACGAAAAGATTATAGAAAATTGCTTAATGTAGCTATAGAAAATGAGCTGTTTTAACAGCATACTACACAATATTAATATGATATTACACCATTCCAGTGCAGTGACGCTCTGCTGCTGCTGAATTTAGTGTCAAAAAAGAAAAAAGAAAAAGTATTTTTACCAGAGTTATGAACTTGCAATCTGAATGTAATGACTGAAAGGGTTGGGTATCACAAAATAAAACAAAGACAATGCATCTTTCTTTTCTTATTATTTTCTATTACATACGGTACGACCACTGTCATCTGATTCTCAAATCGGTCAAATATAGACTCATGAACTCTCTCTCAGCCTGAATCAGACTTATGAATCGGTCACTGAATCTGCCGGAGTGGTTACTGAGTTAAATCTGACTCTCTTACTGAAACAAAAGCCATACAAAATAATACTCTAAGGAACAGTGTGTTATGTACAGGCTACATTATGAAATTTGCAAGACTGAATGAGTAATTATTGACTGGTTGATCATATAACAATTGTGTGCCTAGTTAACGTTACATATTCAAGCATGGTAATTAAATTAAAAAAAAATTGTTACAAAAACAGTATTATTTATATGCAGTATATGGGTCATTGATGAATAAGGTTTTTAAAAGTGTAAAAGACATAATGGAGATATAATTAATTTTGAAGATATATTAAGTGTTACCAATGAGATTATGTGGTTTTTATAATCAATTAACACTGCTTTTGTCATTTTTTACAAGATGGACAAAATTTGTCACCAAAAAAGTCATTCGGTTTAATCAAAATTTCGGTTTTACCGAATGACACTTTTGGTTATACCGAATGAAGATATTTTCAAACAATGCTAACATGCTGATATCTAGCTAACTAGCTAGTTAGCTAGCTTGCAAAAGGACAATCAAACCTTTTATATTTAGTACAAGTTTTTAAAATATTACAACGTTTTCCATGTTTTATGGCGGTTGTACCGAATGACCTGATGTTTCGGGACATGCATATGAGCAAGTGAAAACATGAATTTTTCAAATAGTTAAGAGAGAGTTAGTTACTTTGCTTCTCGACCATGTGTTCCTTTGCAGGTGTCTGAATGTTGTCACATGCTGTCACATGATATTGACCGCATGACTTGATCCAAAATGGTCCCTTTATATTGGTTACTCCGAATGACATCAATGAAATTCATTTTTCCGGACATTCTTTCTCATAACAAAGCAACGACTTCTACACATAATTTTAATATCATTTTGCACTATGTTGATATATGATGTTATAAAATCATGCCAGAATAAAAAAATATATACATTTATTACATTTTAAGATATTTTAATCACAAATGAAATGGCTGTATTGGCCTTTGGACAGTTAAACCGAATGACCTTTTGACACTTCAAAATCTTTAAAATACCTTTATATGTGCAAAATATAATTAAAACCTTTTGGATTCAATAAAAGAGATCTAGTTGTACTACCTTACATACTTTGGATGTCATATCTTTTTTTATTATTATTAAGGCTTTTTGACAAAAAAAAATGACCCGTCACGTCACTGACCCATATATGTTACCAGAACAAAAACAAGGAAAATGGACCTTGCCAATAGAAATCATCTAGTCTCTTTTTAAAACTAACTTGACATATTAGCCTAGTAATAAACCTGAAAAATTCAGCTCATCAGCTTTAATATCAAAATCGGGGGTAAAAAAAAAAAAAAAAAAAAAAAAAAAAATTCAGTCCAAGTATCTAAAAGCAAAGAGAGAAAACTGGGAAACAATCAAATGCATTTTTACTGTTTAATATAAAATTCACCTTTTTCCTGCGACACTAAGGGATTTGGCGGATCTACTGTGAATTTCATTCGCCACCGTCCATTTGTCATGTTCTCCTGACATCTCATAGTTGCCTTTCATTCAGCTTTCATTTAGTCTCACCTTGTGCAAATGTCTAAGCCAAGGGTATGTGTGCATGTCATTTGGCGCGGGCGAACGCAAATCCTCCTTCCCGTAAAAGGCGAATTTGGATGAGAAATAATATTTATCTTTCCAAAGAAAACCTAATTAATTTACTTTGTCAGAAAACATGTATGAATCCCCCGGGCCGTGTTGAACGTAATTGCACGTCCCTCTCAGAAACACAGCGATCACTCGCAGGGACGGAGGGAAATCTCCCGCTCGCAGACAGAGACAGACAGCTCAGATGCGGTGACATGGTCCAAGGTTTCCACATGATGGAATACATGGCAGTATTTCAATACATAAAATGAACGCAGATGCATTGGCATTCTTGTGCAAAGTCTGAATAAATGCATACAGATATGCGCCGCTCAGAAAAAAGCATAAATGCAGAACTTCAATGTGTTGAAATATCTATTAAACAGCTTTTGTACAACCAGTTACATCACTCTAATATTTTCAACGACCTGACTCTCTATAGACCTTTATAGTCCTCTATAGAATCAGTGTACTTAACAAAGCAGATATTTGTTTCTCAAAGAGAGATAGATCTCTTTAAAAGAGTAGCAGGACTTAACAGTTTAGCATGGAGAACATGGCTCACTGAATGTACACTAATTTGCCTCAGTCAAAAGAAAACAGGTTGAGGACAATATGTTTGTTTTGCTTAAGCTGGATTTGCACAGCACACAGCGGCAGTCAGACTTCAAAGCACTGCGAGCTTTTATTGGCACCGAAAAACGAAGGTAATTGCTTGTGATCATGCAAAATTGTCAGTGTGGTGGGGACATTTTGTCCTATAGTGCCAAATATCAAGCCCTTGCATCGGAAAAAGAGTATTTGGGTGTCATTTTTTGATTCAAAGTACTTGCTCTCGCCGACAGAAACGGGATACAGCCATTGTGACATCTTCTGCGTTCATTTTTCAAAGAGCGTCAAATCAAACATGCATGAGCCCGTGACAGTGTGGGCCTGACAGTCCCTATCTGAGGGGTAAAGCACTTAGAATGGCACCAGCTAGCTAATGCTTTGCACATCGCATCCCAGTGCATCCATGGTCACATTGTCAGCTCAAGAGTCGGAGGCAGCCTTCAACAAGCTTTCAACTTATGCAGCCTGGAAGCAGATTCGGTCCCACGCCACG
The DNA here is from genome assembly GCA_039654765.1 of Mylopharyngodon piceus. NCBI lineage: Eukaryota > Metazoa > Chordata > Actinopteri > Cypriniformes > Xenocyprididae > Mylopharyngodon > Mylopharyngodon piceus. Next base: position 17,809,142 of record CM077450.1, on the reverse strand, counting down.
CTCTTTGCAGATGCATGTAATTAAAATCAAAAGTCCCTCTCCCTCTGCTTCACCGAGGTCACGAACCGCAAGATGAAACGGAACAACGTACCCGTGAGTCTGCAAGGAAATAAGAAGTCATGCACTCCTATTGTCTGAATAATCTGTGGTTTGGAGGCTACACTTCACGTTAACGTATTAACCCGGATCACCACAGAAACGAAAGTGCACACACAAGTCGAGCAGGCGGTTATGCAGACGTAATGTGAACTGTTAAAAAAGGCCATCAGCGTATTAAGCGTAATAAATGATCCACAGTGCAGCATGTGGAGTCAAACAAAGCCTGACTCAGGTTCAAGAGTGGGCGTGTGCGGGTGGTGGCTAGACGACTGTTCAGCTTTATGATGAATGAACGTGGGCCTACTATTTCACAATTTCACCACAATAGTGTGCTAACAGTTAAATGTCAACCTGTCAAACCACCTATTAGTATTTTTAGCTGGTAAAAAACATATTGTGTCTTATTCTGGCTATAGACATGGAGAGGAAGTGCAGTATGAAACACTATTACCAAGGACATTTTAAACTGATTTTGCCCTCAAGTCTGCAATAACAAACAAAAACTCATATTAGGTCTCATCATTCAAAAGTCTTAACCTAAATAAACTTTTGTTCTGTGATTATTAATTCAAATTATTTGTCTCAAGTGAGGGAAACAAATATATTACAGTTTAATGAAATCAACATATTGACATATATTGATAAGAAGTCTTTGGTCTTTTTTTTAATTTTATCTAAAGTTCTAAAAATGTCTGTTTTACCTTCTATCATTTGGGACCTCAAAAAAATCCTAAAGCCAAACGTTTCGTGCTGAAATAAAAAAAAGTTCACAAGTCCACAATACTATTGCAACTTATAAACAGAACCCTTTATGTATGGTATTGTGACACATATCATGATAATATTGTATAGCTGGATCACTCACGATTCCCACCCTTAAATCGCCCAGTGAATTAGGCAAGCTTTTGTCACACATGCCAAGAATTTGAATGTGAAAAGAGATCATCTAGACTATGCTCCTAAACTGGACAACCTTGAACACATTTGTTAGGCTACACACAATAGAGACACAAATGTGCATAAATAGGCAGTGATGTGAGCAATAATAACTAATAAACCTGTTACTGAATAATTTGCGTGTAAAATCTGATCAATTTTTGACAAGGTTAATTTGTTCAAATGACATATCTGGTGATTCTCTCTATTTTGGCATGTTGAAAACAACTTTTCAACGATTTTATGGAAATTTAATCCCACATTAAGCTCAATTAAGCCCTTCGCATAACCTCTTTAGTCCCGTTGACAGAATGACTTGAGCTCTATCTGTTACTTTACATGACTATGGCTAAAACCTCTGCCCTTGGTAATGATGATCCTCAACCTGGGGCCCCTGTCTGAAGGAGGGAGGAAAATAAACTCCTCTCCTCTCCTAGACACATTCTCCATTCCTGACTCATACAAGTTAAGCCACTCATAGTAGGGTACGTCACACTGGTGGGTAAATCTACTGTGTTTTAAAATACACCCCCAGCAGACTCATCAAATTAGACACCAGTCTTATGTGTGGGTTCATTTTTAAACATTTGCAAACAATAATTGGCCTTAACAACATGCCTCCTCCAATAATGTTAACATAAACCAACACCACAATTCAAAATGAGTGAGCTGAGAGCTAGGTACTTTCACCTTTGTTCCAGATGCAATCCACCCTGAAGTAAGGGGGACATTTTTTAACATTATCAGCACTCACACAGCCATGTAAACATTGACTGTGATTGTACAGTACTAAAGAGGTGACCAAGAAACTGTCATTAAATGGCAACTTTGACTGAAGAACCAACCTCAAAAAGTGTCTGTTTCCAACAATCATGTCCACTAAAAAGAGAAACTCTACTGTTAAAACTTAGTTTTGAGGAAACAAAACCTATTTTCATAAAAACAATGACAATTTACTGTAAACTCAAATTGTTGCTAGAAAGAATATCGGCTATGTGTTTAGGCTTTGTAATACTAATGGCAGAAGACTCTCCTACAATAATCAAATATGTAGTATTTCTAGAATCAAAAGCATTAACATAACCCTGCATAAAGCATGGGTCATCAATAAAAAACTTCATTCAATATCATGTAGGAAAATACAACCTTATTAAGCAAAGCTGAAAGTAATAATCTCTTGAATAAAATGTTCACTTACTAAGCACACAAAATAGCCTATGGATTACCAAAAGAACACTTGGTGGACACTTGGCATGCATAAACTGCATTGTATCTTGCAACCAGTCTTGGGTAGATTACTTCTAAATGTAATCTACTATCTATTACAAGTTGCATGGCTAAAATTGTAATCAGTAGGCCACTTTTTAGGCGAACTTGAATCAGATCGCTTCTGGATTTTGATAAAAAATACAAACAAGAGCAAAGGGAAACATACTCCTAAACATCACCTTTGTCAACTTATTCTCCTAACACGTCTTGGACTTATTTGTGATTCAATTTTCATCATGAAGTACTATTCTGTACTATTGTGCTTGTACTATTCTGAATGATGTCTGAATCCTTGTATTACTAGCACTTCTCGTGTTTATTGACTCTTTAAGTTGCATCACTTTTTGTATTCATAGTTTGTAAGTCACTTTGGATAAAGGTATCTGCTAAATGAATAAATGTACCAATTAAGAATCCTTAGATTATATAATAGTAAAATAGACATTATTTTTTGAAAGCAATAATTGCATTACACAACAATTTTTCTAATGTATCTGCTTAAATTTTACATTATTTTACATTTTAGGGGCATAATCTGTAAATTGCTAATTATTTAAACATTAATTTATTGCCGTTTCCTGGTAGGCAATGTAACCCATATGTAATCATACAAACCATAAGTCAACTGTCACCTAATTATGTACATTTAAAACGTAATGGTTTCTAACTGCAAACACTTGATTTTTATAATCTGCTTACGAAATCCATATCACATATAGTCAGTTGGCACCCAACACTGCTTGTGTCCTCAAAGTCTGTTCCAATGTTACATTCAAGCATTTACGGAATCCAAGATTCGAACGAAATGTTACAATGTATCAGCGGTTAGTGCATCAACGCGGTTGTCCTGTTACTACACCACAGCATGAAACATCACATTTCAGCACATGGTTGAAAGCTTTGATTCCTATTACTTATCAAGTAGCTACAATATAATTTCACCTCATCAAAAAGAGCCGGCGAATTTAAATTACATTTGTGCAACGAAGCCATCCAATTGTGCCCATCTACGTGCCAACCAACCGTCCACCGCATGACAGTGCCCTCTTCATCTGAACAATGCAACACACCAGAACGATATGCTGAACGGTATGTAAACGGTGGGCTTCTCCGGTTCAGCCAAATTCCGCGTTCCTCTGAACACCACTGTCCAGGAAAAATTGCTCAATAGTGCTTTGCTTCGAAAACACAAAGCCAACGTATCGCCAACGCTTCAGTTACTGCAATTGTTTCCTGCGCAGAAATACATGTGTACACATCTTAGCGATACTTTAAGTGACTCTATTGTTAGCTGAGGTTGGAGCTAGCGCGGAGGCTACGGATTCATTTCAATGCAATGCATAAAAACCTTCCCAGCGAGCAAGGTGTGAAAATGATAGGAAAACACAAACACAACTTACTTTTAGGTCCAATCACAGCACGGCGCCGAAAATCTCCTGGATTTGAAGTTGCGATCTGTTTTCTCCCCTCACACTTCACAAACACTGAGAGAAAAGCGCACGGCGTTTCGTTAGTGTGACTGTCTGAATCAACTAACGTAGTGCACGGCAAGTTGAAGTGTCAAATTACACGGGCTATTCTATTACCACAGAGCCATGCTTGCTGGTTGCTGACAAAATGTGTCCCAGAGTCGCGTAAAGCGCTCGCGCCTTTGGAAGACACCAGGCGGCGTGTGCAGACGAACGGACTGGATTTACTCGCGAGTGCCAGGTTGTTTGCTGTTTGAATACTACAGTATGTCGTTTGGCTTTATTTTATTGTAATCAAACCAAGGAGACCACGACGCCTTTCCAGGATATTGATGAAAACTTGCTTAGGTAAGACTAAAGATGTATCAAAAATACATCAGATGTGCAATTATTGTTATAAATTACGATTTATAAAGGGAAGAGGGCTTTTGTACTTAGTTTTATTAATATTTAATATCTTGTATTTTAAGTAGATAAGAATTACAACAAAATATGACCATTCTAATTGAGTAAACATCATATATACAATTACAAAAACACCATTTTTATTTCATATATATATATATATATATATGAAATAATAGCCTATATTATTATGCATATTATTACGCATTATACTGAGTTTTAAGTTATGTGATCTTCTCATACTCTTGTTTTTATAATTTTCATTTTTCCTGGCTACATTTTTTTTTTTAAAAAAAATAATACTATTATTTTTTAAAATTAAATTACATTATTATTATACATACATTGTTTTTTATACATATTTGACAAAAAAGCTAATAATAATAATAGATTATAAAAATACATGTTTTTCTACTTCAGATAATAATATAAACAGACGTTATTCTCATAGAAATCTCCTCCCCAAACACAAACAAACGTGCGTCCATGTGAGTCCTCTTACTTCCCGCGAATAAAAGGAACAGCTCGTTCCGTATTTTGCTTTTCGCCGATGGAAAGCTCTGAATAACAAAGACATGTTTGAGAGCAGCAGCGCCAGGCTTGGCTGAGTGGTGACGTCAAGGAACAATGACTCTTCCAACAGTGCCGAGACACCGCGCGCATCTACTGCCTCCTCAGCCAATGCTGCACGACTGAACTGACCAGGGGGAGGCCGCGCGAGCGTCTAGTAGTGCATCAGATAGAATCACTCACTGCACACGCTGCGCTGCCTCACACCACCAGAACAAAATTCCAGCATGCCTGTCTGTGTGACTTATGTCCTAAAATATGGAGATATGCAAATGCCCTGCCTGGGATTTTACAGCTCGTAATTTCTTTCCTCCTGACAGGAGCAAAGCAAAGTACTCAATATATGACAAGAGGTATCATTGTTTTTAATACAGGCAGATTTGGAGTGCTATAACATGCTTATATGTAATATTCCCATTTGTCTGCTAATTAAAATAGTTTATAAATCTGCAATGAATCCCTGAAGTGTGTAAATTAGTGTCAAGTACAAAGAGTGCTGTTGAAGCAATCTGCATCACTGCTTGTAATGTAACACTAATAGAAAACACGAACATTTTAAAATGAATTTATTCAAATGTACTATAATTATTATGCCATTCCCATGACCACCACCATTTCATTTTAAACAATTAGATTCAATATAGAAATCATTTTAATTTAAAATAAAACAAATATTGAAATTATTATTGAAATATTTATTTGTTTGTTTACTTGCTTGTAAGTTTGCATGTAGATTACTTGTGTAAATGTTTCAAACCAAATTAAGAGAAACTGCTGACTTAGATGATCCAGTTCTGTCATCCATTAACACGATTACCAATCAAGTTATAAACCAGATGTGAAAGTTTAATTTCTTACCTTTTTTGTACTGTAAGTCTTTTATAATTTTGCAGTCTTCTGCTGTCACCTCAGGATGATGGTGCTCATGTATGATTTAACCCCTATAGGTCATGTATAACTGGTTAAACCGATTTTGTTACAACACTCCCTGTCAATTCAAAGAACTCATTGTTTTGATTACAGAAGCACTGTGACATATTTCTCAATAGAGTGTTAGATTTTTTTTCTACCATCTGTCAATTATTTCCCAACAATCTCTGGCCAGTGCTTTCAAAGAAAGTGTTTGGAAATGTCTTTTGACATCCTTAGCATCTCCACTGCACCGCTGTTGACATTAATGCATGAGGCCCATTCTCTGAGCACTTTGTCTCAAGGACACTTGCTCCTGTACAGTTATCTAAGTTGGCAGGGATAAATCTAGCAGATGACATCATCGGTCACAGGCAGTCATTCATATTTATTTCTGTCCTGTTCTTAGAAGGAGAGTTCATGATCCGCCAAATGACAATTTAAGTGCTGCAGACAATGTCAAAGCACCCTTTTCCTCAATTTCAAATATTCTCCATTAGTTTTTCCAATTCTTGTTTTAACCACACTTCCTTTTCGATCTTGACTGGCTAGTTTAAATGTGTTGTTGTTGTTTTTTTTTTAAATGCACTTATTCCTTAAGGTCTCGACTTGAGGCACTTCATCAAGGCCTGACTTTCAAAGTGATTTAACAGATGCTGTTGAATTTGTCGATAGGATGACTGGTGCCTCAGATGGCTTTTGCAAAGATGGATATCCCCGTGTAACATCAGTATCAAAGCATGGTGTTAGTAATGCTGAGTACCTCAGTGTCTATTGTGATATACCTTTTAAGCTGCTTGTAATATCCTGTGTTCTGGGCCATTAATCATGTTTTTGTGAAGTCCTTCAAAGATGCCACGGTTCATGTGAACAAAATCACGAGCATTCAATGAACAGCACACTTCAGTTCAAAGCTGGTTGTTGTAAGAGCTCTTAGTGTTCGTGGATAAGCCTCTCATTCTGAGACAATATGACCAGATGGCTGCCAAGAAGATGGATGGACTTTAGGTGGAGTGACTTTAGCTTGACTGAACCTCAGTATAATTTCATACACACACAGATGCAGATGCAAGAAATCAAGATAGAATTTATAATGTCTGAGAATGTGTTATGCAAAATTCTGAACTGAAAATCTGGCTCCCTTTCAATTCAGGAATGTGAATTTCCTGAGAAATCAAGTGTTCTCCTAAAATCAAAATATTATTATATTATATTATATTATTAACTTTATTTTATATATATATATATATATATATAAAATAAAGTTAATAATATAATATAATATAATAATATTTTTAATATAATAATAACACACTAGGTGTTCTCCTAATAACACACTAGGTGTTCTCCTAAAATCAAAATATTATTATATTATATTATATTATTAACTTTATTTTATATATATATATATATATATAAAAATTAACTATATAATAGTTAGTTATATATATAATTTCAATATAATATAATATAATATAATTATATAATATCATGTTGACAGAGCCTTATTTAAAAGTTTTACATTTTATTAACTTTTGTGGAATTGTGTGTGTGTGTGTATATATATATAAAATTAACTTTATATAATAAAGTTAATTATATATATATATATATATATATATATATATATATATATATATATATATATATATATATATAATTTAAATTATTTATATACACTGCCCTCCAAAAGTTTGGAAACACCCCTGGCAAAGTGTGGTTTTGGACGATATCAGCATAAATCCTTATCATTTTTTGGTGCAAATACATTAAAGTAAGTTGACATTATCATTGAAGACCAGCAATAATAATTTTCATATTGATTACATAATAATGGCAATATATACATGTCAAAGTCAGACATGCCCCTTTGCCAGCTGTGATGCCTGGTTACTGGTTTAAACTTGGCCCAGGTTTCTAAAAGATTTTTGGGTCAGCACACCTTAATAGCTTCAACAATTGATTGCCAATTAAGTTTAGAATACAATGAACCAATTAGAACTCAGTTTAGGTCAGATAGCTGCTAATGGTGGATATTTTGATGAATCGAAAATTTAAGTTTTTTCTATGTATAAACTGTTTATGTAATAAAATATGTTTTCGTAGTTTGTGTTGTCCCTTATCAGTGCAAAATTATCACAAATTAAAAAAAGGATTCATGCCAATATTGTCCAAAACCCCACTTTTCTAGGGCGTTTCCAAACTTTTGGAGGGCAGTGTATGTGTGTATATATATATATATATATATATATATATTTAATATAATATTATAGATTATAATTATAGAATATAATATCATGTTGACAGCCTTATTTAAAAGTTTTATATTTTATTAACTTTTGTGGAATTGTGTGTGTATGTGTGTGTGTGTGTGTGTGTGTGTGTATGTGTGTGTCTGTATACAGTCAAACCAAAATTTATTCAGACACCTTGAACATTTCATTCATTAATAGTTTATTCACTATAGTTTAAAAAAAATGGTAATAAAATATGACAAGATCTCAGAGTTAAACTGTGTCAGAAAAAATTAATCTTAATTATGTCAGATAACACACACACACACACATATATATATATAATATATATATATATTTTTTTTTTTTTTTTTAAATGTCCTAAACATTAATTGCTACTTTCAAATGAAATAACACAAAAAGTGATACAATTTGTACACATATCCACATTTTGCTGCACTTTCCGACCCAAGATGACGTGAACCGGCATGCCACTGAGCACCACAGCTCAGCTAATTCCCTGACAATCACAGGGGAAATGATTGATGCTGCTGGGACTTCATAGCTACATGATGGAAGGAGAGTTTCAGTTCTGCTGACATAAGCTTTCACACACAGACTGAGCGTTCACAGATTATTTACAGCTCCTTTACACAGCGCTCTATCGCCCTCACAGACCTCCTTAGAGGAAACACAAGCGACTGTGCCAAAGCACCATTAACTGGGTAGGTGTAAAGGATATTACAGAAGTGTAAAACAGACAAAGAGCGGAAATGCAGATCAAGGGCATATAAATGAGCGCTGCTGAGACGTTACCACAGCGCACAAAGATCAGCCCACATGGAGAAAGGCAGAGGTGCACAACGTATTTGACAACAAGACACAAGAGAAATCCGTTTAAGTACACTATTGATTCCCTTTAGAGTACAGCCACTGAGAGGAGAGGCGGGAGAGGGAGAAAAAGAGAGGGAGAGGGAGAGAGGGGGGTGTAAAACAGATGCATCTGGTTCTCTGTTTGCAGGAGTGGAGGAGGAACTCACTCCGAGACTCTCTCTCCCCCTCTTTTATTTCTCAGAAAAATGTGAGCCACGGTGGATAAAGCAGACAGCCTGTACCCCATGCTGACTGGCCCGACTGGCTTTGGAGAGGGTAGAGGCAATCAATGTGAGCTCACAATAGAGCAAGAGCATTCAGAGATCTAACTGCTCCCTCAGGCCATGTAGGAAGGAAGAGAAAGGAGGAGAAAGAGGATTGAGAGGAGAGGTAGGGGATGGACATAAAGACTAAGTTAAGGTTTATTTGGAGCCTAATGAAGAGCCAATGGTTTATTTTCCCCTCTTCTACCAACAAGACGTACGATGTTTGGACAGGACAGGCCTTGGTTCGATCGGTGGAATGCTTACAGTATGCTCAACCCTGAAAGTTTATAGCCGCACACAACGTTAATTTTTAATTCAGCCAGTTTATAATAGACATTACTATGTGTGTGGCTGTGTGTTTGAATTGCAAATCCACAAAAATGAATTTATGCCACTCCCTAGAGGCTAATTTTAGCATTTGAACTTGGAATGGCAGACAGGCAGCAGTGAGAGTAAAGTTCACTGTCATATTCGGTTTGATTGTTAATTATGCCCATTAGATGACATGAGACAAGTTGCTTTAGAATCAACTTACTCAGTGCCTCTCAGAGTAAATTAAGAGATGGATAAATTCCCTCTTGATTCAATGCCTGTTGGACATATTCTGGAAAATGTATCCAACCAGCGCTAGATTTGCCTAGCCTCACTCCCTGACCTCCAAACAAAAATAAAAATTAATAAAAATGCAATGTCTGCTCAAACTGCACAGTTAAGGAACATTATTGCTCACCTTTAACAGAAGATGTTTTCTGTTCTTCAAGATGGCAATAATCAAATGATAGTGCTGGCGAACTAAACAATTTTACATTGATCCACATAACCTTTTTAAGCCTATTGATTGTTGGTTCTTAAATCAGACATTCTCCTATCTCTCAGATACACCACATCTATGAGCGGATTTTTGATATTGAAAGCTTTTTTAACAGTCTTTGACATTCGCTTCAAATCTGTCGGGTTTTCAGAATCAGTTTCACTTTTTCAGTGCATCAGAAGATAACACGCATTTTGAAATCTTATTGCCAACTGTTTTTACTGTCCCATAGATAAAATGAGGAAAATACAGTCAGATTTTGGGATTTCAGAATGTTAAACAAACAACAGTGAAGTGAAAATAGAAAAAGGGAGTTAGTGTTTAATTATGTTCTTTGGATGTTGCATAAACACAGCATCACTTACATCATACGATCATAAAATGAGTGCATAAGGACTTTCATTTGCTGCGTAAAACACAGCCCAGGCTGCATTGCGGGAAAATGAGCCTCCTTCTTGGGAAATAAATGAAGCTCTTGTCTGAGAATGACCAGCATTTTCTCAGAGCCTTTAGATGTGTATCGTATTACTGGAGAATTGGCATGAGCAGACAGGTTGAGACTGAGAAATACCTTCCTGTACATGACATCATGTAGAGAACTTAAGAGGGCAAGGGCTTTAGTTTAAGCATGCAGTATCTGTATTTGTGATTTAAAAGGGAAATGAGAGGAGGGCCACAGGCTATGTATACATGCTACTTTGATTTTGGATTTCCATCTCTCTCTCTCTGTGGTCACTGAGGCAGTGTGACACTTCTCTCTGTTTGGCTGGATAAAAAAAAAAAATGTTTGAAGCAATAGATCTCACTCTGTCTCTCACTGTTTTACTCTCTCTTCTTAAACATTTGAATAAAATGGCCATGAATATTTGAATAAATTGAACTGTGATACTTTCAAAGAACTGCTAAAGTGTCATCATATCATATCTTGCCTAGGACACCAAGTGAGCCAGTCTGCCTTTGATTCATAAGAGGGTGCATGATGTCCCTGAATCACAATAAATTGTACAAAAGGATTGTACAAAATGTACAATTGAAGAATTGGCTACCTTTCAATGCATGACTGTGTATTTGAATTAATTTGCCCACACCCCTAATTCAAACAACTCAGATGACAAATTAAGTGTTCTTCCACAAAAGTTAATTTAGATTATCGATACATAGATCGATAAATCAATAAATCGATAAATTGATAGATTGATAGATCAATAGATCGACAAATTGATAGATCGACAGATCGATTGATAAAAATTGATAAATCGATAGATCGACAGATCAATAGACAGACAGACAGATATAGATAGATAGATAGATAGATAGATAGATAGATAATATTAATATAACATGATAAAACAATAGCGATAACCTTCAGACAGAAGTCCCAGACTTGGTCTTGTGAGTCCAGGCATGTTTCACAAGCACAACAAGTGGGCGCTTCAATTGGGCAATTAGAAGACGAGTGGCATGAAAACATGCTAATGAAGTTAATCCTTCAAAGGAGTGATGGCTCTCAGGCACTGATGACAGGGATGCTAATGCCTCCCACTGACTAGGTTGGGGGAGAGAAGCTGTACAAAAGACTGTTCTGCAGTCTTCGAGATTGTGTCATTGTGTGGGTTGAAATTAACTTGCACTCAATTCCCAATGAGGGTGGTCTTCCCTCCGTACACGGCTCAACATGAAAAAGGGAACTGCCTAACGGATCCCACGCAAGCCGTAATAGATAAGTTGTGTAAAGCGCAAGAGATATGACATGGTTTAAATATATTAGCGGAGTACCATTGTTCCATTTTGATTTTCTCCTGAAGAATACATCTGGGTCCTAATTCATTCGTTATGACTGACCTGGAATTTCTAGGATGAGCCGTTATATCATCATGCTCTTAAGTGTTATTCCTAAAGCACTAGTTATCTGGCCAATTATAAAGTATCTGTGACTTTCTGTAGCTAAACACCATGATTCCACTCTATGCGGCAGTTACACATTGATTAAACTGATTGCTCATACATGTAAATGAAATGATTAGGCCTCAAGTGCAGTTTAAACTGAATAATGTTATCATTAATAGTTAGAGCTTGCATCTAATGCTGAGTCAATGGTGCTGAGAGCTTGCCATTCTCATTAAGTCCATCCTAATTAACATTTTCTCTTTACCATTACTTGTTCTCCTGACAGTTTCACCCCTGTGGTCTTTAAATTTGCCTCCAGGGCAATGCCATTTGGAATGTGCCATTGATACTACAGAAAAGACTGACATCTGCTGGCTAAGTGTCAGTAAAATAAGCAGGTTGAGGGTTACAAGAGAAAACACTGCCTCTAGTTACAGATTTATGGTTGTGATATTCAGTTGATGTTCAGTGTTTTTAAAGGAAGGTCATGTACCTGGAGAAAGCTATCTGTTAACATTCCCATTCATCTTAATGGTAGCTGTTTGGTTGGTGCAGGACCTGTAGGAGTAAGTACGCAATTGGAAATCTGTCATCCTTGCTCATGGGACCACAGAAGTGTTTGAGCCAATAACCTGAGCCTTAGATGACATGTGACTTGTCACTCTGGAGATGCATGACAATTATGTCATGACAATGCTGATTGGTTGATGGCACCAAATAAACGTGCACAGAATTCACTTCACTAGCGACTATCGCAAGCTGTGACACAAAAAACAGTCACACATTGTTAACACTAAAATTGAAAATAAGTCTATTTCACACTTTTAAGTGCCCTCAAATCGGGTGCTGGTAAAACATTTAATCTGTTATGAAATATTAGAAATAAATGTGGCTTGCAAAAGCGTTTCATCGTTGTGAATTTAAATGCGGCTCCCATCAATACTGTGAACGAATCTGTTTAACATTTGATTCAATGACTCACTCACAAAGACGTTAGGTGTGTTCAACTTGAAGCTTTCAAAGTACCGCGAGAGCAATTCGAAAGCATATGGAGCCGTCTGCTCTCTAATCACTCTCTTTTGCGGTAGTTTGATGTCATACACCGATCTGTCTATGCAGCGCCACTTCGAACACGACCATTCCCTTGTTTAGGTTTTGAACGAATCGGTTATATATACATGTTTAGTCCCGCCTTCCCTCATTCAGATGACTATTTTCACAATTAACACTTTGATTTGCATCATTGCCAATGAAGAGTGTGGCGTTTTGTCCATTAATGCTCTTCCTCACTCTCCTTCTCTCACAAGCCTATCAATTTATTGTTATTGTTGGCAGTTGAGCTGAAGCTTCTGTATTGATTTCTCACCCCGAGAGAAGATAAGGTGGGGAATCGAGATGGATTCCATATCTATTATCTAATGGAATTCCTCCTCTTAGAGAGGCTATGGATTTTCTGCCATTGAACCTCTGCAAAAAGAAGGAGAGGGACAGAGTGGCCCCCACAGCCCAGAATAAGTCCCTCCTGGATGGATTAATGTGTTCGCCACAATGCAGCTGAGAAAAGCAGGGCCATTCCAGGACTGTAAAATAAGGTTTTCTGAAAGGGGACTGCTCTTATCATAAATGTTTATTGACCTGGAGAAGGTTTAATAGCCCAGCTAGTTCATGTACTTGAACAATTGTCGTGTATAGCCTCAGATCAGCTACTTTATTTTGCTATGGCCAACGCTGATTTCTCGTGATTTCTCCACGCAACACCATCCATGCAGAAAATTCTACATTTACAGTGCTAAAATATAGGTCAGATTCAGCTTAGCTATTCCTGATAACCACAGTATATTTTGAGAGTAATATATCCCTAGTCTATTGCTTTTCCTCATTGCATTTTGTCAAGAGTTCTTTTCTGCCTTTGGACTATGAAAATATCATTGTATCCAAAAGCTTACAAAAGTATTAGGAAACAAAGTGGATTCTTCTACCCGCAGAGTCAGCAAGCGAGTGAGAAGTGAAGGAGCACAGATTTTCCAAATGGAAGTTTGTAAGAGAGATCAATCAAAGCCAAAACCTGTAAGCTTAAAAGCAGTGCCTAATGCTTTAGGGTTCATAGAGTTCTCACACATTTAGATGGAAGATTATTAAGGTACGGCCGAAGCTACTACTGTCCACATGGCCATGGCTGAAATCAGACTTATGACATGATGCCTTATCATGGCAACAGGAAAGCCTCTAAGCTCCTTGTATTTAATCAAAAACAGATCAGTATAGGCTGACCCTGTGTGGCAAATGACTCTGTATTTCATTTTTAATATCCTCAAGGCAGTGGGTAGTATTTCGTCCCCTCACAAGAGGTACTTCAAGAAGCAACCGGCGCCATCGTTTTATGTCCTGTTTTTTTCTCCACTTTGAGTTTAATGGACAACCTCCCGTAAGAGCTGTAAGTCCTTATTAAAACTCGTTCATCTGATAAAGAATTGATTTGGTTCTTTGAGAATGTCGATCAGGTTCACACTTTAGATTATTATGAAAGAAAGTTTTTAATACCTCACACATTTTGACAGGATTCAACCTTTATTTTTAATATTAGGTCGTGAGAATTTTGAACCTGAGAGTCTTAAAGGAAGTGGAGGCATATTGTAATTTGGAGGCAAATATAATGTAATTTATCAGCTTTACAGAGGAATTAAATCAAATTTATATTGATATGAACCAAAAAATTGTACACATTTCCTTTTTGATGCGCATGTTCATCCAGTTTTATCACTTAAAACAGTCTAAAAAAAAGTCTAAAAGTCTAAGTTTAATAAGAAATCCTCAGTATGAAGATACTAATAACTAATCCCTTCGAAAGTTTGGGGTCAGTAAAATTCTTTAATATTTTGAAAGAAGTCTCTTATGCTCACCAAGGCTGTATTTATTTGATAAAAAATACAGTAAAAACAGTATAGTACAGTAATATTGTAAAACATTATCACAATTTAAAATAACTGTTTCCTAATAAAATTTCTAATTTATTTATTATTTTTTTTAATGTATTTTAAAGTAAAGCCCCTATTATGGCATTTGAAAGGTTCCTATTTTTGTTTTGGGAGTCCCCAACAACAGGTTTACAAGCATGCAAGGTCAAAAGACACTTTCATTGTCTTATAATATGCATTTATTTTTATCTTATTTGCTCAACGACTCCCGAACGATTCGCTCAACGATTCATTTTTCCAAACCTGACTGTTAGCTGGTTAACCGGAGACCTACATGCTGCGAGGAGCGTACACAACACACACAACTAAATACGTATTGTGCATGATACAGACAACATAACAGCAACAATTATTAATCATACTTACAGATTGTAATTTGGAGGAGGAAGAAGCTGGTCCAAATAAACTGGGTACTGACCCATCCTTCAATAACAACCGGCTTGCGAATCCCTCCTTGAACGCATTTAGGTTGAAGAAGCAGTCCTCAGTAAAATGATGGGGACACAGCTCAAGGTTCGGGCTATACTGCTGTGGTATTGGTGTAAAGATGAACTTTAACCACTGATTCTTCACGTATCGGCGGTGTTTGAGCGGTTTCAAGTTTTCCCTGGTGTCTGTGCGCGTAATAAGTGGGTGGGCAATTTGCTAATGTTTCGTTTTGACGTCACAAGGAAACGGCTTGGGATTCGTTTTACAAACGACTCGTTTTATTGACTCAGAGTCGACTCTTACTTTTGAGAGACAACTGCCTTGTCCAAATACCCACACTTGCGGTCTTGGCCACTTGAGAGCTCGTGCACGCGACAGGAAGTAAGTGCGCAAGACTGTCTTAAAAAAATGTCTTAAAAATGCCCAAGTGCAGTGCCCTTAATGCACACTAAACCCACACTACCTTGAATGCCGCAAAGGGGGCGCTCGCGAGCACCCTTCTGAAGCCTAAAATTTACAAATGGGACACCCTACGGTCTCGTGGACTTAACGGACACGCGCACGCGGCAGCCATTGTAAGTCCACAAGACCGAAAGTGCATAGAAGTGTGCCATTTGGGACAGGGCCACATGCCCCGAAATCGCGAGATGTCAAGGAAAACATACGACTGTAACTTAAATAAATTATATATTACATATAATTTGGTAGTAAAATATAAAGTGTTGCACATATTATTGATGTAAAGATGAGTAGGCTATGTGTATTTTGTACATCATTTGCAACTGCTTTTTATCACTCAAAGAAGCACCACAATTTTAAAATTGTGTCTTCTGTTAGTTACATAGCGACCACTGAACAGAAATTTAGAAGTGTATTTTAAAATGTAAAATACTGAAAATAATAATTTAAAAAAAAGTTCTGTAAACGCTAGCATTTTTTTTTACAACGCTATAAGTGTGTCCCATCAGGTAATCAAAAGTTCTACACACACTTGCCGTCGTCACGCCTACTTGAACACTTGAGCCAAATACAGGAAATACGTCATGCAAGTAGACAAGTGGTCAAGTGCAAAGACCGCAAGTGTGGGTATTTGGACAAGGCTAATAACTTTATATAGAGGGGAACTTTCAGATTTAAAACTTTTCATGATGTTTTCATTCACTTAGAGCTATGTTACACACTACATGAAAGGTAATTTTCAAAAATCCATAAAATATAAAATATAATTTTAAATATAAAATTTTAAAATATAATTTATCCCTGTGATAGCAAAGCTGAATTTTCAGCAGCCATTTGTCATGGTTTTGGGCATTGTTCATGTCTTTTTTATTGGCATAGTTTAGTTCCTGGTTTGTCATCTGATTCCTTTCCCTCATGTGATCATGTTATGTGCTTCCTTTGCTCTTTGTGTTGTTATGTTATCACTAGTTCCTTTGTCTTATGTCACATTTTGATTGGTTCACTGTGTTCATTAGGTTCAGGTCTTTCTTGTTAGTTATTAGTCTTTGTATATATATAAATAGCCCTCATGTTCCTGTTGTTTCCTGTCTAGCTTTGGTTCAAAACCTGTTGGTGATTTTTGTCAAGTCATGTCTATGTTCAATTTTTGATTCTTCTGAAATCATTCTAGTTTAAAAGAAACATTTATTATCATTATCAGTGTTGAAAACAGTTTTGCTGCCTAATGTTTTTGTGGAAACAGTGATTAATTTTTTCAGGATTCTTTGATGAATAGAAAGTTCAGCATTTATTTGAAATAGAATTCTTTTATAACATTATACAGTATATGTATTTACTGTCACCCTTGATCAGTTTAATGTGTCCTTGCTAAATAAAAGTATTAATGTCTTTTGAAAAAGAAAAAAAATTAGTGTCCCCAAACATTCAAACAGTGTATATGGACTTGAGACAATTAGAATACACTTACAGTCAGCCAAAGTAGTGAGTAGAAAATCTCGTGTAAAATGGTAGTGTATAGTCGATGACGTATGTTTGCTGAGAGTGACCTCTGACCCTTGTAGATTGCAGTGACAAACGCAACAATGAAACCAGGCCCCGTTCCAGGCTAAATCCATCCTCATACAAGAACTAAGACAGCAAGTACTTTAATGGAGAACAAGATACCCTTACTTGGTAAATGAATGTCTAGAGCAATTAAAGATTCCAAGTAATAATGGTGCGCAGACGGAGGAATGCGAGGCAGGTCATGGGTAGCACATGTATCACCCGAATTACAGCTGCAGAGGCCCGACAGAGCAGGCAAGGACATCCTCAGGGCAAAGGAAGAACGCTCTCCCCAGGGAAACACAGGGAGAGGCCCACACCGCTCAGATGTTGGAAGCTAGTATCAATATAAAGCAAAGTACATACACCACTTTGATTTTAAAACAGGTTGAATAGAGTGAGCACGCCGCTATGACATTTGGTTTCTAGATTGGTTTAGCCGAGTCCCTCTAGACACAGCCAGAGGCCCTAATGGTATGAAATGCTCCTGCCCTTTTGATAAATGTCAGCCGCTCTATCCACTTTTAAAGTGGTCTTCTGGAAGTGACCTGGTCTCCTAACAGATAATAATATCCATATTCACAGGCACGTTTAAGCTGCAGAAAGTTCAAAACTGTTCTAAGTGATTCTAAGAGTGTAGTGTCTTCATATTATATCGTATTATTTTAATTTTGTGTGAGATATTTATTCATCAACAATGAGTCTGTTACTTGTTACTACAGTGTGAGTGTCATGGGGTTAAGCTGCTTTTTTTTTTTTTTGGCTAATGACATTTACAGCCCATAGCTAAGATTTTCTCTTCTGCACTTTTGAGGTCCTGATTGTGCAATATTTGTGCAATTACATTTCAGCATAGTAGAAATAATACTCAAAATGCTCACATGGAATAAAAAAGTATTCTGGAAGATTTATTATAAGCAATAATACACTTTAATTAGATTACATTTTTTGCCGCTTTACAAGACTTGAACACACTAAAAAAATAGTTTAGCTGTTGCATGACTAATAGAACTTCATCAGGAGCGTTAAAAGCCTCTGTATCCTCTATAATAGTGTTGCCATATGACACACATCATTTTCTTTAACTTTTTAATTTGCTCAAAATTTTACAATAAATTGCATTGTAATTAAGGTCAGTCTTTAAAGGATTAGTTCACTTTCAAATGAAAATTACCCCAAACTTTACTCACCCTCAAGCCATCCTAGGTGTATATGACTTTCTTCTTTCTGATGAACACAATTACAGATATATTAATAAATATCCTGATGCATCCGAGCTTTATAATGGCAGTGAGCAGGACCAATGAGTATGAGCTGAAGAAAGTGCCTCCATCCACATCCATCCATCATAAACATACTCCACACGGCTCCGGGGGTTAATAAAGGCCTTCTGAAGCAAAGCGATGCGTTTGTGTAAAAAAAATCCATATTTAACAAGTTATGAAGTAAAATATCTAGCTTCCGCCAGACTGCCTTCCGTATTCAAGTTACGAAGAAAGTGTAAACTGGCGTCACGTCAGTTACACTTTTTCCGTAAGTTGAATAGGTAAGGTGTAGGACGTAGCATAAGCTTTATGAACTGCAAGAGTTTTACACCAATAATATGCTGTCTTTAAGCCACATGACATTTCATTTTCTCTCTAGGACTCTTTTCTGAGCAAGACACTTACTGCTGTGCTCTTCAAATTGTGCTATTATACCCATTTCTTCTACATCTGAATATTTTTGAAAAGTTGAATAGATGTTGTTCATAGATCTACTGTTTCTAACACAGTTTTACAGAAAATTGAGAAAGTATGGAGGTTGCCATATGGACACTCTGTACCAGCAGGAAAAATAACCATGTTACCATATGGCAGTCTGTAATGGAACTGCAGTAATTGCATTTCCTCATTGGGAATTTTTCTAAATAGTGGACGTGTTTACAATAATATAATTGTATTTATGCATTAGTAGCACAATAATGATATATGTTTCATGTGTTCGGAAGAAATGAACAGCTATGTTTGACTCTATCAGTAAGATTGAGCTTGGATTTTTGAATATTGAAAAATAAATGTGTATAAATTCAAAAATGAGCACTGATACATTTTAAGACTATATTTCAGTCATTTTATTATTGTTAATGTTACTAAAAGCCATTCAATGTAAAAAAAAATCTACTGGGAAATAACATTTCTTAGAACGTAATGCATCGCATAGAGAGTGGAAATACGTAAAATTGTCTATTGACTATTTCTACATAGGGTGAATTAGAGCAATCTGTGAATTTTTTTGCACTTCCAACGTTTGTGATTTACTGTGATTCTCACTCTACAACACTTCATTACATTACAAATCAGCTAGAATACAGTTATTTTAACATATAAATAGAGCTTGTGAAGTTTAGGTGTTCCACATTACCCAGTGTTACTGTGTTTCACAATACTGTTTTTTACTTTCTGAGTGCGATCATCTGTCCCTGATATAATATTTGCGAAAAACTGTTCTCAGCATCATGTCCAAAAAAAACAAAAACAAAAACAAAAAAAAAACTGCTTTCAATGTAGCTGTGTGTCTTAGAGTGGATTAGTTAACCGTGCTGATATTCCAACAGTTATCAATCTACTTAGTGGTAATCAAATTCAGCAAGGACTTAAATTAGTCCTAAAGAGGGCAAACACGCTTCTGTGTACATCTGCACTTCATCATTTGTAACTCCTTTATTTTGCATCCTGGAAAGAAAAGCAGGCAGAGACTAATTTGCAGGCAGTCTTAACTGGACAGTGACGGATACGAAAGCTCTGTGGCTAAGGAACAAAACCATGTTAGCACAGCAACCTCTTATACACAAACACAGCAAATCAATCAGGCCAGTCCAATGGTGAGTTTTTCTTCTCTGAGTAAAAGAATATGTCTATGTTATATGCTAATACATCCAAGGGTGAGTGTATGTGCAGAGCTGAAGTTTTAAATCAGGTGTCTGTCTATGGCTCTTTCCTCTGTTTGCTGCTCGGAGGCTGAGGAGCCTGTGTTGGCACGTATTGAACGGTTTGATTCAGGCAGAGGTCTCCTGGGCCCCGGTCTGATCCATTACCCGCTCTTCTAGCGCACAGCAGAGGACAGGCGGCTCGGAGTGAACTGATGCCTTGTAACACGCTCCTGCCTGGTTTCCTTAACAACAAATCACCCTCAGGGCTCTGAGAGTCTTTCAGTTCCTTTACCATAACTTCAAGAGACTGAAACAGAGACGTAGACTTTTAAGAGAAAGAAATACATTAGCAAAATAGAAGCATGCAACCTAGAGTTTCTGGTTCATCCCTATGTGATGTCTGTTTTATAATATAACAATGTATTACCCATTTTATAAAAGCAAAATGCAGTGTATAGATATAGTGGGCCCACAAAGTATTTGGACACTTTCTGGTTGTCAAATGCTAGCGGGACATGTTTACATGAGGAATGTTACCTGCCTGGAACACATGCATGCACCTGTTGTTGTTTTTTTAAGCTATTATTATTGGTTAATGTTAATATCTATATACTACTCCATTTTTATATTTAAATTATTATTTTTTATATTTATAATATTTACACTACCATTCAAAAGTTGTTTATTTTTTTAGAAAGAAATTCATACTTTTATTCAGCAAGGATGCATTAAATTGATCAAAAGTGACAGTAAAGGCATTTATTAATTATGTTTTAAAAGATTTCTATTTCAAATAATTTATATCTATTTATAAAAGAATACAAAAATAAGTTCATGTTTCCATAAAAATATTAAGCAGAACAACTGTTTTCAACATTGATAATAATAAGAAATGTTTCTTGAGCACCAAATCAGCAAATTAGAATGATTTCTGAAGGATCATGTGACACTAAAGACTGCAGTAATGATGCTGAAAATTCAGCTTTGACATCACATCAATACATTTTTAAAGTTTTAAAATATGTTGAAAAGAGTTATTTTTAATAGTAATAATATTTCACAAAATTATGGTTTTTACTGTATTTTTAATCATATAAATGTAGCCTTGTTGAACATGAGACGTCTTTTAAAAACATTAAAAAGTCTTTTTAACCTCAAAATTTTGCATGTAAATTATGAACATTAATAAAAATATGACTTAAAGAACATTTCATAGATTATTAAATGCTGTAAAAAAAATATTGTGATGTAAGTAATGAAACCAAAACGTGTTTTTAAATGTCCAAAAGTGTCCAAATAGTTTTTAAAGTATATTTCCCTCAAAATGGCGCTGTGATATTGAATTATTAGGCAATAAATTGTGAAATAATTCATGAGATGGAGTTTTTTTTTTTTTAATGCATGCATTTGTAAAACATATTGTTTTATTCATGCTTTGCCAGTGGCCATGTATCGTACAGTCTGCTATCGTCCTCATTGTTCATTCACAAACATGCCTCGGCTCTGAATGACATTGAGATTAGTTAGACATAATGATCACACAGTTTTTCTCTAAATAAGGACTGTCAGGAAAAAAAAAACTGTGTGAATAAGTATAAGGAATTACTAAATTATGAATTACTAAAATGAAACTGGAACGAAAAGCATCATTAAAGAGAGCACATGGGTCTTCTAAGCATCCAAAAAGTGTACAGGGCGCCCTTCCCAAAACCCCACACACGTTTCCACAGCAACAGTCATGTGGCGGTATTAGAATGAAGTAGTCAGAACTCCTCCTTGCAGTCTGTTCAGGTTTGGAGCCCCTAAACATCACTCAGCCTTTGGGGAACCAGTGGGAAGAGATTCAAGGAGGGTCTTCACAGCTCAACCTGTTACATCACATATCTTTGGCAGGGTCTCAGGTGAACATCTGCTTTTATTAGTAAGCTCAGAAAGGCTCTGGTTGTTACAGGACACACACGCTCAGTATCTCACACATTCAGTTCTTTCTTTGGCAACAGGTTAATAATAATATTCCTGCCACATTTTTCTCATCTGTTTTCCATTACCGCACACTGATTGATGTCTGATCATAAATGAAGGTATTTCTCACGGTTTTATGTACATGTTTTATTTCAAATTCTATAGAGATCTCAATTTATCATGTCTACTCATCAACAGGTAGCCAATGTGTTAAAGCAGACATAAGCAATGGAAAAATCTTTCAGCATGATGCACAACTACAACCTGTAGCATTAAGGTAGAATCATTTCTTTTTTAAGTGAATTAAGTGTGATTAACTTAAAGGGATAGTTCACCCAAAAATGAACGTTTTGTAAATTATTATCATTTACACACCCTAATGTCATTGAGTTTCTTTCTTCTGTTGAACACAAAAGGAGATATTTTGAAGAATGTTGGTAACCAGACAGTTGATGGCAACCACTGACTTCCATAGTAGGAAAAAAATACTATGAAAGTCAATTTGTACCGTCAACTGTCTGGTTACCAACATTCTTCAAAATATCTCCTTTTTAGTTCAACAGAAGAAAGAAACTCATACAGGTTTGGAAAAAAATAAGGGTGAGTAAATTATGAGAAAAGGTTCATTTTTGGGTGAACTATCCCTTTAATATTGTACGATCTGGACTTGCCTGTTGTACAGATGAGAGTAAAGAGTAAAATTTATGCCAATACACAAACAGCCAAATCAAAACCTGTTTTTATAGAACTAAAACAAGTTACTGGCTGACAAATAACAATAACCTCCTAAAAATGACCTCTAGGGAGTTTAAACCCTTTTAGTTTGATAGTAATAGTAATATAAATAAAAATCCAATCTCTGAGAGGGGTTTTAAAAGGCATTTTTTTTATACATATTTGCCTTAAAGATGTCATAAATGATTTTTATAGAATGCTACTCAGAAAATATCCTTTTATCTGACAGATATCACTGAATTAGGTGTCCTGAAATATCTTGAAATAAATAAACTGCAAAAATAAATGTGACAGGCTGCGGTCAGACTCTTTGTTTAGCCAGTGAGAAGACTTTGATGCGTTTTCTTCCTGTCAGTCATTTTGGATGCTCACCAGGCAGAACAGGAAGATGGTAGTTGAAACGAATCATTCAAGTGCCATACTTCAGCTTCATAAACAGTCAGTTTGTCATGCAAGAACGCTATTGTTGCTTTTGTCAACTTTGAGGTGCTGATTTCGACCGGTTTAACAAATTATCAACTAATTTGATATAATTCCAATTAAATAACATTGTAATTAACATAATAAATATAAAATATTACAATATACAATTAAATATTTGCTTTTTAAATGTTGCTTGCTGAACATTTTCTTTGAATGGCTGTCTAGGGGCTTTTGCACCGAATAGTTCTAGGAACTAGCCACTAGGATAGTTCCCCGGAACTAATTTCTCCACCGGCCCATGTCCCTGATTGCATTCGCACTGGGAATAGGAACTTTGAAGTGGCCAACAGCGGCGTCTTTAAGCGCGGCATTTACAAACGCTAAAAACCGTTGAATGGAGGATGCCATGATCGGAGCTGTTTGTTGTGTGTCGTGGGTTTCGTGATAACGGAGATGTAATGTAAACACATAATCTACGCGACTGAAAGAGCAAAAAGTGGGGCTAAGAGATGAAATCTCCTATGACAACTTTCAGTATCGAGGCGGAGAAAAGGACACAACCCTGCAGACAACAGGTAAATGCCGTTTTCGCTGTTTTCCATTTTTGTGAAGTAAATATGTTTACACGGCTTTTAAAAAATGCCGGGTGCCGGTGTTTGACATGCATTTGACCAATCAACATACACTTATGTCACTGATAGTTCTTATAGTGCTGGTTTAGACCAAAGTCCCTGTAAGACAAGTCATTTCACTCGGCGGCCATCTTTGAAACACCTCTTGGGCATGCAAGTGCAGCTCCTATATCTTTGAATGGGGAAACATCAAATTCTCCAAAGCTGTTGGCCAAGCTTTCGATTAAATTTCATATTTAAAATCACCAGTGAAATCTGACAACAACTGTCTCATAAATTTTTGCTTCTAAATGGTCGAATCATGACAAAAAACTGTATTTTTCAGGCTGGATCAAGCTAATGCACATGCGGAGTCCTAAGTGCGTGTCTCTTGTGTCTCATTTAGGAGGCGCACGTCTGACTGTTTCTAAAGGAACCGGAGCTTCTAACGGCCACTGCAATGACGCGATAACTTTACTAATCAGTGATTGGCTCTTATTTAGAAGGCGGGACTTATTCTTGTCTTGTGTTATTCTATAGTCTTTGTTTAGACCCTACTCTGAAGTAGGAGCTAATTTAGTTCCCCCAAAAGGAGTTGCTAGAACTAAAATCGTTCCTAGTTCCTGCGGTGCGAACACGGCAAAATCCGGGTACTTCAGCCAATAGTTCTAGGAACTATGAAAAGATTCCTCCAGTGTGAAAGCCCCTAATAAGATGATTTTTGTTTGCCAGATAATGTAGTTACAAAATCATCCAGCAGGGGCTTATGAGGTCATGGTGCCATCAGATAATCAGGACTTGTCTGCTTTAGTGGCTAAGTTCAGTTCCAGAGCATCTAACATCGCTTACAGCACCTTTAATAACTTCTGAACTCTAGCAACTTCTACTTCTGCTCAAGAAGTCGATAATGCCTGATCCCTGGTGTAACCACAGTAAACACTTTCTTCTGCATAGAAACCCTTCCTTGAAAGTAGCCTGTAGTTCCATTACAGACACACAGAGAATCATGATATTGAAGCAGCAGGGGAAAACACACCGTTTCAGCCTCTGCAGTCCTGATGGCTATGAATCCTGTGCCAGCGTGAGCCTGCGGGCTCATGACGCAGGGCTTTTTAAATTGAGATTTTCTCACTTTCTCTTTCATAACATGAATTAGACCAATGTCAGCTTGTTTTTGCTGACTAATACAGCCATAGTCAGTGTCCTGAGGAGCTGTAAGTGCAGTTTTGGTGGTGGAGACAAGAAACTGGAGGATTCTGAGCGGTAGTGCCGTGCTGCAAAGCTGTTCTGCTTACATCGAATTGTATTCTACGCCCAAGTTATGACTGTGAAAGAGGAAAAAGCTGTTTTAGGGAACATCTGGATTAGGGAACCACAATGATCAACAGCATATGTGTGCTGAAAGAAATACACCAGCCTGAAACTGAATCTTTTTGTCACTGCTGTAAGCACAAAATCACAGAACAATTATTAAATATTAAGTTAGAACCAAAAGGTACATCATCACACCAATAAATCTGACAGGATCATGGAAAAACATTATCCTGAAAAAATGTGCAGTGCAGTGCGATCCATGGATTTCACCTTTCCACACATTTCCTGAAAACCACTCAGTGTGTGATTTTCCTGCTTTCAGACAATTTCACACCCTTAAAAGTGCAGTAATTCATCAGGCGTTAGGTTTGCATTTTTACCTGCTGCTGCTGATAAAGAGAAGCACTGAATCGCAGGGTGCGTAACTGCTTCAATCTATGGGGCCAACAGATGTGAATGCAAATGGCCCCTGTGTACTCCCAGTCCGGTGATCAATCCTGGCAGGTAGAGCTCCAACAGGAGCCTAATGTATTCAAACTAATTAAAACGCACCAGCGGGAAACTCCAGAACCCTGCTATTAAAACAGATACTTTTAAATGCAGCGCAATTAAATTTCCCATTGGCACACATGGCCCCGAGACCATCTGCACCGGTGCCGAAACGCTCACCCTCACAAGAGTCATTTCAGATCGCATTCTCCGAAAACAAGGCGAGCGCCGCACCACGTTGTCGTAGCGGCAGTCCTCGTGAGGGACCGGCAAGCACTGCTCTAATTATTTTGTGACATTTTGCCTCTGTTTAAAGAAACGTCTGCGTGGGTTTTCTTGATTGTACTGGCAGTGAGCTCCCCTCAAATGCATCATCTGGATATCATTAATCTAATAAGGTAATGCTCAAAGATGCACACCGGCCAGAAAGCAAGCGAGAGGCAAGCTTCGTTTGAACCTCTCGGAATTATTCACTGTGTCAAATGTTAGCATTTTTGAACACAGGGGGATAAAAAGAAAACTGACTAATTCCTGCTTCTGTTTTGCCCAGTTTTGTTTTGCTGGTGATCCAAATGAAGGCACTGTAAGCCATGCTGCAAAAAGGAGATAAGAATGGCTTGAAGCTTATGACAGCACTCTGATCAACACTACAATGCACTCCTCTAATTCAGACCCAACTGCAAACACATTTGCACTCAAAGGCAAAACCCACATGCATTCAGATAGTATGTGACTTCTTTGAAGACACTGACATAAGCACAGAGCTGCATCCCTGGTGTACATTGTATTGATGGGGCAGTACATCTCAAGGAACGGTCTTTTTCTCAATGGTGGCAAAACAATCATATTTAGGTAATATAATAAATAAGTCTTTGCTTTGTGCAGGTAGAAGTAATAAAAATTATCATCTTGGTTGTTTAACAACAAAATACCTGGGGAAGGTAATATAATACATAATATGCTACATGTGCAAAATGATTTCATATTTGACTAAAGGTGTCTTTACACAGACTGCTTAATGCTGAACAGAGGTGTTGTAAATGCATTTACAATTGTATTCTCTGATACTAGGGGGTGAGATGGGTCAAAGCAGGCATAATTATTAGGCGTAACCATTATCATACATTATCATCTTGACTAAGCAATCAGATCAAATCAGTGTATAATTTATTATAAAATGGATAGTTTTGGTCCTCAACACTGATCATTGTCAAATAGTCATGTCTGATTTGTGAATGAATCATTCTCTTGAGTCTAATCTTTTGAATGAACTGATTGATTCACTTCACAAAACCGGTTTGAATGATTCATTCTTGAATCAGACTGATCCAGTTCTCAAGTTCAAATGGCAAATTCAATGATAGTTGTAGCTGTTGACTCACTAGTAAGTAAGAGTTTGGAATAATTAAGATTTTTTAATGTTTTTGAAAGCAGGTAAAAACAGTGAAATATTATTAAGTATTATTATAATGTAAAAGAACTTTTCCATTTTAATAAATTTTAAATTGTAATTTATTCTTGTGATAGCAAAGCTGAATTTTCAGCATCATTACTCCAGTCTTCAGTGTCACATGATCTTTCAGAAATCAATCAATTTATTTCTGGAATAAGCATATTCTGAAACGTTTTTATATACAGTAAGTTCCAAAATATGCTTATTCCAATATTCCTATATACTGTATATATGTATATGTACACTGTGTGGGCGTGTATATATACAGGTGCTGGTCATATAATTAGAATATCATCAAAAAGTTGATTTATTTCACTAATTCCATTCAAAAAGTGAAACTTGTATATTATATTCATTCATTACACACAGACTGATATATTTCAAATGTTTATTTCTTTTAATTTTGATGATTATAACTGACAACTAAGGAAAATCCCAAATTCAGTATCTCAGAAAATTAGAATATTGTGAAAAGGTTCAATATTGAAGACACCTGGTGCCACACTCTAATCAGCTAATTAACTCAAAACACCTGCAAAGGCCTTTAAATGGTCTCTCAGTCTAGTTCTGTAGGCTACACAATCATGGGGAAGACTGCTGACTTGACAGTTGTCCAAAAGACGACCATTGACACCTTGCACAAGGAGGGCAAGACACAAAAGGTCATTGCAAAAGAGGCTGGCTGTTCACAGAGCTCTGTGTCCAAGCACATTAATAGAGAGGCGAAGGGAAGGAAAAGATGTGGTAGAAAAAAGTGTACAAGCAATAGGGATAACTGCACCCTGGAGAGGATTGTGAAACAAAACCCATTCAAAAATGTGGGGGAGATTCACAAAGAGTGGACTGCAGCTGGAGTCAGTGCTTCAAGAACCACTACGCACAGACGTATGCAAGACATGGGTTTCAGCTGTCGCATTCCTTGTGTCAAGCCACTCTTGAACAACAGACAGCGTCAGAAGCGTCTCGCCTGGGCTAAAGACAAAAAGGACTGGACTGCTGCTGAGTGGTCCAAAGTTATGTTCTCTGATGAAAGTAAATTTTGCATTTCCTTTGGAAATCAGGGTCCCAGAGTCTGGAGGAAGAGAGGAGAGGCACACAATCCACGTTGCTTGAGGTCCAGTGTAAAGTTTCCACAGTCAGTGATGGTTTGGGGTGCCATGTCATCTGCTGGTGTTGGTCCACTGTGTTTTCTGAGGTCCAAGGTCAACGCAGCCGTATACCAGGAAGTTTTAGAGCACTTCATGCTTCCTGCTGCTGACCAACTTTATGGGGATGCAGATTTCATTTTCCAACAGGACTTGGCACCTGCACACAGTGCCAAAGCTACCAGTACCTGGTTTAAGGACCATGGTATCCCTGTTCTTAATTGGCCAGCAAACTTGCCTGACCTTAACCCCATAGAAAATCTATGGGGTATTGTGAAGAGGAAGATACGATATGCCAGACCCAACAATGCAGAAGAGCTGAAGGCCACTATCAGAGCAACCTGGGCTCTTATAACACCTGAGCAGTGCCACAGACTGATCGACTCCATGCCACGCCACATTGCTGCAGTAATTCAGACAAAAGGAGCCCCAACTAAGTATTGAGTGCTGTACATGCTCATACTTTTCATGTTCATACTTTTCAGTTGGCCAAGATTTCTAAAAATCCTTTCTTTGTATTGGTCTTAAGTAATATTCTAATTTTCTGAGATACTGAATTTGGGATTTTCCTTAGTTGTCAGTTATAATCATCAAAATTAAAAGAAATAAACATTTGAAATATATCAGTCTGTGTGTAATGAATGAATATAATATACAAGTTTCACTTTTTGAATGGAATTAGTGAAATAAATCAACTTTTTGATGATATTCTAAATATATGACCAGCACCTGTATGTGTATATATATATATATATATATATATATATAATATGCAATAGCCAACAATACATTGTATGGGTCAAAATTATCGATTTTTCTTTTATGCCAAAAATCATTAGGATATTAAGTTAAGATCATGTTCCATGAAGATATTTTGTAAATTTTCTACCGTAAATATATCAAAAATGAATTTTTGTGAGTGGATATGCATTGCTAAGAACTTCATTTGGACAACTTTAAAGGTGATTTTCTCAATATTTTGATTTTTTTTGCACCCTCAGATTCCAGATTTTCAAACAGTTGTATCTCGGCCAAATATTGTCCTATCCTAACATCCTAACACATACATAAATGGAAAGCTTATTTATTCAGCTTTCAGATGATGTATAAATCTCAATTTTAAAAAATTGACCCTTATGACTGGTTTTGTGGTCCAGGGTCACATATAGGCTATATTATATATATATATATATATATATATATATATATACACACGCACACACAGTATTAATTTTACTGTAATACTTAAGCTGGATCCAAAGACACAATAAAACAACCCATTCATGTAAATTCATCAATTTACAATGAATGCAAATTAATGGTGATTTAAAATTAGAAGGTGCTGGGTAATCTATCCCAATGTATTATTACAGGAGACTCTGGTAGCAGAGTCTTGTCCTGCTGTTTATGCCGTGCAGTTGCCCAGCAGTGGTCTCACAACAGATCGCTTCTGACCCATGAGCCCCTGCCAGCCGATTTACATAAATCACACTCCAGATCTGACCGTTACTAGGCAGCACAGGCAAACAGAGACTCATCCTGAAATGGAAATCAGGCCACCAACCCAGAGAGCATCATACATGCTACTGTGACAAATGTGGCAAGGACTGAGTTTAACTACTTCCTGTCCACACTTGTCCAGGTTAATGTCCATGACAATGACAACTGCAAGTACATACTTCACATATACTGTAGAACTGAAATAAAAACAGCCTTGCCAGAAAAGTTTGCATTAAATAATCACGTTCTTGCCACATCCATTTAAATAAAGTGACATTTGTGTAACTTGAAACAGAGTATTGGACATATCAAATGAACTTACCATCGCATTACCATACATACTTATGATGAAGAGCCTAAATAGAGACATGCTGTGACATAATAATCCTTTAAGCGAGAGAATGTTAATCGGGGAAGCAGCGATGTTGATATAAAAGCTCTGAACAGTGGCTGAAAGGTATGGCTGAGAATCTCAATATACTCAGTCTCTTCAGTGTTGTGACCCAAGGAAGCGGAGGTCATATTATTCCTCAGCTTCTTTAATTGCTATTTTAAGGATATCTCACTCCTACACCAGCCTTCCTGTCAGAGTCTTTGAAGTGGAACATTGCAATTACACAGGAGAAGATTTTACCTGGCTAATAGTGATCGGATGCGTTTTCTCACTACCTGCACTTTACAGCTGTAATACGGTGACTAAAGGGTGGAGTGGTCCTGTTTACAGTCCTGTGGGACACATACAGAAGATTGGTTGGAGAAAAACACTCATTTTAGCCATTCATTCTTAAAGGAAACTGATGGATAAACAGCACCGAGGAGAAAAGATATGATTTATTCAGCCAGCTACACACAAATACAGCTTTTTCATATAATATCATTAGCTCTGTGAGTTAACAATTAATCAGATTCCCTCTATTAGCCTAAGAAAATTGGTCATATTCAATGGTTATTCTGTACATTGTGTACTCCTTGCTGATTAAAACATACAGGTGCTGGTCATATAATTAGAATATCATCAAAAAGTTGATTTATTTCACTAATTCCATTCAAAAAGTGAAACTTGTATATTATATTCATTCATTACACACAGACTGATATATTTCAAATGTTTATTTCTTTTAATTTTGATGATTATAACTGACAACTAAGGAAAATCCCAAATTCAGTATCTCAGAAAATTAGAATATTGTGAAAAGGTTCAATATTGAAGACACCTGGTGCCACACTCTAATCAGCTAATTAACTCAAAACACCTGCAAAGGCCTTTAAATGGTCTCTCAGTCTAGTTCTGTAGGCTACACAATCATGGGGAAGACTGCTGACTTGACAGTTGTCCAAAAGACGACCATTGACACCTTGCACAAGGAGGGCAAGACACAAAAGGTCATTGCAAAAGAGGCTGGCTGTTCACAGAGCTCTGTGTCCAAGCACATTAATAGAGAGGCGAAGGGAAGGAAAAGATGTGGTAGAAAAAAGTGTACAAGCAATAGGGATAACTGCACCCTGGAGAGGATTGTGAAACAAAACCCATTCAAAAATGTGGGGGAGATTCACAAAGAGTGGACTGCAGCTGGAGTCAGTGCTTCAAGAACCACTACGCACAGACGTATGCAAGACATGGGTTTCAGCTGTCGCATTCCTTGTGTCAAGCCACTCTTGAACAACAGACAGCGTCAGAAGCGTCTCGCCTGGGCTAAAGACAAAAAGGACTGGACTGCTGCTGAGTGGTCCAAAGTTATGTTCTCTGATGAAAGTAAATTTTGCATTTCCTTTGGAAATCAGGGTCCCAGAGTCTGGAGGAAGAGAGGAGAGGCACACAATCCACATTGCTTGAGGTCCAGTGTAAAGTTTCCACAGTCAGTGATGGTTTGGGGTGCCATGTCATCTGCTGGTGTTGGTCCACTGTGTTTTCTGAGGTCCAAGGTCAACGCAGTTTTATAGCACTTCATGCTTCCTGCTGCTGACCAACTTTATGGAGATGCAGATTTCATTTTCCAACAGGACTTGGCACCTGCACACAGTGCCAAAGCTACCAGTACCTGGTTTAAGGACCATGGTATCCCTGTTCTTAATTGGCCAGCAAACTCGCCTGACCTTAACCTCATAGAAAATCTATGGGGTATTGTGAAGAGGAAGATGCGATATGCCAGACCCAACAATGCAGAAGAGCTGAAGGCCACTATCAGAGCAACCTGGGCTCTTATAACACCTGAGCAGTGCCACAGACTGATCGACTCCATGCCACGCCGCATTGCTGCAGTAATTCAGGCAAAAGGAGCCCCAACTAAGTATTGAGTGCTGTACATGCTCATACTTCTCATGTTCATACTTTTCAGTTGGCCAAGATTTCTAAAAATCCTTTCTTTGTATTGGTCTTAAGTAATATTCTAATTTTCTGAGATACTGAATTTGGGATTTTCCTTAGTTGTCAGTTATAATCATCAAAATTAAAAGAAATAAACATTTGAAATATATCAGTCTGTGTGTAATGAATGAATATAATATACAGGTTTCACTTTTTGAATGGAATTAGTGAAATAAATCAGCTTTTTGATGATATTCTAATTATATGACCAGCACCTGTACTGTACAGGCCTAACTATACATAAGCAATGGCCACATTTTGGTAATACACTATTTTCAGAGGTTATATTAAACCATCAGCCTGTTAAAGAGTCTTGTTTTGCCCTTAAAATCTAAACAATACACTTGTTTTTTATCTGTATCTAAGGTTCCTTTGACATTCATGTAACCTTGCCATTGCACAAAATGTTCTTAATAGTGGAAAAAGTTGTTCAGATTATTAAAATATTCTTCAAACTAAGAAAAAATGGTTATTTCTGTTCACTGTAAGGTTCTTTGGGGAGTCCAAAATGGTTCTTCTTCTTTTTTTTTATTCTACTACGTCACAGACCGAAATAAACCAAGGATAGACTGACATAATAGTCGTCCAGACTTTAATGAACTTGGATTGACATTGTGGCACGTGTGACTCTGTGTGTAAGATCTGGTCTGTTTGTTGTTGTTCACACAGGAAAGCCACATGCACACATCCCTGACACTGTGCCCCACACTGACACCACATCTGTTTACACACCTCCACCTCATCCTACTGCTTACACAACTGTGTGTATGTGTGTGGATGTTAAAAACAACCAAGTAGCCTAATTATTTGTTATTAATGGTTTTGTCTATACTGAACTGCACAATAATAACAATTGTGAGTTTTTTCTGATATGCATCGACTGAGGAGCTACTGTATATAAACGATTCACAATTCAGTGCAGGAGAAATAATGCTGATCTGTAAGTTAAAAGTATTTAATTGAAATGAAAAATAAAATAAATAAAAAATAATACAGAAAAATAAAATAAAATAAAACAAAGCCTCTGTCGAAGCTTTACAAATCTTTTGTTTCGAATCAGTGGTTCGGAGCATGTATCAAACTGCCAAAGTCACGTGATTTCAGTAAATAAGGCTTTGTTACGTCATAAGTGTTTTGAAATTTCAATGGATCACCACTGGGGGGCGTGACTTTGGCAGTTTGATACATGCTCCGAACCACTGATTTGAAACAAACGATTCATAAAGCTTCCAAGCTTCATGAAGCAGTGTTTTGAAATTGCCCATCACTAGATATTGTTGAATAAAGTCGTTATTTTGTTTTTTTGGCGCACAAAAATATTCTCGCCGCTTCATAACATTAAGATTGAACCACTGTAGTCACATGAACTGTTTTAAATATGTCTTTAGTAGCTTTCTGGGCATCTGAAAGTGTTAATTATCTTGCTGTCAATGCAGGCCTCACTGAGCCATCGGATTTTATCAAAAATATCTTAATTTGTGTTCCGAAGATGAACAAAGTTCTTACGGGTGTGGAACGACATAAGGGTGAGTAATTAATGACAGAATTTTCATTTTTGGGTGAACTAACCCTTTAACTAAAACCAGTCACATCAAGCTTCATCATGTCACACAGCGTTACTCAACAATTTCAAAAGGAACCATTTAGCTATAGTCTAACAACCTCATGGTCCAAAAATACATGTTTTCCATTTTAGGCCCACCTGAAAAAACATGAAAACTGAGACAATATTAGAAGCCATTTCCTCGGGCTGTTCTGAAACGCTTGAGCACTGATAGCATGTAGTTTTGTCCCTGGCACTGAGGACAGTAATGGTATATTCAATCTCAGTGGTAGATCTTTCTTCTTGCCAATTCCTCCAACACTTTGCATGTCTTTTCATTCCATGTCTTACTTACACATTTGTTTGATTAAATAATTCAGATTGCAAAAGATTACAGTTGGTCCAGTGAATTCTCTATATTTTGCAAAAGCATTTATTATTTTAGAGCATTTATTCGGTCAAAACAAATGTTATCAATTGTATGCAGCACAACAAATAGGAAAGCAATTTTGATGCAGGATACTTTGAACCGCCATGGCCCTCAGGGAACAGTAATGTGGAGGGAGAAAAGGACAGCCCCAGTTAATTCTGGGAGATTTCACAGTCAGCAGCCTCTATGCTTTCTGCTGCCTGCAAGGCCACACTGCTCTGATAAATATGTCATTTCCTGGCTGATAGGGCCACAGATGGAATAAGGTTTGTATTGGGAACACATGCGCTGCATTTTGTCACCCACTGCACTAGCTGATAGAGGAGACCCCGGGGGAAGCAACCTGCCAATTCATTTTCTCTCTGCAGATTTTTCATCTCAAAGAGGACGGGTATTTTCTCAGGAAAGACAGGGCAATATAGCTTAGAATGAAAAGGGTTTTAATAACTTCTTCCTGTGGAATGTGTGAATTGCCATATCAGCATAAAGGCAGTTCAATCACCCCCAGTGTAGACAACAAGAGAGACTATCACTATTGTACTGAGTGGAACACATGCTATTTTTTGCACATTTCAATCCACGATAGAAGCATATCTTACAAAACGATGGCTTTCCAAGAAAATATAATGTCACGACGGAGGCATTTCATCTTTGTTTTACACTGGAGGCTGTCTAGAAACAGCACAGCCTTGCACCGCCAGTCTGACACAGCGTGGCATTGTGTGAACTTCTGCTGTAAGTCTCTGTGTGGCTAAGAAACAACAAGGGCTGTTAGGAACTGCAATGGGAGCTGTCCACTCCTCTGTCACATGTACTCGTGTTTGCAGGCCCACTCATGGGTGAGACAGGGGTAAAAGAGCCCACTTGCAGCTGTGCAAAAAGGCCAGAGGGAGGTTAAGCACAGCTGTCTGGGTGACATGGCATGATGGGAATATATGGTAGTATGGGGAACGAGCTGAAGAAGCTCCCTGGAAGTGTTATATTTAAGATCTGCTGAACCAAACTCTCCAGACACCATTAAACCTAAAGACCGAGCCATATCCCAGAATGAGACACATAAAAATCCAGGCTCAAAAGTACTGCAACAACGCAATGCAATGTAAAATAAAATGTATAAAATAAAATAAAATAAAATAAATAAAATAAAATATAAAAAATAAAATAAATAAAATAAAATAAAATAAAACAAAAATAAAATAAAATCTTAAATAAAATAAAATAAAATATAAAAAATAAAATAAAATAAAATAAAATAAATAAAATAAAATAAAACAAAACAAAAATAAAATCTTAAATAAAATAAAATCTTAAATATAAATAAATATATCAAAATAAATAAGAACAAATATAATACATTTTCTATACAAAATAAATCAAAACAAACACCCTCCCCCCCAAAAAACAAACAAACAAAAAACAATCAATCAATCAAAAAATAGTAATAATTATATTTAGTAAAAACACTTAACATCTTTAAAATAAGATAATTTATTCGGGCAGCAATATTAAGCAATATAAGATAATTATAACTTTATTTTTCTTGCACCAATTGGTCATTCTGAAAATAAGCAATTATCTTAAGTAATTTTTGCTTCTCACATGGGTCTTGTTTTAACGACATTTAGATATTTAGACTGGGGGGAAAGACAAAAATACTGAATATTAACTAACAATGCTTTTTTAAAAACAACCTTTTTAACAGTCAAGATTGTTTTGTCATGGCAGATATGTCAAAGCAAATACTGATTTTAAAAAAGTCTGTTTATTATTAGTGTTTTGACTTTGGCTATAAATAACTTCTCATCCAAAATATCTGAACCAGTTTTAGATCTACCAGTGTTCAACGTGCTAATTGTTTGTATCCTCTCTTTTTTTCACCAGCCACCAACAGATCAGCTGCAAAAAAGCACTACAAAAGACTGCATTTATTACACACGCGCGTTACACTGCCTGTCCATCTCAAGCTCACCCCACTCCCCCACCCCCCTCTTCCTATCTGCCTGTGCAGAGCATCTGCCGCCCAGAGAAGAGGGGGAACATGGGAGCACATTAGTCACCAGATGTCACCTTTTGCTGCCAGCCCTATCGAACAGGCAAGCAGACAATGCAGCATGCATAGTGAACATCTGACTGGGGCCCACTTCAGCAAGACAGAGCTCACTGACTCGGAATGACAGCTCCTACTGAACTGCCTCGGCCCCCATTCCATGTCAGGAGTGACACCTACAGTTCTCTCTGGATATCCGCCGCGACTGTCACACCGCTGGCATGATAATACCACTAATTGTTGAACATTGTTTTTGGTTGATCTGATTTCTGCAAAGGCTCACAATTTTTTTTTTCTCCGGAAGAATCTCATGCAGGATGAACAGGCTCTCCACAGGGAGTCCAAGCGTCAGTTGTTGTGCCTGAAATAGTAATGCCTGCAGGCACTAAATCATGCATACATTTCAGATCCATTAAGAATGTACAAGGTGCACTTTTGTCATAATTCAGTTCTGTTGTACTTTTGTCAAAACTCAAGACAAGTGGAAGTTTTCTCTTAGATGTTTTTGTATACCAGCTAACCTTAGTGGCCAATTAAAGGGACAGTTCACAGAAAATTTTGCATTTTTTTCATCTTTTACTGACTCTTATTTTGTTTAAAACACACTTTTTTTTGTTTTGTGGAACATAAGATGTGATTTTTTTGAGGAAGGGAAGAATATCCTAGTTAGTTTTTTCATATGACGAAAGTAAATGAGGAATGGGGTTGTAAAGCTCCAAAATAAAGCCTAATAAAAGTGGTCCAGAAGATTTGTGTGATACATCACCTTTCAAATTTTGGAGTCAGTAAATATTTATTTATTTATTGTTTTTTGAAAGAAAGGAATAATTTTGTTTAACAAGGATGGATTAATTGATCAAAATTGACAGTAAAATTGACAGTTTTTTATTTCAAATAAATGCTGTTACTTTGAACTTTCTATTCAAAGTATCCTGAAAAAAAAAAATGTATCACAGTCTCCACAAAAATATTAAGCAGCACAACAGTTTCCTATATTGATAATAATAAGAAATGTTTCTTGAGCATCAAATCAGCATATTATTGCCCTATGTTCTCTGTGTTTTTCCTTGGACTTTTGTTATACTTCCTTTTTCCTGATCTGTCTGCCATCTTTGTAGTCCTTTTGTAGTTTTTCATGTTGATTAGTTCCCAGATTGTTCCCAGGTGAGTCTTGTTACCTTTGTTAGCCCTTGTATAAATAGCCCTTGTGTTTCCTTTGTTCCTTGTCAGTTGTTGTTTGGTGTTTCATGTGGATTCCTGTTCTCTGGAGAGGTGGCTGTTGAAGATTCAACTCAATTCAACTTGAGTTCAACCCAGTTTAACTCAGACTGGGTTATTCTGATTTGTAAACGAATCATTCAAGAATGATTCAGTCACAAATCAGACATTACAACATCTGTTTATGAATGTACTAAGGAGAGCTATATTGATGTCAATATTTTCAGTAGTGACCTCTTTTTCTGACACAAAGCTATCACAGCTAGGGGGCGGTCGTGGCCTAATGGATAGAGAGTCGGACTCGTAACCCAAAGGTCATGGGTTCGAGTCTCAGGTCCGGCAGGGATTGTCGGTGAGGGGAGTGACTGTCCAGCGCTCTCTCTCCACCCTCAATACCACGACTGAGGTGAGACCCTTGAGCAAGGCACCGTACCCCCAACTGCTCCCCGGGCGCCGCAGCAATGGCTGCCCACTGCTCCGGGTGTGTGTTCACGGTGTGTGTGTGTTCACTGCTGTGTGTGTACACTTGGATGGGTTAAATGCAGAGCACAAATTCCTAGTATGGGTCACCATACTTGGCCACATGTCACTTCACTTCACTTCACTTCACAAGGCTTCAGAAGACTTGGAAAAACACTTTTACTTTCATTTAGCTTTTTTTGTTATTATGGAGCTTGACAGCTACAATTTTCATTTACTTTCATTATATGGACAAGAGTGGCCAAATGCACCTTTAACATTCCATGTGAAGACAGAAAGTCATACGTGTTTAGAACGTCATGTTTCATTTTTGGGTGAATGTTCCCTATAAATATCATTAACGAGGGTTCAAAATGATGCAGAGAACAAACTGGTGTTGTGCTTCCTGTGAGGCCTCTAGACTCACAACGTAAAGATGTCACGCTCCTCTGATGCTTTTGAAGAAACAAGAGTGACCTGTGTGGCTGCCAGCTCATAAATCAGAACCTCATAAATGTTGAATATTGCAATGCTTATGGCAGAGAGTTATGAGACCAGGGTCTCCAGTTCAAATCCCCAAAGCGTTTCATCCACAGCTCTGTCCACAGCTGATGCTCTAGTCCCAGCCTTTTGCGGACAGTGTTCACGGACGCTGTGCAGGTAAATATGGGCAGCGATGTATTTTAACATTTTGTCATGAATAATTGAATGGTAAGTAGTCAAGAGTTTGACCCACCATCTATCTATCTCCTCATCACATGCATATTTAAACAGTGCTTTTCACCATTTAATTCATTTATAACTGCGCTCTGATGTGAACCTCACTGTGGCACAGTGCACATTATGAATCTCCACTTATAAGGATTAATCATGTTACAAACATGTTTCATGAGTGTACATTAGAGTGCACATTATTCGATTAAAATAAACCCTTTTAATTCCTTGTTTTGATTCATAAATGATGATTCTCTGTTGTGATTTTTTTTTTTTTTTTACGAAAGAAGCGTGGCTGTATTAAACACAAGGGCGGTGCAGAATAGCTTATGTTGTTTTGTGGTCAGTCACTTCAGCAGAAAGGGAACCATAAGGTCAATGGCCATTGATTTGCTTCCCCCACCCAGCTTGTAAGCTGCAGCTGTGTCTGCTACTAAGCATCACTGGCCTCTAACGCTGAACCAGTTGCATCACTCTGTTGTGATAATAATCACCAAACACATGGGGGAGACTGGAGCTAGTTGTCACATGGGGAGGTTGTTAATTCAATTACAATTACACAAATGTGTTACAAAAACATGGGTATTTTACATAAATGTCCAGTTGTCACGTGTTTAAAATGTTACAATTTGACACAATTATAGGAATTTGCTATAGCAATATAAATACACTACTATTTAAATGTTTGGGGTTGGTAAGATTTAAGATTTTCTCTTATGCTCTCCAAGGCTGCATTTGTTTGATAAAAAATACAGAAAAATGTACTATTGTGAAACATTAATACAATTTTAAAAAACTGTTTATGTAATTTGTCATTTATTTCTGTGATGGCAAAACTGATCATTTTCTTTAAATGATCCTTCAGAAATCATTCTAATATGCTGATTTGCTGCTCAAGAAACATCATCAATGTTAAAAACAGTTGTTCTGCTAAATATTTTTGTGGAAACCGTGATACATTATCAGGATTCTTTGATGAACAGAAAGTTCAAAAGAACAGCTTTAATTTTAACTGTATAATGTAACATTATAAATGTATTTACTGTCACTTTTCAATTTAAAGGGTTAGTTCAACCAAAAAAAAAAAAAAAATCTGTCAATAATTACTCACCCTCATGTTGTTCCAAACCCGCAAGACCTTCGTTCATCTTCGGAACACAAATTAAGATATTTTTGATGAAATCCGAGAGGTTTTTTTATCTCCTATAGAAAGCAACAAATTACCACATTCAAGGTCCAGAGAAGTAATAAAAACATCATTAAAATATAGTCAACGTGACTACAGTGGTTCAACCTTAAAGGGGTGATATTCTGCCATTACAAGATGTAAAATAATTCTCTGATGTCCCCAGAGTGTGTATGTGAAGTTTTAGCTCAAAATACCCCACAGATAAATTTTTTATGTTAAATTTGTCACTTTTTGAGGGTGAGCAAAAACGCTCCATTTTTTGTGTGTGTCCCTTTAAATGCAAATGAGCTGCTGCTCCTAAGCAGAGGGCGGGGTTTTTAAGAGCTCGTGTTAGCACATAGTGTTAGCAGCGCCGATTACCTCACAAAGACTCACTGAAAATGTCAGAAACTATTCAGCCTTTTATGTTCAAACCGGAGTCAGAAAATGATGGAGAGACTCAAGAAGAAGTGACAACATGTAGAATGCAACAGGACGTTTCTGAATGGTTAGTTGCTTAATTTATGTAGCTGATGTGGGATATCTTAAAGTCATTGATTATCATAATCTGTCATGATAATCTATAAATCGCTTGTGTGGGAACTGTTGTAAGATGCCTACAGAGCCAGAGAATATATGTTGCATGAAGATAGAACAGGTATAGTTTAGTTTAATTACGGTTATAACTTATGTTGTCATCTGGCTTTTATGACATGCTATTGCATTTGTGTTATGTACTGTATTGCAATAACATGGCCTCACCCCTTTGTTGTGCGTTCTTGGGGGCAGGGTTTATGTAAATTTTAGGGTTAGTGATGTCACCAACCCGGGAAAAAGCTCGTTGTAGTCCCTACCAGCCGTTTGTTGTAGTCCTTAAACAGAGAATTCTTTAAAAGAAAATATCTCCCTTTGCACTGAACTTTGAGCGTCCTAACTTTAACAGCAACATTACACACTAACTAAAGTTAAAAAAGTGAAATCATAATGAACCACCCCTTTAATGTTATGAAGCAATGAGAATACTTTTTGTGTGCAAAAACAAAACAAAAATAACGACTTTATTCAACAATCTCTTCTCTTCCCTGTCAGTCTCCTACACAGTTGACGCAGTGAACGCAGTGCAGAGCTTCCATGTTTATGTTCGAACGCTGGCTCAGTATTGGCCGACACTGTTCACGTGAGCAGCACAACGCATGCGTGTGATGCTGACGCAGGAGCTGGCCAATACAGAGTTGGCGTTCGGACGTAGAACATGGAAATTCTGCACTGCGTTCACTACGTCAAATTGTTGAATAAAGTCATTATTTTTGTTTTGTTTTTGCGCACAAAAAGTATTCTCGTCACTTCATAACATTAAGGTTGAACCACTGTAGTCACGTTGACTATTTTAACAATGTCTTTATTACTTCTCTAGACCTTGAATGTGGTAATTACATTTCTTTCTATGGGAGATAAAAAACCTCTCGGATTTCATCAAAAATATCTTAATTTTGTGTTCCAAAGATGAGCGAAGGTCTTACGGGTTTGGAACGACATGACGGTGAGTACTTAATGACAGAAATTTCATTTTTGGATGAACTAACCTTTAAATGCATCCTTGCTGAAAAAAAAATTTCACTGAAGTGTGACAACTATCCCCGGTCTATCCTATAAAATGAGACAATGGAATCACTGATAAAGTGTATTATGGGATTCCTTCACATTTAATTTCACATTCATGGACAAACTGAAGTGATGGCATCACATCTCACTACTCTAAACTATCCCTTGTTCCTAATAACAAGAAGAAAAAAATTGCAGTAAAATAAGAGATATTATTTTCCATATACATCCTCTAAGCCTGTGGATGTAAGGTTTTCCAGCACTAAAATCAACACGTTAGTGCAAGAATCTGCCTCTGCTCTTGGCAATCGATAGTAAAATTCCTCATTCTGTGCTCGGGTAAGTAAATGGAATTGAAAGTGGGGCAGAGGGTATTAATGCAGAGGGAGGAATATCCATTTTATCACGTCCTCCCTGCAGGCCCTGTTGATAAAAATGACAGCGGGAGCGCATTACTAATTCCACCACTGTCACAGCCCATAGTCACTTACCTTGCAAATGAAGTGCGGTAATGACACCTGCCTGACGGTCAGAACACAGGCTATACTCTCAGTAATACAGCCTAATGTTGAAATGGATCCGGGAACGAATGGACCTAGACCTGCAATGACAGCCATGTACAGTAAAACACATCAGTGCCATTTGCAAGGGTCTTTTTTGTACATTCATAACATAAACTACAAACCTAAAGTCATGTAAATGCATACACTCAACAAATATGAAAACAGTTGTTGCTTGTGCCTATTATATTAAATTGGTTAAAATTACACAGATACATCTTTTTCTGGCCTTGTAATGAGAATCATATACATTACTGAATCGTAGATATGATTCAAGCTTACTTGGTTATACTCTAAACAAATGAACATATACAACGTTTTTGATGTTCAAATGAAAAAGTACCCATTTAACTTTGTTTTACTGGCGCCCCCTCTTGTTAGTTTCCTGTAAGTTGTTGGTAAGAGGCAAAATGCATCACTTGACAAATAAATCATTTATGAGCCAGTGATTTATTGCCCAGCAAAAATAATGGCATCCATTACTGATAAATCATATTTGCTAACACATATTAATGTGCAGAAATTACTAAATGAAAGGTCCATTACTGAATTTGCATGTACGTGCACCTTATATCATGCATGCGAAATTTATGACCGAAAGGGCTACTGACATATGACTTGAATTTTGCAAATTATAGTTTACCATGCAACAAAGAAGCAACCCCCACACCTATGAATTAAACATGGCACAAAAAGCGGAACATTTAATTGGATCTGAAAGCCAATTCTGAAGCCCTTTTATCTCCACATTTAATGAATTAGATTTTGTTCACACAGTAATGAAATTATTTCATCTATATTTGATTAAAAATCAGTTGGCATACAAATACAGAAATTCTTGAAAAATATAACACTTGGTTCTTGTTTGAGGTGAGGCACTTTCACATTGTACTGCAAGTTCACTAAAATGCATTAAAGAAAGCTTCAAGGACAACTTAAAGGAACAATACTCTCTCAAATATGGAAATTCTGTGATTATTTCAATCTGAATCATTTGAATTGAACAATAACAGAATTTATATTATTTCAACCATATATTGTGATTTTTTTTTGTGAAATTACACGCCAACTTCTCCATAAAAGATTAACAGATTATTAACAGATTATTGTCTTCCTGTGAGCTGCTAAGCAGACAACCAGATCAATGAATCAGTGAGTTGAAATCAACAACTAGATCGATGAGCAAATCATTCTTTTGAACCAATTCTTTTCAATGAATCTGTTGAAGTTCAGCTCCCTGATTTAAAGGGTTAGTTCACCCAAAAATGAAAATTCTGTCATTAATTACTCACCCTTATGTCGTTCCACACCCATAAGACCTTCGTTCATCTTCGGAACACAAATTAAGATATTTTTGAAAAAATCTGATGGCTCAGTGAGGCCTCCATTGACAGCACGTTAATTTACACTTTCAAATGCCCAGAAAGCTACTAAAGACATATTTAAAACAGTTCATGTGACTACAGTGGTTCAACCTTAATGTTATGAAGCGACGAGAATACTTTTTGTGCGCCAAAAAACAAAATAACGACTTTATTCAACAATATCTAGTGATGGGCGATTTCAAAACACTGCTTCATGAAGCTTTGAAGCTTTACGAATCTTTTGTTTCGAATCAGTGGTTCGGAGCACGTATCAAACTGCCAAAGTCACGTGATTTCAGTTAACAAGGCTTTGTTACGTCATAAGTGTTTCGAAATTTCAATGGTTCACGTGAGTTTGGCAATTTGATACACGCTCCGAACCACTGATGCGAAACAAAAGATTCGTAAAGCTTCAAAGCTTCATGAAGCAGCGTTTTGAAATCGCCCATCACTAGATATTGTTGAATAAAGTTCTTATTTTGTTTTTTTGGCGGACGAAAAGTATTCTTGTCGCT
The DNA here is from genome assembly GCA_039654765.1 of Mylopharyngodon piceus. Classification (NCBI taxonomy): domain Eukaryota; kingdom Metazoa; phylum Chordata; class Actinopteri; order Cypriniformes; family Xenocyprididae; genus Mylopharyngodon; species Mylopharyngodon piceus. The sequence continues at coordinate 17,765,478 of CM077450.1, read as the reverse complement.
TCATAACATTAAGGTTGAACCACTGTAGTCACATGAACTGTTTTAAATACGTCTTTAGTAGCTTTCTGGGCGTTTGAAAGTGTAAATTAACTTGCTGGCAATGGAGGCCTCACTGAGCCATCGGATTTTATCAAAAATATCTTAATTTGTGTTTTCCGAAGATGAACGAAGGTCTTATGGGTGTGGAACAAAATGAGAGCGAGTAATTAATGACAGAATTTTCATTTTTTCTACCAACTCACCATTTTCGAGAAGTTTATCAGTGAAAAATGACTCAAATTACTATCTTTTTAATAAAAGTGACTGAACTGTTGTTGTATGCAGTCCATCATGTTGAGTAATTGATGCCAGAATTTTCATTTCTGTGTGAACTGAGGAATAAGTGAGGACTGGACGCATTGATAAAGGGATGCTTTTTACAAAACGATTCAGTAGTCAAAGTTTTCACAATCACCCTGATCTTGTGGAATAAAAACTGTATTTGTGCACAAAACAGAGCTTGACACAGTCCTGACCTGGTTGAATGAAGATGGCTTAATCCCTGACAGCTGATTGAATCATTTTCAGTCAATCCTCAGCCTCTGATTAGCCTGGAGATAATCAGACACAGGTAAGTGACGGACGACCGGAGGTGGCAGCCTTTGTGATAACAACAGCCTCAGTTCAGATAAGAGAACAGACTGATGCAATTGAGCTAAAACTCTGGTTTGAGTTTGTCCTCCTGTAAGCTAATCAACAGGCTTTCCGTTCATGACGGAGAACACAAAACTTGCTCTTAGACCGGTCCGTTACAAAATCAGTCCGCACAGCGTCCAATCACGCCACCACTCAGCAATCTGTTCAACAAATTGTGGGCCCTCATCCAGGGAATCAAATTTGTCATTCTGTTTGGACCATCAGAGCCTGTTTCTCAGTCCATCCCTGCTTCCTTTAGTGAACTGAACATCTGCTGGCCTGCTGAAGCCACGACTCCTCAGTCACTCCCTCTCTCCGCATGAAAACAACAGGGACGTGCAAGCGGAGAGAGCCAGGAGAGTCCTTTACAGTGCAGATGCTGCCGGTCTGCCGCATGCTGCGATCTCATTCACACTGTTTTCCTGCACAATCAAGTGGGTGAGGTGCACACACAAACACACATCTCATTTCAACACTGCACCAGGAGAGGCTTGAAATGGGAAAATGTCTGTCTGAAGAAAAGAAATAAATAAGATGCATGATTGAAAGACACTCAGACATTCATTTCAAAACAGAGAGAGAGAGAGAAAGATGGAGGGTGAATGATCTGTTGACCAAGCATTGGAGCTCCTGTGTAGCAATACTAGCATATGTATCTACTTGGAATGAGAGACGTGACAGGGTCTGTAGGGGATATTCGGGTTGTTTTCTTCATGCCTCATGCTTCTTTTTTTTTTGTGATTGGGAAGAATCACAGCCTGAGCCGAGCTTGGGATTTAGCACACATGATTAGAATTCTACCAACATGGCCTCTGAAGCAAATCATTTGCCAGGTCCTGAGGGGGTTAAAGGCAACACATTTTACATATTAGTATCTATCAGCTGACACAACGCAGGGGTAGTGATGCCGATACAACAGACTGCTGCTTAAAACAGCAGCAGCACACATAAAACACAAGTTGCTAAATGTTGTCCAAATGAAATAACACATCCTTAGCCCTTAAAGGCACAGTTCACACAAAAATGAAAATTCACATCCTTTCGCAAAAATGAAATCAATTCACAAACAAAAATGTTGTTTTACTCACCCTCATGTTATTCCAAACCTTTCTCACAGATTTTTTTTTTTTTTTTTTTTAAATATAATCGCAAATTTTTTGAAGAATCATTGGCTCTAACTATATGACATTTCGTAGCACCCATTACAAAATGGTGGACATTTGGACATGCTGACAGGTGATTATTTACAGATAATCTTGCCCTCCCATAGAACTCATGTCTAGCCATGTTCATGTCCAGAATTTAAAAATGGCATGTCCAACATGCTCTCATGACTAATCTGTATGAGGTAAATAAATTGTATATTGTACATCTCTGTTTGCAGAAAAAGTTTTTGACTTTTATAGGTTTTTTTCCTATAATAATCAGAGTTAGCAGTTGGGCTTTATAGTTAGATTAGGAAAATCAGTGGATCAGTGACTAACCGTATATGCCCACTTCCCAACTATATGGTAGGTGAAAAACAGTATGTAATAAAGAGTCGTTGTATGAATTCACAGTATTTATAAAACAGTTGGCAAAAACTACTTGGTTACTCCCGCCAAGATTCCTAAGTGCGCATCTGATGGACACTGATACTATTAGGCCACGGGAGAGGAGTTGTGATTGGCAGTAAAACGACGCAACTGACACTGACAGTCACATGACAATGACACCATGGTGGATGTATGTCCAGATTTCATTCATACTATACACATTCATACTATTTAGAACATACTTTTTTAATGGTCACAAAGTATATTGGAATATGGAATATGGTGCACGTTTTTTTTTTTTTTTTGAGCTTATATTTAATGATTGTTCAAAAATGTCCACTTTTGTGTTCAACAGAAAAAAAAATAACAGCATGGATTTGGAATGACATGAGGATGAGAAAATAATGACAAAATGTTCATATTTTGGCAAATTACTCCTTTAACCCCTTAGCATTCCTGTAAAATTTGCCTAAAACGCCTAAAAAGGCATACCTCAAGCAAAATTCATGCTGTTCTTGAACCATTTGGAGTTTATGCATGGTTTTGGTCTCTTTTAAAAGGTATATGTACCGCGGGCAGTACATTGGAACGCTAACAGGTTAACAAATAAGGACAGATTTATTCTGAGGAATAAAATATGATAAATTTTATAAAGTAAAAAAAAAATTCTTAGAGAAAACCATGCATTATGAAAGACAGAGATGTCTGGCTGACAGCATTAATTGTTTCTGATAAATTCTGTAAATCATTCACTGAATTCAACAGGTCATCAATTAAATGGCTTTTCAGAAAGTTACAACAGATCAAAGGATACCGATTATTAATTCATTGCTGATATTTTAATCAAATCCACTTCATCTCATTTTAGGTGATGCACATGTGAATATAAATCTCTTTTCTCACTTTAATTTCATGTATCAGGAAAATCTTTGTCAAGGCATTGTTTGCTTTGACATGAGGTGGCGCGGTAATCACTGCCAATCCTCATCGGTGAGAGACCATTACAAGCTAAGCCATGTGTTCAAGCATCAAAACCTGGAACTGACTTTGTGTCCTGCTTGAAGAGGTGGCGCTGAATTAAGGATGACATCTCATTGGACTTTCTGGACAAATACCAACACACAGTTTGATGCACTTTAACAAATCTGGACACATTGACATTGACACACTCCTTGGCTAGGGGATGTCCCTGGTTTGTAACAAAGGTACAGCGGCAAAACATTCGTCTCAGTTTCTCTTTCTATCAGCAGAAGCCCCTGGAGAAGGGCAGGCACAGCCCCACCATCTGCTAACTGCGTCTGGAAGAGCCAGAATGGCTGCCAGGACCCAGATGACAGAACTGGCCAGCAAAAAATCCATGCATGATAAACCTGCAACTGTACCTATTACCTCTTCCACACTATTCAATTTGTGATGCTTGGAGCAATGAGAATAGTGTCAGAAGACCATGAGGCCCTAATTGGTATGTACATCAATAGGATGTCAGATATATATTCACTTGAACAACCTGGATGCAACCTGGATAGAGAATTGAACAACCTGGATGCAACAGAAAAGGGCTGTACCACATGTGTAGTGTATTCTCATTTATCTACCAATGTTTTTTATGGGAATACCAGACAGGAGAGCATTATAGTCCAGTCTATAAATGAGTCAGTTTCCCTATAGTCTACTTAAGAGAGAAACTGTTTGCTTAATGCATAATAGATGACACAGTACAGTTTTGGATGATGCCAAATGTGGATCTCAAATTCAAATATCAGTCACAAAGGGATGGTTTTTAAAGCTGAAGTACACGTCCCCATTTTCCGTTGGCTAGAAAATCAGATCCCAAACTAACGCTATAAACTTATTTTAAGAGTTATGAGCAAAGAAGCAAAACGACCAGCTACAAGGTGAATCACAACATTACAAAGTCTGTTTTGAAGCAAAAAATTATGTTAAAAATCAGTACAAAATGATGTATTTAATGGCTTTAATGAGGGAAAGAACTACAATCCCATGAAAATTATGGAAAAATTTAAAACTATTTGTTTAAAGATGCTCATTATGCATATGGAAATAATACTTTTTACATTTATAGCAAAATATGCACATTATGCATACATATTAAGTCATTGGAGAGCATAGGGAAACTGACTCTACATCATTTGCAGTGCTAAAGAGGGCAGGGGCTAAAGTGTTCTTTTGGGGGAAATTTACATATCATGATTCTCTGATTGGTGGAGATTTCTGTGCAGAATCAATGTAGTTTTTCACCAGGAATTCTGCTGTTAAACATGATTATTTAAAAAACAAGTTAAAATTAATGCGGGCTGATGGCTTCAACAAAAGCATATACAGTACCATCGATTAACAACCTCGTAGCTCACAGTAGGTATGTCTTTAAAGGTTTATAAGTTCTAGTTCAAAATCAATTGGCCTATAGAAAAAAGGTTTTTACTTCCAGAACCAGACTGTTGCACTCTGTTGGTTAAGCCTATGTTGCTGTGTTGGGCTGATCGAACCTGACATAGCAACAAATCAAAACAGAGCATTTTAAGAAAGAGAGATTTTAAGAAAGCAGACAGCAGATCTTTTGTCGACTTTTTTACCCAATTAGGAGCATCTCTCCTCTTGTCGCTCTCTATTTTCCCCTTTATCCTCTTTCTTCTTTTTCTGTCTTCTCTTCACCCTCTGTGCACATCTTTTCACCTCTATTGGCATGGATAAAGCAATCTAATGTAGGACTACTCCTTTGAGTTCTCTGGATTTTGCACCTTTGCAAAATCATATGGGAAGAAAGGGGAAAGAATGGGAGACTGCAAAGCGAAAGAAGAAGGAGAAACAGTAAAGAGAGAATGAGAGGAAAAGAGAGAAATGGGGGGCGGTGGGGGCCTGGGAGTGCACGTCAGCGCTGCTGAGAAGAACCTCATTTTCCAAGACCATCTGTTACCAGTCCCTGAGCTGAAAGCTCCATTTATGTCATTCTTACCACTGCCACACAAGCAAAACTTCCTCTCTACTGCTGCATACACCACAACTCTGACTCTTTCATCAGCAACTCACTGTCAATGTAACGATCATATGGCAGATTTATAGCCTATAGATAATACAATATTTAAACAATATCACACGAGCAAGAGCGCTGTTGTTTCAAATACAGCTGTAATTTGGCCACAGGTATTCAGAGCCATGCTGATATTTAGACCAACCTGTTCGATTCAGTTCAATAAGCTGGAAGGCAAAATGGAGTAAATACATTTTACACACAATAGACAGTTGCCTATTTCTGCTTCACCAAAGAAAATAATGAACTAATGGATTCAAAACAAAACCAGCACTAAATGAGCACAGTGATTATTCAATGAATCAGTTGAGTGAAAGATTCAATGACTCGCTCATAAATCACTTGTTTCCTTTTTGTTAATTGAGTTTGTTTCTGAATTAATCAACAGAGTGAAAGACTTGGTTCATTCCTGAATCAGTGAATCAGTGTTATTTTAACGAATCGGTTGAATGAATTATTCACTGACTCACTCATAAAGACAGTGGTCACCACCTACTGGTGTAATGATGTAGCATGCACAAAGAGTAGGGCTGAAACGATTAGTCGACATTATCGACAACGTCGACAATAAAAAATTGTCGACAAATATTTTTGTTGTCGAATAGTCTTTTCATCTCGAATGACCTATTTAATGGCCTGCAATAACGCGGTTTGACCAGTGGGGCGCTGTAGTGCAATACTGTAATGCAGCCCTCCCGGATCGAATCCAATAGAAGAAGAAGGTGCTTCGGAGTGCATAGTGCAAACGAAGTCGAACTTGTAAAATGTGGGAGTTTAACATAGTATTAAACATAACAAACATAATGTTTAGCATAACTACAAAAAGTGTTGTCATGTAGGGCCACCAACTCTCATTCAAACTCACTGTTCTCACGCCACATGTCCATTTTCTCACACAGTAAAAGATACATAGCAGAGCAAAGAGGACACAGAAAACGCGCCGACAGATAAGACAGATCAGGTTACTTTTGATATAAAACAAAGTCTCAGCTTTTAAATTCTGTCAATTTTACTATGGGATTCAAACAATACACGTGGTTTTGGCACTCTTTAATGTGTAGTGACAGATCGCTGTAGCACCTCGGGTCAAGCAGCACGTGAACCTATTATCTCCTCTTTTCTGCTATTACAGCACGAAATAAACATGAAAGAACTTCAAAAAGTATGTTGAAAGATACAGTACAACTTACTGAAATTAATCCATCTCTAATGTAATCACTTAATCAGAGTTTCTACCGCAGAAAGATGTTATTAAAACAAATTAAAACAAACATTGAAAACAAATGTCACAAAATGTTACATTTACCTCAGGAAAGCCAATCAATGACCATAACCTCGATAGTTATAAAAAAAAAGAAAGAAAAAAAATCTAGAGAGGAGCATTTTCAAAAGAATATGCACAATATTACATATTGCATATTTTTACTTATTAAAAAAGTTCCCAGACTTAATAAAACAGTACCAGTCATTTTAACAGAGTTTTTTTTAACAAATTCATTAAAAATACACTTTCAAAAGCTGAAAAGATTTCCTTGTTTTATTTATTAGTTAAAGTATAACTCAATATTTTAACTAATTGCTAGTTGAATAATCGAACAAAGCATACTGATTAATCAGCGTAATAATCTATCAGTCAATTAATCGTTCCAATAATCGTTAGAATAATCGATTATCAAAATAATCATTTGCTGTAGCCCTAACAAAGAGTAACTGAAATTCCCACAATACACACAGGGCTGTGTTTCAGCATTGTAAGCAGATATGTGCTTAAAGGATTAGTTCACCCAAAAATGAAAATTCTGTCATTAATTACTCACCCTCATGTCGTTCCACACCCGTAAAACCTTCGTTCATCTTCAGAACACAAATTAAGATATTTTTGATGAAATCTGAGAGGTATATTCTCGTCCATAGACAGCAATTTAACCGACATTTTCAAGGTCCAGAAAGCTACTAAAGACATTGTTAAAACAGTTGACGTGACTACAGTGGTTCAACCTTTAATTTATGAAGCGACGAGAATACTTTTTGTGTGCAAAAACAAAACAAATATAATGACTTTATTCAACAATCTCTTCTCTTCCCTGTCATTATCCTTACGTAGTTGCCGCAGTAAGCACAGTGAAGGCTTCCGTGTTTATGTCCGAATGCCGGCTCAGTACTGGCCAAAGCTGATCATGTGAGCAGCACGACGTGTGATCCTGACACAGGAGCCAGCCAATAATGAGTCGGCATTCTGACGTAGAACCTGGAAGCGCTGGACGTAAACAACGTATGAGAATGACACAGAAGAGAAGAGATTGTTGAATAAAGTTGTTATTTTTGTTTTGTTTGTATTCTCGTCGCTTTATAACATTAAAGGCCCACTGAAGAGTGTTGGAACCAAGTGGCAACCTCCCCCAGATTCATCGACTGGCCGCTAGGGACAAGCTCCAAAAGAGAGCAGAATCTTATTGACCCCCATGTTAAAATGGCCAACTTTACAGCAGAAAAAAACATGTTTACTGCCTGGATTAAATTGTGGTTTTGGTCTATACATCTAATTTTGTCCTTCATGACAACTCTGAGGGGGGTGAATTTTTTTATAACTCATCTGTTTAAATTATATTAAGCCTTAAAGTTCTGCATAATTAAGGGCGTGGTCACTTGAGTGACAGGTGGATTGCCGCTGCTGTCTGTGATACGTCATGTTACCTCAGCTAATTCCAGCCGCTGAATTTGGCATCTCTGCCGTGTTTGTGCTTTTTTTCGGTATTATTTTATACAATTATAAAATAATAATATATACAATTATAAAATATTATGGCTTGCTGCGTTAATGGTCGAGACTCGAGACAGATGTGCGTCTGTGAACATGTGCATGCATGCGGAAGATAAACAGAACACACGTTGTTGGATCGTGGCATTGGCTAAAAGTTTTGTTCCTGAGATTTACTACAGTGACAATGGTGGGAGGATATAAAACTCCGACAGCACTGCTTGGATATTATTTAACTGCTGCATTTTGAAAAATTATACTTTGGACGCGGGCTCATTTGTTTGTGAGATATATACGATCATATACAGTTTTACAACATAAATGCTGCTCAGGTTGCATTATTTCGTGAAGAGTGATGATAGAGAGCAGATCATTCAGAAGAAATGTGATGCAAACAATGGATAATATATCAATATTTCATGGATTTATCACTTTTGTGGACAAAAAGTACTGTTTTTTGTTTTTCAATGGACACTCATGGACATTTTACCCAAGTGGAACGGATTGGATTTATCTCGCGATCGCTATTTCATTATAAAGGTATGAAGTCCCGTTTGATTTTTCATGTTGGTATTTGCACACCCGACACAAATTACAATTACTGGTGCTGGAGCATCTATATCGTAAAAAAGACACCGTATATTGACAGTAAACATTTAGAACTTTCAAATGATATAACTTATCTTTATTAATATTTTAGATAGTATCTAATATAGATAGATAGCTCCTTAGCCTGATAACACAATCACGTCGATCACCTGCCTCTTTGCCCATTTTCAGTTATCCGGGAGTGACGTGCGGTGACGCTAAGATGGCAGCGGCCTCATTTTCGCTTTAAAAATGCTCTTCAGAAATCTACGGGTGACGTCACGGACACTACGTCCATATTTTTTTACAGTCTATAGCTGTCTCTCATTTCATTTAATTTCGAAGGCTGCATCCTCCAGAGGACGCATCCTGTGAAGGATGCGGTATACGGAGTGTCCTTAACCAGAATTAGGCCCCGTCCACACGGAGACGCGTTTAGGTGTATACGCAAAAATTTTGTATCGGATAGGCGTTTCGTCCAAACGAATCTGGCGTTTTCAGAAGGTGAATCCGATATTTTTTGAAACCGGGTCCCAGAGTGGATAAATCTGAAAACGCCGCCCTTGCGTTTTCGTGTGTACAGCCAATCCATATATTTTGTGAAACGATGATGTCATCACCCCACGTGTCGACCCTAGTCAGACACCGCTAACAGCACAAAACAGCAACAACAACAACAATAGCAGACTCTAGATGCTTGTGTTCGTGCTGCAGAAGCTACTGAGCCAAAATAAAGCGTTATTTCTAAGCTTTACTAAAGTTTGTATATAATGCGCAAGGTTTATGTGCATGCTCCAAGTCTTATTCTCTGTTTTTAGTGTATCTCTGTGGCAGAATTACAGCGTCACATACTGGTCTGGCATGTATACTACACCGTTTTGAGCCTGTTTCAGGTGTTTCGTGTGTACGCAGATATTTCTTGAGACGAGGAAAAAAGATTGGATAGGGAAAGATCTGGCTTCGTGTGGACGGGGCCTTAAACAAGACGTCCTTCGTAGGACACACAGGCAGGAAAGGAAACAGGAAGTATCATGTTGCTATGCCAACTCGTTCACGGCAGCGTCGTTGAGCTCTCAGCAAATTAATGAAAATTATTTATAAATTTGTAAAGTAATTTGAAAAGAAAATGCATTTACTTGTTTTATTTTGGTTAATGCTTGAGGAGCTGGCGTATGTACAACAGATATCTGTTACAGAGACAAAGGAGGAGGATATTAAGAAGAACAAAGTTTAAAACAAAAACAAGCTTGAAACTACTTACATTTAAACACTATTTGTACTTGTATGTACATCATTCGAAGGTCGCATTCGGAGTGTCCTACTTACTTTTCTGAAATGATACAGCCTCAATGACGTATGCAACCTTCGAATGCGACCTCCGGAGGACGCAGCCTTCGAAATGAGACACAGCTGACAGTTGGAACGCGCAGCATTATTCAGTGTGTTGACGTAATTTCAACTGAAACAGGAAGACAGGGCGATATATCGAACAGCCCCGCCCCTTTTTTTTAAATAGCCAATAGCGTTTCGTTTATGTTACAGCTCGGCCAGAGCCGTTAGACTCTGTAAAACCTCTGTTTCCTTCTAATCTCTAACCGTTTCTCCTCATAGTGTCCTTTATATCGCTTATATACAGCATTCTGTGCAGAATTCAAATGGGTCCGATACCTTTTGTGGTCTGTGCCGACTCGCGCATATGATCCGCTCTGTGCTCTCGTGTCTCTGGGCCAGAGCAGACTGTGCTGTTCGCGTTGCGGCGGTTCATGTGACACTAACGCGAAAACGGACTTCATTCGCGTCAAAGGAAAGCATATTTACACTGTCTGAATCGTTCCCTATTCTCTATATAGTGCACTGTGTGCCATTCACCATGTAGAAACTAGTAAATGTGTGAGCAAATGATCGATTTCAGCCGAGGCTTCAGCGTCTTTTGATAGTGTAGGAGGAGGCGGGACTTCCGATTCTAGAGAGCATTTGATTGGACCGAAGATTTGACGAGAAAATGAAGTGTGATGTGATGTCATGAAAATCCGTGATCCATTTTAGCGGAAGTGAGAGACTGTAAGTTTTGAATGCTTATATCTCCTAAATGCGAATTTTGTCATTGTTTTGGAACACACCAGCTTATTAATAACCTTAAGGCTAACATATTCATACTAAAAGCTAAAAAACTTAAATTTTGATTTCAGGGGGACTGCAGAACCACTGCAGTAACGTCGACTTTTTTAACAATGTCTTTAGTACATTTCTGGACCTTGAAAGTGTAGGTTAAATTGCTGTCTATGGACGAGAATATAGCCTACCTCTCGGATTTCATCAAAAATATCTTAATTTGTGTTCTGAAGATGAACGAAGGACTTGTGGGTGTGGAACGACATGAGGGTGAGTAATTAATGACAGAATTTTCATTTTTGGGTGAACTAACCCTTTAAAGTCACCATGAAATCAAAATTGACCATTATTATTTTTATGGAAAACTGCAGTATTTATTATAAATTATTTCTCTGTGCACATCATTATTTTTTTATTCATGTTCCCATGTAATCAAAATAACTTCCCCTCCCTCTTGCAGCGACATCATCTCTTCTCTAGACGTGTTTACTGGCGCGAGGTGGCAACCTGTCACTCACATGATATTGCAGCAATAGCAATGGACAAAATCAACACATACAGCACTACATTTTTTACTTGTTCGCCATTTCACTCAGATATAAAAGGAAGAAAAGGCTACCGCTACTTCCATTTCATACCACCAATACATTATGCCTTTCAAAGCTGTTTTCTCAGATAGCGTCTTTGATAATCAAAATGTCACTCATGAACAAGTACCGATTTGCCTTCAATTTGAAGCATAATCTCCATTAACTATCACAAGCTGAAAAGCAGGGCTAAAATCATGTAGTGTGTGAGTAACCTGCTAAATATCTATCAGGCATCATCAGAGAAGTATTGGCACTTCTCTCAGATCAGGTTTTTGAGAATTCACACATCCAGTCGCCTCTCACGTTAACAAGCATCGATTTGCCTGTGATTTCAGGCTTTTGTCTGTAATCTCCATTTACTGTTGGCAAGCAAAAAATCAGGGCTAAAATCATGTAGTGTGTTGGCGGCATAAGTGCTTACAAACGTTTTTGAGAAACGCAAAACTTTTGGAAGTTCTTCTGAAACTCACAAACCCAGACAGACAAGTGGACTGATACAAACAGTTAAAAGTTCCAGTGCTGTTGGATAGAATATCAGCTAATAATATTCAATGACTAGACCTATAAATAAATAAATAAAAGCTGTGAAAAGTTGACATTTTCTGAAAATACCACAGCATGATTAATAATAACAGATCAGAATGTACATCAATGCATCCTGAGGCAGATCTAAAACTGTTTTATTGCTCTGCTCTGTTATCTCTGATATGAAGCATAAAATATTCAAAGCAACAGCTGCCAGAACTGTTACTCTGTACGTTTTTACATTATAAGTCTGAAGTGTTGTGAAGAAAACAAGAAGAGAATTGACAGTGAATAGCTGAGAAACAGAGACGAAACTCTGCAGGGGGTTAAGAAATAGGCACGGAAAATGGAAAAGGCCATGCGTGCTGTGTTCAAAGCACTGCCTGAACACTGTAGTTTACCTGGCTGACTCTTTCCTATTGATGGGTGCTGGATTGTTTGCACTATACTGTGACTGAGTGAGACACTCCTTTAATCAATTTGTGGGGAGATCATGCTGTAACCTTTGCAGTGAGATGCAGGGGTGGTCAGGAGATATCGAACATAAGGGCGCCCACACACTATACATGTATTGAAAAGATGTCTGGTTAGCCTAACCTGGTAAACTAACAACATACAAAAACTCAGTGTTTCCGTGAATAACACAATATAAATGTACATTTAAAAAAAATGCTGTAGTTGTTTGCTTAGTTGTATGCATTACAGTCAGATCATCAGGTTGTCACTTGTTATTATAAAATGCATCTGTACATTCTGTGTCAAAAATATGTTGACTGAAACATCTCATCTCTTATGTCATCGTAAGTCAAATAAATGCTGTCAAATAAATGTTCCTTGAAACCTTCTATTCATCAAATATTCCTGTATCACAGTTTCCACAAAAATATTAAGTATAGCACAACTTTTTCAGCTCTGTTAATAATAAGAAATGTTACTTGAGCACCAATAAGAGCACCATCAGCATAATAAGATTTAAATAAGCATAAATAAGATTTCTGAAAGATCATGTAAAACACTGAGGACTGGATGCTGAAAACGCAGATATGCCATGACAGGAATAAATTATTTTAAAATATATTATTAAAATAGAAAACTGTTTTTACTGTATTTTTGATCAAATAAATGCAGCCTTGGTAGACTTATTTTCAAAAACATTAATAAAAACCTCAAACTTTTGAACAGTAGTTGTATAAATAGGCCTATTCTTCTCAATTAATGGTCACAAACCCTGTACAAGTAGGCCTATCAGGGACTGAAACTTTGGTCTTAAAAGGTTCAAATCTTGAAAAGCGTGACCTATGACCTATGTTTTTGAGTTGTGACTATTATTATAACTATTATTGTGCCCTTGAGAAGGGAATCCATAATGACTGTTGATATATTAAGAAGAAAAAAACAACAACCAGTGTCCTGATACCTGTTGATATGTACCTGACTGAACAGATCATTTTCACTGATGCAGAGTGGATGGTGAATAGAAAATGTTTCTGACTGAAAATACAGTATAGGAAAGTCAAGGAGACCTCATGTTTTGTTCTTCATAGCGCACTGAGACAGACACCAAGGACGCCTCAACTCGTTCGACCTACTTAAGTTGGTCAAAGTAAAGTGTGTCATAAGCTTAGTTTCACTGAGAGAGAAAGAGAGAGAGAGAGAGAGAGAGAGAGAGAGAGAGAGCAAGTTAGGCGAAGATTTGCTGTCATAATCACATTGCAACGGTCACATCACTACATATCCAATTCACTGATTCTTGAGATAAGGGACAAAACATGTTTTAGAAGTTAGTTTTTATTATTTAATAATACATTATTTTTAAACTGATATATCTGTAGACAAAGGTCTCAGCTAATGAACCATGTAAGGGAACAGGTTTTTCTGAAAATGTTTTTTTTTCCTAAAAATGTACTTTTATTCACTTTGGAACTTAATTTGTGTCAACTCCGTCAGACGCATTAAAAAAACATGATATTTTAATTTGATCCATCCAAAAACAGTGTAAAGTCTTCAATTATGTAACAATGGTGTGCAGTAAAGGAGCTAAGTGAAAAAAAAATGTTAAAAAATCTTGGGTTAGGGTTATTATGAACAATCCAGTTCCTAAATTCCTTAATTCTCTAACCTCCTTTTTAATATTAAACATATAACTAATGTTCTTAGGTAAATCAGACATGATATCATGTAGTTCAGTTGATGTTTTAATATTTTAACACAATTTTTTTGAAAAAAAAGAATAAGACATTTATTTCAAAATTATCAAAAACCTTCACCTGACAGTGTTAAATACTGATGGAGTTGACAAATACTGACGGTATTGACAAAGGTCCAGCTGGGGCCAAATATACAGTATATGTAAATAGAATTATGAAACAACATTAGAAGAATTCCCCATATGGAAAAAAAACCCACATTAAATCATATTATATAGACTTTTTGAGAGCACTTGTCAAACGTCAGACATAAAACCTGATGGAGTTGACGTCTGACTGAGTTGACAAAACTGATTTTTTTTCCCACCTTAACCACGTGATGTACAGTGGAGCAATTTTGTTTTCTTTCTCAGTTGTAGCTGCCTTAATAAACATATCAAAAATGCCAAGATTTATCCCTCAACTATTTACAGAAACTATTACACCGGGATGATGGAGTTGACATGTTAAAGCTGTGACCGCAGAGACTTCAACATTGTATAAAATATAAAAAAATATATATATATAAAACCTCAAGGACTATGTGTCCTACTGTGAGATCCACAATGAGTAGGAAATAGTAAGAGCTCCTCAGAGTTAAAGATGACCATGACATTGCCTGATTTATTCATACGTTTTTATTCAGGAGTTGACGCAAAGTGAGGACACAACTTTGATAGGCATTTTTTTTTAATGGAAAATATAATTCAAGACTTACTTTTTGTATTGTTTGATATATTACAGATCTCTGCCTTTCAATTTAAATGTATATTTTTGAATTTGTTGCATTTTTAAACACTTTGTTTGGCAATTTTACATTGTTACCTCATGCTGAGGACAGGTTAAATTACATGTATTTCCAAGTAGCATGTATTTAAAATAATACTAACAAAATAATTTAAAAATAAAATCAATGAATGTCCTGAGTATCCAGATTTCCTTTAGATGTAACTTTTTAAGTATTTTTATTTTGATTAATTTATTTATTTTTAACATTTGTGTGTAATACGTGTTTTGTCCCTTATCTCAAGAATCAGTGAATTAAGTTTTCCTCTGGTTGAGCCATCTTGAACCTCTTTAAAATTTGTAACCTCAAAGACAGTCATCTGCATGCATCTTTTGTCATCAAGGACCTCTGTTTCTATGCAAATCTCTTTAAAAGGTCGTAGTCAATGTGATGACGATGCTAATATTCAACTTTTCGCTGACAATTTGCTTTGCGCAGTTAAGCAAGTGAAACCAGCCCGGGGAAATCAGACTTCTACCGGTGCATGAGAACCACTGGTTTTCGTACAGCTCCGCACTTGGCAACGACTCACGACACCACGACAAACTCAATGTCTAAGCGTGTGTAGAACACAAAGCAAAAGGAAACCCCGCTCTGCTACTATCGCCACACACAAAGAAACATGGAAGAACATGCGATAGAGCACCAAAATGAGATGTAATTCAATGTAATATTAATGATATCATTCTCAGACGTGACATTCATTTAGAAAAACCAAACTGGCAGACGCCAGGTTCGCAGACGTGGAGAAGCAGGAGTGTTTTGACATATTAAATGACTGCAGACAGTGGTGCGCTCCCCGCTCTGCATTCAGCCCACGTTTCCGGAACATTCTGAGCGCGCTCCTGTGGCTCTGCCTGACCCACCGCCAGCCCTCCTCAGATCACATTCAAAGTGATTGTGCTGTTCAATATTTCATTGACATCAGCCTCAAAGATTGTTGCTACAGTGACACCAGAGATAATTATTTTTTACCACAGCCTTTTTTGAGATGTTTTTACCCCCTCCTCTCCCTGGCTCCAGCCATTCCTGTGGAGAATTGTTCTGCATAAATCAGCTGGTGGAATATTGAATCAGCCTCACCACGGGGAATGTGTTTTTGTGTGTGGTATGTGTGACTGATTATTTAAAAGAGTCAAGGCGCAAAACCAGACAAACAGCGCCGCTTAGTGGGCAGCTCTGGAACACAAAACATAAACATTCAGTCATCGTTTAGTCACCTTCATGTCGTTGCAAATGCAAACCCGTATTATTACTAGCTATTTTTATTCTACGGGACACAGAATACGACATGAGGGTTTTGAACGACATGAGGGTGAGTAAATGATGACAGAACATTAATTTTTAGGGCTATTAGGTTTCCAGTTATTGACGTTACATCTTGACTGACTGAGAGGTTTGAAGTCAATCAGGTTATGGTGTAACGCATTATCTGCATCGTACGGAAATCATATTGCGCGGAAAGAGCGCCGCCACAATATAATTACTTAATATTGCCCAAGGTAAGGACATCTGCCAGGCATATAAATGCTATAATGCAATGCAAACCTCTGAGATCCTTGGGGGGGAAACACTATTGTTATCCACTATCTGTGATTATGTGCATATTTAATAGCTTTTTACAGGCATGCTAATGAAATACTCTTCAAAAAATGTCAAACAGGTCTTGCACGCACGTTGCATAATATCCATGAAGTTGAATAAATGAAGGCATTCCAGCCCCTGATCAGCAGTTTTATTGGAGGGGGGTCAGTTTAGTCTGAATGCCAAAGGAACCTTGAAAGCAACAGCAGATCGTTTATCGTTTGATCTACATCGTCAAATAGCCTAATGCGAGACCAATTAGTGTGAAGAAATAAGCTATTACACAATGCACAGTGATATTCCTAATCCTAAGTATTGTATCAGAGCACAGTGCACGTTTAGTATGTGCTTTGCAATGCACCTGTGAGTGTTGTCAATAAAATATTCCTCAGGGAAATGCAAAGCCCTGAGGAAGGAACACAAAGGCGTAAAATCTTCAGATTTCCCCCTCCGGTTCACTGTTTTTATGAATCACAAATCACTAGGCCAACACAGCTCTCTGCAGACAGGGGCCCTGGGTTACTGTGGTCACATGGGAACCCTGCAGACATCATTTGCACAAGACTGCCAGAGACGCCCTCCACCACCACACACACACACACACACACACATCAGGAGACCTTGAACAGGTCAGTGCTGCTAATTAATTGCACGGACACATATTTGTGAAGACTTAAGCTGTCTACGCAGATTTTCTAATGAACTACATTGTATTGAAGTACACAACCCCATTCATTTCTACCATAATTCTGCCAGATCGAGGGTCCACAGCCCAATGGTTTGGGTTCTTGCAGACCAACGACAGGCTGCAGTGCAATAGTAACTCTATAGTTTGAGCTGACAATTGCTCTGCACTCGAATCTTTGTTAGTTCAGATTGACTTTTGGTAAAATTGGTTTACCATTTTCTTGCTCAGTTTGTAGTATTTAAACATTTAATGATCAATCATACTATTGCATCATATATAGTGTGCAGTGAACACTTGATGTCTAAGACCAGGATAGTACATTTTTAGTACCACAAAAAAACAACTGATTAAAGCGGTCATGAACTGCCTTTAAAAAAAAAAGTTTCCTGAGGTGCACTTATAATTAGTATGATTTTTACATCAAAAATTGTCATAATTTAGAGGGCCGTGTCTGCTGTGAGACTTAAATGTAAACGCCCACAAGCTCTTCATCGACAGCAGTAACACACATAGCCTGTGACAAGCCCTTTAGACCATCACTGACAACAAGCTTCTGCCACAGGCCTGTGATGATGACACATTCCTCCCAAATGCACACAAAAACTTGTGTTCACTGAGATGCGGAATAATACAACTGCACAAAACTACCCACACCTCCCAATGACTTGGTGCTTTGTCTGCTTCCAGCTGACGTAAGGAAGACCCTATCCAGGATTAACCCACGCAAAGCTGCGGGTCCTGACTCCTGGCAACATACCTGGCCGTGTACTGAGGGACTGTGCTGAACAGCTGACAGATGTCTTATAAATTCACCAGGCAGTTGTCCCCATGTCTCAAGTCCTCCACCATCATACCTGTACCAAAGTAATCACCTGTGTTCTGTCTGAATTACTACCATCCCATAGCACTGACCCCAATCATGATGAAGTGCTTTGTGAGGTTAGTCATGCCCCACATCAAGTCTAGTCCCCTAGACTTCCCTAGATGCAATATGCTTCACCCTCCACCAAGCTCTTACCCACCTGGAGCAGAAAAACTCTAATGTTAGAAAACTTAGAATGCAGTTCTTCGACTTCAGCTCAGCATTCAACACAATAATCCCACATCTCATCAACAAGCTAAACTTGCTGGGCCTCAACACTTCCCTCTGTAATTGGACCCTGGCCTTTTTAACCAGAAGACCTCAGTCAGTCTGTGTCAGCTGCAACACATCTAGCACTACCACACTGAGCACAGGTGCCCCACAAGGCTGTGTGCTCGGCCCGCTGCTGACTCACGACTGCGCTGCCAAGTTTAGATCCAACCACATCAAGTTTGCAGATGACAACTGTGGTAGGCCTCATCAGCAACAACGATGAAACACTCTTAAGAGAGGATGTGGCAGAACTGGTTGAATGGTGTGGTGCAAACAACATGTCCCTCAATGTGGGGAAGACAAAGGAGGTTGTGATGGACTGACCATTGACAACTCAAGTGTGAAGTCAGCAGCATTCAATTCCTGGGGCTGCATATGAACCGGGTGCTAGTTCACAGCGAGTGCTATTGCCGGTTTGGAGTTAGTTCGACTGGCGAGCCTTCTAAGAACCGGTTTGCTTTTCCACGGGCTAGAGAGCCACCACAGTGCCAGGTCTTACATCACTGTATACGTCTTATCTTTCTTATCAACGCTAGCGTGGCAGCGCCAAACACACCATCAACAATAGCGGATGTTGCATTACTACTGATGCTCATGGCTTTGTGAACCTACATTGGCATCCAAACATGGCAAATCCAATGTGTTCAAGCAGCTCACCATAATTTGTATAGGAGATTGACACAAAAAAAATGGCGGTCACAAGTTTCTGTTCGCCTTGTTGATCACGGTAACCCCGACCCCAGCCCCTGACTCAAGCGGTTCTTACTTCTAGACCAGCAACATTTTGGAGCTACTTATGAACCACTTTTCCTGGTTCAGCGCTGGTGCTTTGGGTGTCAAAAGACAAAGAACTGATTTGAAACTAGGCTCTGGCTCTGAACCAGCACGTTGGTGGAAAAGGGGAAACAGAAGTTCTCACCTGGACCATCAACACTACACCCATCTCCAAGAACACCCAGCAGCATCTCCACTTCCTATGCCAGCTGAACAGAGCAAGTCTCCCTCCACCCATCCTCACCACTTTCTACAGTGGTACCATTGAGGGTGTGCTGACCAGCTGCATCACTGTTTGGTATGGGGACTACAAGGCTGCAGACCGCAAGACGCTACAGCAGACAGGGAACACAGCTGCAAACATCATCAGTGTCCCTCTACCCTCCATCCTGGACATTTTCCTTACAAAATGCTCCAGCAAAGCCACCAGTACTGTGAAGGACCCCACCCACTCCTCCCACAGTCTCCTCCAGCTCCTGTCATCAGGACACAAACTTAACCACTTGCTGCTATTGTCCCCCAAGGACTGTTCACTTCAAAATTGTTTACAACTCTTATGTGAAATACTATGTGAGCAAGTAGGCTATGCATAAGTGTATTTTATAAACCATCCATCTATGTTGATACTCTCATCTCTCCCTGTGTGCACTGGACACTTTCATTTTTCTTTCATCTTGCTCTGTCCCTTTTTGCAGTCTTCTGTACCACTGCACTACATGTTTCATGTGTAAATCCAAGTATATGTCTAAAGTTTTAAGTATGTGTATAGTAAGATTACTCGCCATGTAAAGGTTTATATAGATATACGATTTATATAGGTTATACATGTATCATTTCTTTGTTTTATGTTTATTCACATATTTACATATGTAGCACCACTTTGTCTCCATATACAACAAATGACAATAAAGCTCACTTGAACTTCAAGGAGAGCTAAAGCTACAAGTATCAGTCTTTTTATAGTCCAAAATAGAACAATCAAGAGTGAAATTGAACTGACGATATCAAGTGATACCACAAAATTGTTGTGCTAGGTTCACTTTGCATATAGTTGGCTGCTGTAAATGTGTAACAAAATCCCTCCAGGCTTAGATATTATATTTAACATCTGTATTAATCATTGGAGTCCTATGCTATTTAACATTCAAGCCAAAACATGGAAAGCCTGCATTTCTAATTAAGCACTCGAAGACATCAGGATTCACTTTTTTTAAAGAATTTATTTGTGTACAGAGTACAAGGACATTTTCAGGCCGATGGTCTTCCCTGAAGATCTTACTGTAAGAGGAAAGAAAAGACATTACAGTGAGGTTTATATAAAATGGTCTTAAACAACATAAAACTATTACACACAAACTACCCATACAACATCCCTAAATATATTTATCAAGGACAAATGCTCACTTCAGGGGTGAGTGTAACTGAGGGACAGGTTGTTTCTGAATACTCCGGGGGACACTGTTACACTTGCAGACATGCAGTCAAGTGGCTAGTTTACCTCAAATGAGTGAATGCTAACCACACACAGCATGCTACAAATTAGTAGTGACTCAGTCAAATAAGTTGACCAGACCAATTTCAAATATATAAATTAAAATATTAAATATTAAAATATTATATTATGGATATTTTTATCCGTGTTAGAAACACAGGATTCTTTAAATATCTGCAAGTGGGGTGAGGCATTAGGATTGAACATGCAAAAGCACTTCAAGTAACTGGTAAAAGTGGATCACATCAGCACACCATGCCGATTTCCACTCTACCTTCTCCTGAAACCTCAAGTCTTTCACTTCTGTAAACATCCGAGGGAGGCAAAAGAGGGCAAAAGATCGGACAAAAATGAGAACTTTCAACTAACACTATCAATGCCTAGGAATGCTCTCTGAAATACAAACTTCAATGCTGGGTATGTGAGTTACGCCCCAGAAAACAGACTGTCGCATGAATTTGCAAATCGTTTTTAGAGAGCACTTGCAATATAGCTTGTTCTACAGATTACTACATAGTCCAGCACTTCACTATTAGTGGGAAAACTACTTTCACTACTCATGGGGGATTAAATATAGCTGCCAATAATCATTATCAACCACATACTGGTCAATAGTACTAGCCATCAACATAACAGCAAAATGTTTGGAGTTAACTTTTCAGATCACTCCAGACTCTCCTTCCACAGTAGTTAGTCTACTTGTGAAAGTTATTTACCTTCTACAGTCCAGATGTACATTTGATAAAGGAGGAAAGATGACAAGTTACATATTATAACAAAGACAGTGACGACAAAAACATCTATGACGGGCAGCAGAAACAAAAGTACTCTGAATCCTAAACAGAAACTGATAAAACAAAACTGAATCTTACCTTCTTGCCAGCAGCACCAACAGAGGCTTTCTTGATGCCTCTAACTTTCTTCATTCTGTTCTTGCGTTCCTTACGCTGTTTTCTGGATGTCTTTTTCTTCTCATAAAGGCCATGCTGAGGAGAAGAGACAGAGCTTTTTAAAACATACCTTACGATTTTCAAGTTGACTCTAAAAGCAGCAAGAGTCACTACAGCACTAACTACCAGTGACAAGTCAAACTCCATCCACTTGAAGAAAGCAAGCATCTAAAGCTGCATGATTGGAGGAAAAAAATTGTGATCGCAATTTAAACAATTTTTAAAAGGTTTGATGTGCTTAATTGCAGGACTGAACGATGTTGCCTAACATTCTGTGATTTTATATCAACAACTATAACATTACTATTAAATTAGAATAAAAGAAATATTAATTTTGTAAATAACTCATGAAAACAAGTGTTTAAGAAATAGATTTTTTTAAAAACAGTACAACAGTCATAATATTTATGGCTCTCCTAATTTCTTAATTTTCAAACAAAACCATCAAGCTATTATTTTGGCAAAAACATGCAAAAAGCCCTGTTGAAAACAGCTGGGTTATAAGCACTTCACATTACAAGTTTGGGAAGCGGGCTGGCATATGTTGTATTCCTAAATGCACATTATTAGAGACCCAAATGCAAAGTAGATTCTGCGCATATATTTAATTAAATCGCAGCCTTTACGATTTAATAGTCACACTAAGACTTCGGTTTTATTTTGATTGATCGTGCAGCCGTACAAGCATCAGTCAGTGGCATACCCTTTGCAGCCTGTACTTGGGCTCATTTTTCTTGGCGTAGTCCAATGAGTCGTAGATCATGCCAAACCCTGTTGTCTTGCCACCACCAAACTGAGTTTTGAAGCCGAAGACGAACACCACATCTGGGGTGGTTTTGTACATTTTTGCAAGCTTCTCCCTGATCTCTGTCTTGGGGACTGTTGCTTTGCCTGGATGCAAGACATCGACAACCTGAAACGATAAAAGTAATGAACGAATGAGCAATCAATCACGTTAAAATTCCAAACTACAGTAAGCCAACATACATAATTTGCCACTCACCATTTGCTTCCTCTGAAGCAGCCGGTTTGTCATAAACTTTCTGGTCCTGACAGTGACTGTGTCATTCTGCAAAGAGAGATTTGTTAGAACTCTGATTAAAGTTCAATCACACTTTAGACATTTTCAACAGAAATAATGAGGTGCAACTGAAATTGAGCTGGCTTAAAGATAAACTTCAAGGAAGGCATTTCTCAAAGAGCAGAATTCATACTTCATGACAGCCACATTTCTTACTCTAAACAATTACTTGTCAGTTATGTACTGTTAAAAACCCAATAGTACTTATTAGCATTATTCAAAATCAAACGTGAGCATCTTGTATAGATGTAGACTTACAACGCCGTGCAGTACAAGACACTGAAAACATGGTTAGCGCTTTAGCCACATTAGCTTGATGAGCTCAATAATAAATACTGGGTCCAAACTTTGATATCTTTCTTATATTAGATTTACGGATACACGAATATGACTACAATGTAACATTATAATACTCCTAGCCACTGTGTAACAGCAGCACGATGGTAAGAACTGAGACACTATCATCTTACGGTCTAGCGAAAATATTAGTCTGTACACATTATATTGTCTAAATGAAACTGTAAATGTGTCATTATGTATCTGTAGTGTGCTTTACGCTCACAGTGACATTATAATATAGTTGGATGGTGAAGATTTAATCAGATTTTCATAATCATTTGCCCACAGTCGACTCACCATCTTGGCGTCGGCTCGCTCAGGGACGAGGAAAAGAAAGAAAGACCCGTAGGTGTCCGAGATTATGCCTGAGCGGTGGTATAGTATATTGACGTACTGCCTGACTGAAAAGCGATGCCACATAAAATTTGTATTTAAAAATTGTTTAAATATATATATATTTTTAATGATAAGACGTAAAGTGATATGTGAAAGTGATAAAAAGTGTTATATGGAATATAATAACCACCTGACCAATAAATTAATAGTTATTGTTTCTAAGGCACGACTGCTTTATAAATGAAAAATGTTCTAATTATCTGAACTAACTTGTCACATAACAAACTGTCAAGTAAAATGTTAATATTTCAAAAAGTTTTATTAAACAACGAGTAGTAATCTAATTCACTGATGTTATGAAATTCCGATTTTCTACAGCTAGATGCCAGTCGCGCACCATTAAATAACCTCAGACCTCAAGATAAAAGGTTAATCATAGGCGCGGGAAGTGGGGGTGCTGCAGCACCCCCTGTTTTCACAGGACAGTAAATGCAACGCAAATTTTTGTTCAGTTACATTTATTCATTTTTATCATTTAATAATTTGTTTGTAATAAACACTTTAAATGGGCTATAAAAAAATGTTGTTGTTGTTGTTTTTTTTTAAAAACAACTAAAATCTAATAAAAACGCTTTACGGGCTCAAGCATAGGCAGAGTTTCCAATAAAGTGTTTTGCAGCGTTGAGCAATGTAGCCAATCACAGACAAATCTGTTGATTTCTGGAACGCAATGAGACGTTAGGATCCCCTCACCGCTCAAAACGCCGGAGTTTTTGTTCAGCGCTGAATGCTTTGCATGGCTTAATCAAGTCCTGATTAAAAAAGTGTAGACATTATTATTAAAGAATCATTGTGCAGTTATTGAAGCGTTGTGAGATCGCGACGAACTTTAATATTTTTACTGATTATAAAGGAACGCTCGTTGCGCGCATTCTGCCATGCCAAATCATGCACGCAGCACTGCCTATGCTTGCTTTTATGTTTCTGAATGTTGTTGATACTTTAATAACAAATGTTATAATGTATCACCGTTTATGCTGGGATCTGTAGGTTGTGGCTAGGGCTAGGCGACATGTAACTTAAACGTGGAACATGGAAATCTCGGATGTACTGAAAAAAAAGTTTTATACTTTTTATTTGTTAAACGCTGAGGCTAATGTATTTCCCGTGTGCAGTCAAATGTCCTGGAGTATGGGCTATGCAGTGTTCTCAGCTATTTTTTCTTTTTTTTTCTCAGCGATATGCTTGTTGTTTCCCGGAGTTTTGACGCGTTTTATATACTTAATAAATGCTTCTTTTTATTAAGTAGGCTATATAAAATACACTGTTCTGTGTATATTTATTTATTTATTTTAAATCAGTGCCACTCAATATAAGTTACTCAATTTAATAATGACTGAAAACCACTCAGACACAAGGAGATCATTGCAGTTTATCTGAGAATAAAATTTATTTATATATATATATATCCTTGCCATATGCAGAAATCTTATGTGTGGACTTCCAGACACCACATTTTATTACACAGCAAAGACATAACATGTCCAAATGCTTTTATTTAATGGTCTGTCATTGTGTTGGAAACTTCTGAATTGTTATATATTATATATATAATATATATATAATATTATGCTTCTGTTATATTACACTACCTTTCAAAAGTTTGGGCTCATATTTTTTTAATTTTTTTTTTTATTTAGCAAGGATACATTAAATTGATCAAAAGTAACAGTAAAGACATTTATATTGTTACAAAATTTTTTATTCTGTCCTTTTGATCTTTCTATCAAAGAATCCAGAAAAAAAATGCATCACAGTTTCAACAAAAATATAAAGTTGCACAATCGTTTTCAACATTGCTAATAATAAGAATTTATTCTTAAGCACCAAATCAGATTATTTGGTGATTATTACGAATCAAATAGAATGATTTCTGAAGGATCATGTGACACTGAAGACTGGAGTAATGGCTTATGAAAATTCAGCTTTGCCATCACAGGATTGAATTTATATTTTAAAATAATATTAAAATAGAAAACAGTTATTTTAAATTGTAATATTTCACAATACATATATATATATAGTTTTACTGCATTTTCTGCAGCCCTGGTGAGCGTAAGAGAAAAATGTTTTACTTTATATTATTAGATATCAGTCTCTAATACATCTTACATGCATTCTATGGCTCTCAACAGAAATTCTCTCCTCCAGAAATGACAAAGATGTTCGCATGTTTGATCTTGCAGACTGAACCTGATCAACTATATGTATTCTGGGCATGACAGAGATGTCTTCTTCCTGTCTGGCAGACTTATAAAAAGTTACTTTCGATTTGTCCTTCACATCTACACGGTGACTGGACCTCCTAATGCAAAAGGAAAGAGTGGACATGCAGTTCTTCTGGAAGTTCTCATTCATGAAAGCATAGACAATAGGATTGTTGAAAGAATTTGAAAAACCTATGGCCTGTGCAACAGCAATAATCATATTGATTGTGATGTCATCATACTTCTTGTTCAGGTAACCTGGAAACAAGAAAGTGAAGCTGAAATTTGAAAGAACACACACTTTGAGACTGTAATGTGCACAGATATTTTACTAGACACTTTGATGATCTTACTGTACTCAAACAGCATGTGAACTGTATGAAAAGGTGCCCAGCAGACAGTAAACAGCACAACAATGGTGACCATCATCTTGATGGCCCTTCGCTTCTTTCTGTTGCATTAAGAGGGAGGATTGCATAATGAGCTTCTGATCATTACCAGTACTTAAATATTTAGTCCATTATATATTAAAAAGAAACATTTTAAAACAAGAAATAGTCATTTAGATCAGAGTCAGTCATATACAGCATGTGCTGAGAAAGGTAAAAAAAAATACCTGGATATTTTGCTCACTTCCCTTTGGTTCATGGCATTGAGAACTGAGGAGTCCCCAACTTGTTTGCGAATCCACAGCTCAATACCAATTCTGGTGTAGAGTATCAGCATGGCTGCAAGTGGCAGGAGGAAGAGGAACACTAGAATGAAGGTAGCATACTGCCTCCTGTGAGTGCTTGAGCTCCAGCGCTCCTGACAGCATACATGATGGAGGTCATACAGAAAGTCATATTTCACCTGTACACAGAGGGAAAGAACACAGAGACTTGAAATAACAAAGTAGAATATGAAAACCATTATAAATGTAGCTGTAGCATATGAAATGGACCAATGTTATTATGTGAATAGTCTACAATATACACTGGTGGTCAAAAGTTTGGAATAATTAAGATGTTTTAATGTTTTTAAAAGAAGTTTCTTATAATCACCCAGGCTGAATTTGTTTGATTGAATTTTCAGCATCGTTCCTCCAGTCTTCAGTGTCACATGATCTTTCAGAATTCATTCTAATATGCTGATTTAGTGCTCAATTATTATTGGTGCCCAATTATTACTAGTGGTTCTTATTATTACCATTTTTGCTGCTTATTATTTTCTGGAAACTGTGATACATTTTGTTCAGGATTCTTTAATAACTAGAAATTTGAAAAACATTTATAAATGTCTTTACTGTCACTTGAATCAATTTAATGAGTCCTTGTTAAATTAAAATGTATTAATTTCTTTTTTCAAAAAACAAAAAAAACAAACAAAAAAAAAAAACGGTTTCCACAAAAAGATAAAGATGACAGCAAGTTTTCAACATTCTTGAGCACCAAATCAGCATATTAGAATGATTTCTGAAGGATCACGTGACACTGAATACTAGGGTAATGATGCTGAAAATTCAGCTTTGCCATCACAGGAATAAATTACACTTTAAAATGTATTAAAATATAAAAATGTTATTTTAAAATATAATAATATTTCACAATATTACTGTTTTTACTGTACTGTTTTACTGTATCAAATAAATTCAGCCTTGGTGATCATAAGAAACATCTTTCAAAAACATTAAAACTTCTTAATTATTCCAAACTTTTGACCACCACTGGAGTAACGGCTACTGAAAATTCAGCTTTGCCATCACAGGAATAAATTATGTTTTAAAATGTATACAAATAGAAAATTGTTATTTTAAATTGCAATAATATTTCACAATATTAATTATTCCAAACTTTTGACCGTCAGTGTATATACCTTTTCCTTGGACCAGAAGGCACCTGACAGCTTTCAACAAGCTAAACCCTGGGGAAATCCTCAAGTTTGTAATGGTAATACACCCACAGAAATCACTGTACATCTCTGCAGTGACTGAGTGCTAACTAATGTTTTAACAAGTTGGCTGGGATGTTTTGAATTAAAAAAGGTTCAAATGGAATTTTTCAGCCAAAAAAAAAAAAAGCAGTACCTCTAATTGTTGAACAAAGAGCATTGGGGATCCAATCACCATGGCTGCAATCCAGACAACCACTAACAGAGAATGAAAACACCATTATTGAGATGCTTTATGCTTAGATTTGTTATGCAAATTATGCATGATAAAATACTGTAAAAAAACAAATTAAACCTGAAAATGGAAAACTCAAAGAAAGAAAGAAAGAAAGAAAGAACCCCAGGGATATGGGTTCTCAGAAACTTACATACCCAGCATTCGGTATGCTCTTTGTGGGGTGCACTGTCTTTTGATTTTCAGAGGGTGTACAATCCCCTGGTACCTCTCTGCAGCGATACAGGTCATAGTGAGAATGCCAGTCACAATAGCGGTGGTCTGAACAAAGGGGACTGTTTTGCACACCAACACACCTAGAAACATGTAAAAGTTTAAAAAGTTAAGTTCCTGAGACAGTCTTTTGCTTAGTCAAATCTTTAATTACAACCCAACCAAGTTAGTAATGAGGTGAAAGAAAAGCCACCTATCAGAAGCTACATTCACTCATATTTGTTCACATCAAGTTATTCAAAAATGCATGGAGAACTACTATTCATGAAATCTGTAAAACATCAACAACAACAAACAAACAATAAATAAATGTGGTTAACATAATAATGGTTATAAAAATAATAATGGCTGACATGTTAGAGTCATTAAATCAACATTTGTAGAAAATTGTATTATTTTAAATGATGAAACAACATGAAATCAAAGATTCCTTTTGAAGAACTTGGCATCTGTGTTTTAAATTATGTTTAGAAACGTATTTAGAAAATATTTCTCATTTTTGTCATTTAAGGCCAATTTAATAATCTGCAAATAATCTGCAAAAGTACAGTAACCTATTCACTGGAATGAATGAAACAAACCCTCAATGTAGTTGTCAACAGCAAACAAAACATGCAAAACAACATAGTGCAAATTCCCAGAAAATGTACATCCTTACAAACTTTGTTTTATAATAAAAATGATTTAGCAATGACACTCACCCCCGAACCACTCAGAGGAGATGTTCTGTAGCAGAGTAAATGGGATGCAGAAGAAAGATATCAGAAGGTCGCTGACGGCTAGAGAGCAGATGAAAATATTTGTGGCAGTCTGAATCCCGCGCTTACTTAATACAATATAGACAACCAGACTATTGCCAATGAGAGCCAGGAGAAAAATCACCGTGTACACAATAACAAACGTAGTTTTGGCGCTGGCTGGTAACTCAGGGATGTAAACCAACGGCTGAATCTGGTACGTCTCAATAAACTCCCGACGAGTAAGATTGTAAAATTGTAATAGTTGCTCCAACACTTCTGGAGTAATCTTCATATCCCCCATGTAGCCTATAAAGCTTGTCTTTAAAATGGGCAGAACGAAATCAAAGTTTTACAAAGAGCAGACTGTGAGTCAGTGATGCTCTGCTTCTGTTTCGTGTCTCTTCGCTACATAAGCAGCAGCCCGAGTCCCTTGATGTGGATAATTTTATGCGACACATCGGCTGTATCTCAAAGCCTATTGTGAGTTGTCTTCGCAGTTCGTAGCATATCTGAGCGTCATAGCCTCGAAACGCGCCTATACGCACAAACATGCTGTCTAGGTAGGCAGCTCACTATAAGGGTGGAGAGTGGGACAGTCATGTGCCCAGTGGAATCCGAAGGACATCACATTTTTACTTGTTTTGACGTGTTTCACCTTTGCAGAAGGCATAATTATTATTATTATTAGATGTAATTAAGGATATGATTACACGACAACGATGTGCTAAAAAGTTACTAAAACGTTTTTTTTTCTTTGTACAGATGACAAAGTTATCAAAACTAACCCCGTTCACACGGATCCGCGAAAATTACTAAAAACGCTGTATTACGCATGCCAGACAAGTAGTTGGCGATGTCACATTGTAAATAAAGATAACGCGTCTGCTCATACGCATTTTTTTACAGAGCACTCGCGCCAAACGTGCATGCCTATCCACCACATTTTTATAGTTTGGGCTACTGGACTTTGATATCCTTAATCTGAGGTCTGGTACATTCACAGAAATACCTTAATTCCGCGTTGACAAATAAGGTGGATAGGCTAAACACTTAGTACGCATGTGCATGCCGTCACCGTTTTCACAGATTCGCGTTTTTGCAGTTTACATGATGACAACGGTATCGTGTTCAAAAACTTTCGCTTTAAAACCAGTTTCTAAAAGTTTGCGTTTTCAGGCCACCAAAACGCTGTTGTCGTGTAAATGAACGGCCAAAACGCATAAAAAGTTTTCCGTTTTTATTTGAAAACGGTGTCGTGTAAACATGGGACAGATCTTAACTTTAACTTTAAAACTAGAATAAAAAAAAATGTACTTTGTAATCAGTGAGGGATTATCTCAAGAATGTTGAATTATTCATTTTATTTTCTCTTTGGTTTTTATTAAACTTTTATTTATTTTAGTTTTGCAGTCTATGTTTGTCTTATGTTGTAAGAATCAGTGCAGCTTAATCAGCTCAACTAGAAGTGTTAGTCCATGTGCTGATAGGACAATTTACATCAATGTAACTTAATACAGTTCACTGTAGACTTTTCATCACTTTAACTGGTAACCATTTGGCACTCAGTTAATATTCATTAGAGATTCTGATCAAGTCCAAATCATTAGTGTTTCTATACGAAAGAATAAATTAAGCAAACTTATCAAGACATTTGGCTCGAGATACGAGCAGAGAACTCCAGAAGACACACAGCTGCTGACACCTGCTGGTGGTCCATAATGAGTTTTAATTAATATCTGTTTGATCTTGCAGCACAGAGAAAGATGTTCCTTACATGTTTTGTGCCGAAAGAAATCAAATTTGAGTCACAAATAGGCCTGCTAAGAAATGAGATTTACTTGACTCTACAAAGTCCCATGCAAGACCAATAGAATTCCCCCAAATGTTATCTTAACTAGTAAAACACAGTTGTCTGAACAAAGAATTTCATATTCATCAATGTTGCTAAAATGTTAAGGATTTGTAAGTTCCCAGCATGCATTACAGCATGAATAAATGTCCCATTCTCCGAGAACTGTACTCATCCAGAGTGAGGAAAAGGGCTGGCAAAATCACTCTTGACCCCTCACATCCAGGCCACTTGCTCTTTGAACTCTTGCCATCTGGTTGGCGCTACACAGCACTGAGCACCAGAACAGCCAAGTTTCTTTCCTCAGGCCATCTACCACTGTGCAATAAACAACACTATTTATACTTATATTCATGTAGCATACCATAACTCTTATTCACATTCCTTTGCATTTGTATATAACATACATATATTGTCTATTATCTTTTTTGTGTATTGTGTATATATATATATATATATATATATATATATATACACATATATATTATTTTATTCTCTGTGTCTTGTTGTCATTCTGTCTGTGCACTGGACGCTTCTGTTACCCAGACAAATTCCTTGTGTGTGCAAGCATACTTGGTAATAGAGCTCATTCTGATTCTGATAAATTATTTGGTTACAGTTATTGTCAGGGAATACCAGACTCGGAGATAGAGAGAGTAAGTTCAACCCAAACAAGTATATATAGACAGATGATATGTACAGTTAAGCAGGTGAGTAATGTAGCAGTCAGAGTAATGATGAGCAGATGAATACTGAATAACAATGTCTTTACTTTTTACCAGGGTTACGGTGGACTGGGGGTGATTGGAGCTTGAGAGAGCACGCACCTCTTGTCAGAGTAGAGAGAGTAGACAGGCGAGTATAATGTTCCAAACATAGCTTATAGGAGATCACTAGAGTATCACAAGGAGCCTTCACAGAAAAGTAAAGCGGATAAGTGATCTATAATCCATACTGGAGACCAGACAAAGGGCAAATTCTTATCGGAAGCGAGCACCCCTATGCCCTACTCACTCCGAAGGGCAGAGCCCTTGAAGTGGGACTTTGGAGGGTGCAGGGCACTAGTGTGTCATAATGAAGCCATTTGGGACACACTTGGTGAAGGAGCAATGAAAGACAACGTAATTTCCTTATTAGCTTCAGATGGAATGTTACCACGACAAAGCTAGGCTAAATATGAAATGCATGAGGAAAATATATCACAACAAAACAACCTAAATTATTCTGTTTATACGTTAACTGCAACTCTCCCACCATATCTAGATTTAAATGAATCATGTGGACTTGTCATCCTGAGTCACATGACTATAAACGATTAAATTACTTCTTTGAAGTGACCATCGCATGTTCCCTTCACTAACAAACTTGTGGAAGGGCCCTTCGTGAAGGGATTTAGTTGTTCACTTTCATTTGGAACGCCCATACAAATGCTATCCCCTTCCCGAAGTGCCCTTCAAAGGTGCAAAAGCACCATTTGGAATTCGCCCAAAGAGTGACTGTGAGGTGGGTGCTCTTATTCTGGTGCAGATTGGAGTGCTGATGGAAAACAGGTGAGGGTGATGGCCGAGTGGGACAGGGATAAGAGGGATGCTGGAAAAATGTAGTTTCTGACAAGATGACTGGACTGTTGAAGATGGAGAGCATATGTGACACCCTATCCCCCTCCACGGGCGGCTCCTGACGCACACAAAAATGTATCGGTCCTTGATGACGTAGTTGGTGTAGTTCTTGAGGCATTGAGGGGGAACAGTGAGTGAGAGGGCAGTGGAGGAGTTGGTGAAGGAAAACACCACAAAGCACGCCAGACTAGAGCCAGGACGAGACCCACAGCGGAACTGATTGAAGGCGGAACCAGGATGGAGCCAGAGATCTGACTGACAAAGGAGGAGCTGTGAGGGGTGAAGACCCAGGGGAAGAAGAATAGATGAAAACCCAGGATGACACCGCTGGTCTGGAGAGCCAAGGCAGAGCTTATGGCTCGTGGGACTGAGGCGGGGACCTGGAAGACCGCGGTGGAGCCGGAGTGACCGAGGACAACTGTGGAGCCGGAGGGAAGGTGGAGCCCGGTGGAGCCAAAGGGATGGAGGGCTGTGGCTTAGCTTGAGGCCTGAAATCCTGTGGCAAAACTTGGGGCTAGGGGATCGTCACACCAAGGTGGAGCTGGGGACTGGGAGGCCTAAGGCGGATCCAAACCATTGTGCGGTACCACTGAAGGAGGAGCTGATGGGCTAACAGAAGCCAAAGGGACTGGCTGGCTTAGGTAGAGGAGGTGGGAGAGAGAGGCTGAGTGGGACCATCATCAAGGGAGACTTGGAGCTGGGCGGGACCAGCGGATTAAAAATCTGAATGCATCATGTTGCCTTTTTTTTTTTACATGGCTTAATATGCATTAGATCAGTAATGTGTTTTTTATGTTTTAAGTACAAATGAGAAAGAATGAATCCATTATAAATGCGTCAAGGTAAAGATCTTCACGTTCTATTAGCCCTCGTTGAACCCATGGAGGTGGAGGTTTTGAATGAAGACAAGTGTGTTCAGTGGCTTTCACCGCTGGAGTCTGTGATGAGGTAAGGATTACCATGGAACCAGTCAGTCATTTCAAACTTTCACAATAGAACCTTGACAACCACCAGGAGTGCTTCATTAGTGGCTCTTTGTATTATTACTCTTAGAGCTTTAAGAAAAATAGATGGTATCCTCTGAGGAGCACTTCAAAAGTATAAAAAACCATTTCTATAGGTGTACTCTATTCGAAAACAAAATGAAAAGATGACACTGCTGAACTCAGTGGCAGCTGTTCTGCATGTTGTTGACATCAACCACAATACACACTGTTGCTCTTATGAGATACATACCACAATTAACCCTTTCTATGGAAGTTTTTTCCTAACAAAATTAAAAATGAAAATTCAAATGCTTAAAAAGATCAAATAATAAATCAAAGTTTCAAAACAGCTGCTCAAATGATAAATCAAATGCTCAAATACAATTTCGTTTCCTCATTCGGGGAAGCACTGTATCAAAATAAAATTAAAACTAATTTGTATTTGATTTTTATTTTTCATTATCAACCCAGTAAACCTGTCATAATTAAATCTATAATTCAATGCTCAAATAATAAATCAAATGCGCAAATCGGCAAATAAAATGCTCAAACGGACATCGCAAATGATAAATGAAATGCTTAAACTGACACTGCAAATGATAAATCAAATTCAAATGAGGCATGTCAATCAAGTGGTGTGTGGGCGGAGTTTTGAGGCGGACGAGGAGACTTTCTTGTCTGCAGTTTGGGTAACTGCCACACTTGAGTAAAAAAATATGATTCTGTAAATCATAATAATGAGAAACTTTCTAGTAATTATGACATTTTCTCATAATAATGACTTAGTTTCTCATAATACGTCTCTCGTATTACTTCTAAGTATGTGGACCTGATGCGGACCAGAAGGGAGAAGCACGCTAGTGACATCCGCTGGTCAAAACCGTTACTCATTGCGCGGCTCGCAAGCCTCCTGCGGCTCGCCAAGCTTTAATTTGTGGCTTGGATGGCAGTAAATAATACGGTGATATGATCATGCAGTCAATACAGATATTTCATAAAAACATTAAAAACAAGCAGGGCTATTATACTATACCAGGCTGCGGGTGAGCTGGATGATTACTGACGTACAGGAGAGTTCTTGGAACATTAGAATATCGTTAGGGGAATGTTAGTATAACGTTAGAATAACGTTATAGGAATGTTAGAATAACGTTAGGGTAACGTTGGAATAATGTTGGAATAACGTTATAATAACGTTAGGAGAACGTTAGAATGATATCAGAGTAAAGAGGTTAGGGGAACGTTCTAGGAACGTTAGAATAACGTAAGGGGAATGTTAGAATAATGTTTTACAAACCAAAAACTAACGTTCTATTTCTGTTAAGAAAACTTTCCTGACTAACCAAAAACAAACCATAAAAAAGAACATTCTGGGAACCAAAAACTAATGTTCTGGCAACCAAAAATTGTTAGCTGGGCCCCAGCAAAAACAACATTCCAACATGTCCTCCAACCAATACGCCCATATAAGTCGTTTGTCACTTCCCTAAAATACGACCCATAGGAGCGTTTACTAAAGTTGCGCCCCTATCGACAACGGGACACTTTCATTTTAACTTTTATCTGCGTCATATTGGGGTTGGGGGTAGGTGTAGTCGTTAATAAAACAAATGAGTTTTGCTAAATGGAAATAGGACAAATGGCGAGTAAGGGACCGTGTAAAAAGTCCACACACTGCATTTAAATGAACATGCATTTTGATTGGTAACGACGGTCATACGTCATTTCATGACAACAGACGTAACACGACACTGTCATTATTTTTACGCCCGCTAGAGGGCGCGTGACTTTAAAACGTAAATATAGGTCATAATAAGGTGCTTGAAAAAACGACCTATAGGGTTGTTTTTTGGAGGAGGACAGTCTCGAACATTCCCCTAACGTTAGTATTTGGTTCCCGTTTGTTTGTTTTTTTGTTTTTTTGAGAATCAAATAATAACGTTATAGGAATGTTCTTTTTAGGTTTCTTTTTGCAACCAAAAAATAACGTTCCTAGAATGTTGCAAGGTGGTTATCTTTAAATAACCAAAAAATAACTTATATAGAATGTTTATTATAACGTTGATGATAAGCTTCCATACATCCAATTTCCATATTGCTTATACTATACTGGGTTGCGGCTGAGCTGGATGATTACTGATGTACAGCATTACTGATGTTGGAACATTAGAATATCATTAGGGGAACGTTAGTATAATGTTATAGGAATGTTAGAATAACGTTAGGGGAACGTTAGAATAACGTTAAGGGAGTGTTAGAATAACGTTAGGAGAACGTTAGAATAACGTTATGGGAACGTTAAAATAACATTAGGGGAATGTTAAAATAACGTTAGAATAATGTTATGGGAACGTTAGAATTACGTTATAGGAATGTTAGAATAACATTAGGGGAATGTTATAATAACGTTAGGGGAACGTTAAAATAACTTTAGAATAATGTTAGAATAACGTTAGGAGAACGTTAGAATAACATTATGGGAACGTTAAAATAATGTTAGAATAACGTTAGGTGAACATTAAAATAAAATTAGGGGAACATTACAATAACGTTAGAATAATGTTAGAATAACGTTATGGGAACATTAAAATAACGTTAGAATAACGTTATAAGAAAACTAATAATGTTAGTTTGTGCTGCAGTACAGAGAATCGGATTCGGATTTACAACGCAAATTCATCCACTTCTCTCGAAATACATGAAAGTAAGTGAGCAGTTGAACTGGGATAAGAATAGAGTAAACTTACTAGTTACTTACACAATATCTGATATGAATAAAACATGTCGTCTAATTATAATGGAAAGGATTGTTATTGCCACTTCCATAGACATCAGTGTGTATTTTACAAACTCTAAATGTATTGTTTTGTTAGTACTTATGTGTATTTAAATGTCTGAAACCTAAAATAAACGTGGTTGAAAACACTGCATATTTGTGATATATGAAAAGCGCTGCGTCTCTGGTTTAGCGTCAGCCAAAGCGCGCAAGCACATTTGAATTTGGCAGTTGATTACGTGATGCACTGAACATTCTAATCACACCGGTGTGATTGTACGCGTCAAGGGGTTAATAACAAAAAACAAACAAAAAAACAATTGTTTGGGCTAAAATGATAAAAAAATTTGGCATAGCAGGCATCATTCATTCACAAAATGTATCCATTTATATTTGTTAGAAACTGGAGGTGGTGGTGGGCGGGGTTATAAATTAATAGTTTCATTCGGCAACTAAATACATCAAAAGTGAAAGTCAAGACATTTAAAATGTTATAAAAGGTTTCTATTTCAAATTGTTTTTAATTATTTTCAATTGTTTTAACCTTTCTGTTAATCAAAGAATCCTGAATAAAAAAAATGGATCACGGTTTCCTCAAAAGATATTTAGCAAAACAACTGTTTTCAACCTTGATAATAACAAGAAATGTTTCTTGTGCACCAATATTAGCATATCAGAATGATTTCTAAAGGTTTATGTGACACTGAATAGAATATTAATGACTACTGAAAAAAAATCAGCTTTACCACCATGGGAATAAATAATATTTTATTAAATATATTAAAATAGAAAACTGTTATTTAAATTATAATATTTCACAATATTACTGTTTTTACTGCATTTCATTTATTTGATCAAATAAATGCAAACATCTAAAAAACTTGTCAACCCCAAACTTTTGAACGCTAGTGTATATATTTCCATATTTTTCTCAGAATTGCATGATGAATCTTGGACATATTGAGAAAGACAATAATTGATAATGAACTTACACATTATTCTTAATCATGCCATTTCAGATGTACAAATATATTTACATATTATCTTTTCATGTACATTAACTGCCAGTTACCACTGAATGAAGATTTGATATCAGAGCACAACATCATGCATCATGACCGAAAGCCTCTCTCGGTTGTAAATTGCTACAGAGCAGTTTGAGGGCATCAACAAACTGTAGCACTAATGAGAAGACATCTGTGGAACTTCAGGTCCTGCTCCAGTCTAAATGGACCATGGGAGCATGAGATCTGTGTCAGCTGGCTAAACCTCAATAGATGTCTTGTAAGCTACAAGAGCAAATCATTAAATCACTTTCTTTTTTTTTATATAAAGCAATGTTCTGTTTACACATTCGTTTCCCAGATTAATTTAATTAGAGGTTGCAGCACATTTGTGCTTGTATTAATAATGCTATAATATTATGATGAGCCTTCAAGGGGTTAGAATAAATTTAGGATCAAAGTGCTTCACATTGTTGAATACGAATAAGGATCATTACTGTGTGAGTATAATTAGCATCTTAAAATCAAACCACAGAAAAGGAAGTAGGTGTTTAATTAGTTGACTACAGAAAAGTGAACACTTGAAATTATTCATCTGATGAAATTCTCTCTCATTAGTTTTCATCTAAATGAAATAGACATTTCCCAGGCAAAATAAAGAAGTCTCTACAGACTGCAACTGATCGCACATTATTTCTTGAATTTAAAAAAAAAAAAAAAAAAAAACTGTATTATTAACACATGTACATTTCTGAAAACAGTCTGTGTTCATTGCATGCATTTGTGCAATCGAGAATATGGGAAACTTGTTTTTCTGTATATAAATATGTCTAATGATCCATGTCCACATTATACAATCTATCAAACCCAAATACATCTTCAGCTAATTAATTCTTAAGACTAATACCTATGGTTTATAGAAATTAATAAATAAATAAATGGATTTACTTAAAATGTCAAAATACAAAAAATATTTGACTATGAAATATTTGCATTTTACATGACAACATTTAAAAGACAGTATTCATTTAATTAAAATAAAGCAACTAACAGTTGAAACGTATTTAAGTCATTTCAGTGAAAAGCATTTTTTTATGAGATGCTCTATTAAAACATTCTTACTAAAATGCATAAGATTAAATCATTACCTCTCCATCATCTTGCCGGTATGGCAGTGGTGGAAAAAAAAAGTCCTTCAGCATCATTCTGTTCACTGCTCCTGGCAGCCCTGTCCTCATTATACAGTCTATTAAACCCAAATACAACCTCAGCTCCTTATGCAATGAAATTACCTCTGAATTCAGAGCTGAGCATTTTGATTGTCAGTGTTCTCAATTATATTGTGCCCTAAAATTATATGTGAACTGAAAGTACAAGACAGTTCACTGAAATGTATGGACAGCTATACTCTAGACTGTGTCGTGAAGAAACACTGGGAAAACAAACAACTGTGATGCCCTGGAACAACAACAGAGTTAAGTAGTTTGATGACTGTTATGACAAGAACTGTCAATAAATATCTGTTTGTTCCCAATCGCACTATGACTTATGAGTGGCAAGGTTCTTGTAGATTTGGACATGTGTCACTGTCTCATAACCAAATATAAAAATGCATGGGGCTGATGTGTGATTTAGCTGAGATGGAATACCAGCAAAAAATAATTCTAAAAATAAAAAACTGAGGATTGAAGGAAGCTGAGTCCTGAGGAAATAAAAGAATCCAACAATGAAGTTTTCAGTCGCCAACAGTGAAGCACGGGTCTCCTGACACATGCTACAAGGTTGTATATAATCATGACACGAGACATACGAATAACAAGAGAATGCTGGGAGGACACTGCAGATGGTAGATTCCAATATGTATGAGATACAGTTTCTCACAAGGCACATGGCTCTTCAGTCTTCACTGTTCCTGAGAGCCAAGCAGTGTTCATTTTATCCTGCCCACAATCCTCTGCACACATGCATCAGTGATATGAGCCTGGAAATAAGGGAACAGAAACAAGACACATTCTGTGCCTTTAAGATTGTATGAGTTGTTCTCCCTGTACCTTCCTTTTGTCAAGGAAATTTTTAATTAATTGTACCTAACACTTCTTTTTCTTGCAGGATCAACATTTTAACTTAACTTTTGAGAACAAAATGTACTAACACTTTTAATAACACCATGACCTGAGTGGGGGGGGGGGTGTGTTATTGTCAAATTATTGCAGAAATTATTGTCAGAGGCATTGTCAGGTTAGTGGAACACTAGAGAACTTATTCCTAAGTGATAGTGTTCATAGGGGACGAGACATCGTCCAACTCAGCGATGTCGATTAGGAGACGCGCTAGAGGATAAATTCGTAAGCGTCGATTAGGAGACACTTGGTTGTCGATTAGGAGATGCCCCAGGTTAACTTAAATCAGGTGCGTAGGGGAATTTATTTTTTCATTATTACATGGTATACTTGACTTTGATTGGTCAATAGTGTCATCCAGGTAATGGTCAGCTGGTCAATATTGCAAAACAAAACCTGGCGAAATTCAGAAAGTGTATTTTCCAAATTTTAAACATTTTAATTCTGACATATGTTTCACACGGATAAATGGTCGAGGGGTAGCAGAAGGAGGAAATAAATGATGTCAGTGGCATCAGTTTGTTCAGTCTAAAACGTCAGGCTATTAAAAAAAAAAACTGTGCTCTTTTCTTCCATATTAGCTCATTGAAATGAATGGCATTGTTAAATGATGCTTAATGGGCTCTAATGGACAAAAACACAACTGAACTGTTTTATGTAATGATATATTTGTAGCAAAATGTTCTATAAATATGTATAAAAGGGTAATTTAATAACTACTCACTTGAATGCAAATCTCAATTAATTCAATGTTTTATATACTGCAGTGTGCAAATGTACCTTTTAAAGG
The DNA here is from genome assembly GCA_039654765.1 of Mylopharyngodon piceus. Taxonomy (NCBI): domain Eukaryota; kingdom Metazoa; phylum Chordata; class Actinopteri; order Cypriniformes; family Xenocyprididae; genus Mylopharyngodon; species Mylopharyngodon piceus. The sequence continues at coordinate 17,725,766 of CM077450.1, read as the reverse complement.
TCAGCATTAAAACTTTTATTAATGTTCATGTGTGGATAAAGTGTGGTTTAATCAATCTTCTGTGTTTGTTGTCTTATGTTTTTTAAGGACAAAAAACTACAAAGCCAAAAATAGTCAAAAATGTAAATAAGATAACAGGATGCATTAAATCACTTCTTGATATAATGAGTCTGACAGAAATTGTAACAAAAAAACATTTATGAAATGCGAGTCAGTATTTGGTCAGTTCGACATACTGTGCCTTTCTAAATAAGTTTCCCTCGCATGGGAATAGACTGGAGACTGTGTGGGAGCCAGCGGAAACGGAGCCTGGTCATCGGAGAGTCGTCAGGGTTCTCAAACTCAGAAAAGCCCAGATGGTTGAGGATGGCATAGATGCCAGCTCTAGCTGCCACCTGCAAACCAGCAAAACTCATGAATGCATTTCAAACACTTCAACATTAAAAGGAGTAATAAATGATAGACTACACTTTAAATAAAGGCTCTTTATTGGCATCAATGGTTCCATGAAGAACCTTCAGTATCCATTGAACCTTTCCATTGCACAAAAGGATCTTTATATTATTACAATGGTCTTCACACTAAGAAAAATGGTTCTTTTAAGAACGGTTCATTTAAAGGCTCTTTTGGGGAACCCAAAATTGTTCTTCAATGGCATTGCTGCGAAAACCCCCTTTTAGAACCTTTATTTTTAAGAGTGTATTACATATTTGCATTTTCTGAATATATTTAAGATGGGTATACTGCAAGCTTTACACGAGTAATTTTCATAAGTCTCATAGCTGTTCACTTGTCCTTAAAGGATGATGGTATAACGCTTCTGTGGCCTTGAGAGAATGTTAAACTGATGCGTTTTCAATTTACTTCACAAATGAGAAAACAAACGAAGTGCTTCACCAGCTGAATCTACCTTAAAAACAATTTGGATTTTTTTTCTTTGCGAATATGAGGACAGACTGTTTAGTGGGCAAATAAGGTGATGATAACCTCTTGTGTAAGCTTGACTATATCTGTTATAGCAGGGTTCTTCAAACTGACGTCTAACTAGCAAAAGATTACTAATAAAGAAAAAAAGTGTACACTAATATATTCTTGGCTCATTCATAGTTAACATAATATCTTAAGAAATCAAATAAATACACCACTATTCAAAAGTTCGGGGTCAGTAACACGTTTTTTTTTTTTTAAATTAATTATTTTATTTAGCAACAATGCATTAAATGAATCAAAATGAACAGAAAATACATTTATGTTACAAAAGATTTCCATTTCAACTAAATGCTATTTTTAAAAACTTTCTATTCATCAAAGAATCCTGAAAAAAGGATCACACTTTTACCACCAAAATATTAAGCAGAACAACTGTTTTCAACATTGATAATATTAAGAATTGTTTCTTGAACACAAAAGCATATTAGAATGATTTCTGAAGGATCATGTGACACTGAACTTTGGAGTAATGATGCTGAAAATTCAGCTTTTCCATCACAGGAATAAATTACTTTTTAAAATATAAATCAAAATAGTTTAACAGTTATTTTAAATTATAATAATATTTCATAATATTACTATTTTTACAGTCTTATCAAATACATGCAGCCTTGGTGAACAATTCTTACAAAAACATTTAAAAAAAATCTTACAGTTTGTATAAATTATATTTATTTACAGAATTTTATTTTATTTCTCTTCCATTCTCATTCTGTTTTTTAAAGGTCAAAAATGGTTCTAAAAAGATAAATATTTTTAATAATTCACAGCCATAGTTTTAATAGTAAAAATAAGAAAACACTAGGTGACTTACTGTATAGTCTTCCAATTCTCTGCTACTCCATCAAACCAAGTTAAAAAGCCATAGCTATAAACAAAGGCTTGACTCAAGAAATCTCTGAATGAGACAGAATACATTTACAACTTCATATTGACAGACTGACATCTTCTCATGAATGTTTCATGGAACTCAGAACTATGTTTAGCTGCAGCACAGTGAATCTGAGGCCATGTTCAGCCATTCATCTTGCCTTAAGACAAGGTCTACTCTACTGCACCATGGGTGTCCCTCTCAAAATTACAGGGAAAAAAAAAAAAAAAAACTGTAGATAGGCTTGTGTGTTGAGTGTGAGTGGTAGGTTATTATACCTGCACATCTTTCTCCAGACTGAAACTGAACTTAAAGTTTAGCTGCTGATATCTTTAAAACAGCAAACGTTATTCTGATGTTTTGGGTCATCTGTAGAGAAAAAAGGCTAATACAGTAAGTCACTTTTTGCTACTTTGATGCTAGCATAAAAGTGAGAGCACATTGTGAAGCAGGGATTTTTAGTGGAAGTTTGGAAGTGGAAATGGAAATTTTAGTATCTTGAACAACTGGAAACAAAGAAAAGTTATGATGTAAAATGAACTAGAAATATTTAAAGCTGCAGTCTGTAACTTTTTTTGGTTAAAAATTATCCAAAATCAATTTTTGAGCAAGTACATAACCAGCCAGTGTTCAAAACTATCTCCTTACCTTAGCCTGATTCTCAGCGGTAAGCTTGTAATAATGTTTTATAATAAGAGCGGTACTGGTGGGTTTCCGCGGGAAATTCGAGCATGCAGCCGTTCGTCTTTGCGTCATTACGTCACGTCTGTAAACAGAAAGGAAGGAGTCCCAGCTAGTAGCTATATCATGTGAGGATGCTGCTTGTAGCGGATCATTTATAGCCTTTTCTCACAGCAGCTGCAATAATTAAACTTACCATTTTGATGGCGAATTGTAATCCAGAAAGATCCAAATGACAATCATCAGTGACAACTGGATTAACCCATAGTCAAAAGCAAAAGACATCGGACTGCAATGTGGCTACAGAAATTGAAATATACAGGTAACGCTAATACACACTAAATACACAGTCACGCAAAACAAAGTATAACAGTAATAATAATTTGCACGGTTTGGCGTGATCTGAGCTAAGCGATCATTAGTTTAAATCACCATTGGCAGCGCCATTTATTGTATGCCTAATGCTTTTTTCCTCAGTTGGTCAGAACAAAAGTGGCAGACATGTTACTTACTTGTTCAGATGACATTTTCCAGTGAAAATTCTTATTTTGGTCATACTTCCAAGATGTAGAATCTGTGTTTCCGAAGTACAGTATCCACACCGATATGGTGACTGACACCAAACATTTGATTCATCCGCACGGAGTCGTGCCGATGCACAACGCACGTAACGATAATAATTCCGCATATAACTGCAATTGCAGGTTTCAAACAGAGATGGCGACAAAGAGGCAAAACTTCCAGACTGCAGCTTTAAGATTCTGCATATTTACTAGATCACTGAAATGACTGAAAAAAAATCTAACTGGCACTACTAAGTGTAGATGTGGTCATTATGTCTGATATAATTTAGCTCTGAATTCTCTAACATTAAGTTGCTAAATTTTTATTTTATTTAAAATATATATTTTATTCAACTTTTAAATAAAAAAACGTTTTCATTTTATTTTTCAAATAAAAAAGAAATATTTTTATATTTATTTTTGTTATTTCACAATTCAGGAAGAAAATATTAGCTGTGTCAATTAGAATACACTCTATTAAGTAAGCATGAAAAACAGCTTGCATGTGATATGTTTCTTTTCCTAAAGTAAGCAAGAGAGTCAGGCTTCACCTGGTACATCCACTGGCTGAAGGATCGCCTCCAGGAGTCTTTCTTCTCCAGATGGAGGTAGCAGTTAAACAGGATGAGATAAATGTAGCGCTCGAGGTACTGTAAGCTCCTTAACCTCAACCACTGAGCATCAGCCTCCGATTTAGCCATCTTAATCTGAGGAGGAAGAAATGCCAGTAAACTTATTGTTATTCCTGTAGTTTCCCTCTTATTTGTGACAAAATGCTTATGCACAACATAGTTTATCAATGAAGATTATCAGTTTAGTTATAATCTTCAAATTCTGTTCACTTTGGTAAGTCTGTCTTGTGGGTGTTATAAAACAGCCTCTGAGATCTACACAAACAGGGCTTAAATTACACCAGTGTTTAAAACAAGGTGCATATTGCTGGATTGACTGATATCCATATTCAACAACTTCTGCTCTAGAAAGTTAGTTCTTCAGTAATCTATTGAATATATCTCAGGTAGACATTTCCACAAGACTCTATAACAAACAGTCTCTACCGTTTTCAAATGAGATAATTTACAAAATAAGTTTAAATAGGTTTAAATAAGGTTGGTTAAAGGGTTAGTTCACCCCAAAATGAAAATTCTGTCATTAATTACTCACCTTCATGTCGTTCCACACCCGTAAGACCTTCGTTCATCTTCGGAACACAAATTAAGATTTTTTTTTATAAAATCCAATGGGTCAGTATAAGGCCTCCATTGCCAGCAAGACAATTAACACTTTCAAAGCCCAGAAAGCTACTAAAGACGTATTTAAAACAGTTCATGTGACTACAGTGGTTCATCCTTAAAGTTATGAAGCGACGAGAATACTTTTTGTGCGCCAAAAAACAAAATAACGACTTTATTCAACAATATCTAGTGATGGCCGATTTCAAAACACTGCTTCATGAAGCTTCGAAGCTTTACGAATCTTTTGTTTCTTTGTGGTTCGGAGTGTATCAAACTACCAGAGTCATGTGATTTCAGTAAAGAGGCTTCGTTACGTGATAAGTGTTTCGAAATTTCAATGGTTGACCACTGGGGGGTGTGACTTTGGCAGTTTGATACACGCTCCGAACCACTGATTTGAAACAAAAGATTCGTAAAGCTTCAAAGCTTCATGAAGCAGTGTTTTGAAATCGCCCATCACTAGATATTGTTGAATAAAGTCGTTATTTTGTTTTTTTGGCACACAAAAAGTATTCTCGTCGCTTCATAACATTGCATAACATTGCTAACATAACAAGGTTGAACCACTGTATTTACATGAACTGTTTTAAATACGTCTTTAGTAGCTTTCTGGGCATCTGAAAGTGTTAATTGTCTTGCTGGCAATGGAGGCCTCACTGAGCCATCGGATTTTATCAAAAATATCTTAATTTGTGTTCCGAAGATGAATGAAGATCTTACGGTGTGGAATGACATAAGGGTAAGTAATTAATGACAGAATTTTCAATTTTGGGTGAACTAACCCTTTAATGTTACATGCAAATGATCACCCAGCAGATAATTTATTAACTTTTTTTCACCTTTTCCATGTTTTATCAACAGAGACAGTAGGGGAGATGACAGGAAAGAACAGGAAAAGAGAAGAGAACAGGATTGGGGATTTGCGTCACCAGCATGAGCATCAAGGGACAACGTTTGACTTGTTAATTTAAATCAAGTCACTTTTGACCTGTTATCGCAAGTACACTACACCTGCCAGGCCATGTCTGAGACCAGTTGGAATATGTTTAAAGCCAAAAACCTTTCACAGTTGGTATAGTATTCACTTCAACCTTTTCTTTTGACTCTAATATTCTACAATGGGGTCCAATAGTTTCATTACAAATGAATGATTAATGATTAATTAAAAATGTACATGAATATCATTTTACAGGTTAAAGTTAAAAAAGCACAGACTTTCAGTGTGTGGTCTTCAGATTTTTGGACCTCACTGTATATCATGTTAATTAAGTGACAAATCAAGAGGAAATAAAACAAGTGCAACTTAACAAGCAATTCACACAATTTCACAGAATTAATCAAGAGCTTTAGATTGAGGCAGCTGTGCCTCTAAACTAGCCTGAACATGCAAAATCTCTGAGTAAAAGGCCTTGCAGTGATGCGGTTCATGCAATGTATGAGCTACTGTAACAACTGTTACATAACTGCCATCATGTAGGTGATCCAAATGAGTTGCATCTGTACATCAGAACATATTTCAAAAAATAAAACTTTAGAGTTTTGGACCATAACAAATATCTGCAGTGTTTCTCAAAGCAGTCTTTTTGAAAGCTCTTTGCTCATTTATGTCACTGTTTTCAAGGCCTTCATGTTTTTCAGCCTCAAATTAAACACATTCAGAGTGCTTTCGCCTAATGCACACATTCAGAGGCACTGCAATGGCCGTTAATAATCTCTCGGCCCCTTTGAGTGCATCAGTACAAATGAGAAAATTGTACCTCTATGGACTTCTCAAGGCTATGTTAGCTACAAAGACACATGCTATGGAAGCAATCTATTAATCAACATGACTCTTAAAATAAGGAGCACTGACTGACTGTCGTATTAACTACCATTTTTACAGTCGACTTTTCGTGTTGAAGTTTATGCCACCAAACACATAAAAGATATTATTACAATAAATACAATGTGTATATAATGTATTAATCACACTTTACCTGTCTGTAAGTGGATATGATGATTTCCCGTAAATGGTAATGCATGGGTGTCATTGTCTCACTAACAACATCTAGAGCAGCGTCCACTTCTCTCTTCACACAATGGCCATCAGGTAACACCCTTACCACCCGCATCACCACCTGAACCCACACACATGCATACATGAGTCAAACTTATCATATATGACTCAAAAATAATCATTCAATTTGCATTTACAGATCACAGATGGGTTCAAGTTTATTAATTATTAAATTCAAATGTTTAAACATTACAAAATGTTTGTTTTAAAGGGTTAGTTCACCCAAAAATGAAAATTCTGTAATTTATTACTCACCCTCATGTCGTTTCTACAACCGTAAGACCTTCGTTCATCTTCAAAACACAAATTAAGATATTTTTGATGAAATCCGAGAGGTATATGACCCATCCATAGACAGCAATTTAACCATCACTTTCAAGGTCCAGAAAGGTACTAAAGACATCGTTAAAACAGTCGACGTGACTGCAGTGGTTCAACCTTAATGTTATGAAGCGACAAGAATACTTTTGTGCGCAAAAACAAAACAAAAATTACGACTTCATTCAACAATATCTTCTCTTCTGTGTCATTCTCATACGCTGTTTATGTTCAGCGCTTTCAGGTTCTACGTCCGAATGCTGGCTCAGTATTGGCCAAAGCTGATCACGTGAGCAGCACGACGAATGCGTGTGATGCTGACGCAGGAGCCGGCCAATAATGAGTCAGCATTCTAACATAGAACCTGGAAGCGCTGGACGTAAACAACATATGAGAATGACAAAGAAGAGAAGATATTGTTGAATAAAGTCATTATTTTTGTTTTGTTTTTGCGCACAAAAAGTATTCTCGTTGCTTCATAAAATTAAGGTTGATTGACTGCAGTCACGTCGACTTTTTAAACAATGTCTTTAGTACCTTTCTGGACCTTGAAAGTGGTTAAATTGCTGTCTATGGATGAGTCATATACCTCTCGGATTTCAGCAAAAATATCTTAATTTGTGTTCCTAAGATGAAGGTCTTATGGGTGTGGAACGACATGAGGGTGAGTAATTAATGACAGAATTTTAATTTTTGGGTGAACTAACCCTTTAAGGTTGGCAGTGGTAGCTGTTTACAGAAACATGTCCTCAAAATGTACCTCAAACTCTCCTTTGGTGTACTTGGCATCTGGAACACTTACAATCTCATCTTCTTCACATTCAGGAAAGCCCTGCAGGAAACAGAATGAAACTGATTTGAGCTCAGTTCAGACATTTTTCATCTATCAAATCAATGCCCTGGAGGTGAATACTTTAATTCTTGCTTCCTCTCTCCACTTCAACAGCCTATAACAGAAAATGACCTACATTAATGTGCCACAGGGTGAGAGTGGCAATGACCATAGCTGCAGTAGTTCGGTCTTTCCCATCATGACAGTTGAAGATGAAAGCACAGGTAGGGTCTTCAGCCAGACTGCTCTTCATGGCCTCCAACAACTGATCAAAAACCTGAGGAAGAGCAACACCATTTCAACTAAAGTGTCAAATCTATACAATGCTTTAAAGTGTACTGCAGGGGTGGCGGACATCGGTCCTGGAGAGCCACAGTACTGCAGAGTTTTGCTTCAACCCTGATCAAAAACACCTGAACAAGCTAATCAAAGTCTGAAGGGTTACTAGAAAGCTACAGGCAGGTAGAGTTTTTATCAGGATTGGAGCTGAACTCTGTAGGACTGTGGCTCTTCAGGACCAGAGTTTGCCACCCCTGGTGTACTGTCTTGCCTCTTCTTTAGGTGCGCAGCAGTCAGACAGGGGAATCCGTTGGTAGCTGAGTCCTGGATGAATGCTCTTCTGATGGACAAAGAGCTCCTCTATGGTGTAACAACTCCTAAACATCCTCATCTGTTTATCCTGCTCTGTAATCACCTCCAGCCACTTCTCACACCCCAGGACATCCTGCTTCAGTGCCAGCTCCATTTCCTGTAGAGACGGCCATTTACAATTGCTAAAAAATTTTAGGTTCTTAGATCAAAGCAGCAATTCTTGCAGGTGAAAATTTAAAAACTCTCATCTCACATCTTAAATTCATAATGAAATCAAATGCTACTGTACATGTAACAAAGACAAATATTTAACAAAATGTTATGTGGGCCAAATATTTAATTACTTGTGTAATAAAATAAGCAAAAAATATGGCCTAAAGTAAAACCGTCACTGAGCCACAATATGTACTTAAACTGTGTAGTTACATGATCGATGGGAAGTATCATCTCAAATTGAACCCCAATCATTTTGCACACTGAAGCATTCAATGTTTTACAGGTAAATTGCATTTATAGCGGTGTTTCCTTCGTTTCCAAAACAGTTTTTGAACAAATCATTAAGGTGAATTGTTCTTATTCACTTACATGAACTCATGCAAATGTTAATAAAGGAAAATAACACTTTTTTTTAATTGAGTGACTCAACCAATGGTGTAAATGTTTACACCTGTAGGTTGCAGCAAGCGAGTATCCACGAGTATCCTATCGTGTCATCACTTTTAATTTTGATACACTAAATCAAAAGTTAAAAATGTTGGGGTCAGTAAGACTTTATTCTGAAAGAATTTAAAACTTTTATTAATCAAGTATGAATAGATTAAAAGTGACAGTAAAGAAGTTCATAATGATTTTTATTTCAAATTATGTTCTTTTAAACTTTTTATTCATTAAAAAAATTATGAAAAACAAATTAAGCAGCACAACTGTTTTCAACACTGAAAATATTCAGAAATGTTTCTTCGCCAAATCAGGATATTAGAATGATTTCTGAAGGATTATTTGACTCTGAAGACTGGAGTAAGCTGAAAATTGAGCTTTGCTATCACAGGAATAAATTATATTTTAAAATATATTAAAAAACATATTAGAAATAATATAATATATTAGAAAACAGTTATTTTAAATTTTAAGAATATTTCACAATATTACTGTTTGAATTGAATTTTTGATCAAATAAATGCAGTCTTGGTGAGACTTCTTTTAAAAACATTTAAAAAATCTTGTCAACCCCAAAATTTTAAACAGTAGTGTTTATCTATGGGCGTAACTTGTTACAAATCTTTTTAGTGAACAGGTTCGAGTCACTTGGATGAATCAGAATCCCCACCACTACACATTTCAAACACACATGATGTGTTGCTGCAAGCTTTAGCATGTTTAGCCCCTGTATACTGCACATTGTATTGAATAATTGTACAATCTACTGTACTGTATTTCATTGCACACAGTATGCATGCTGTACAACAACTTCTTCTGGTCCAGTCATATAAAGCCACAGAAATGAAGACTACTCTCTTTAATTCCATTTAATAATACATACTACTACTACAGATCTGCCCTGAACAGAAACGCACCTGGAGCTGCTGTGGATGTTGAACAGAGACTGGAATAGGCTGTTCCAGATAGCCTGGCTCTCGTGGGGTGAACATTTGTCCATTTGCCTCCAGCGCAAGCTCCTCCTGCAGATTCAGCCAGAGAATTGTGGAGTGCCCTCGCCTCTGATCTGTCAGGTATGACATCACAGCAGTGATAGCCTGAAATGGGCACAAACAAGCTTTGATTAGTTAGTTTTAGGCATCCAGACAGCCACAATTTAGAAGACTAGGCTGTTGAAATGAGCTTCAGAAAGGATTTACCTCAGAGTTTGGCTGGCCCATTCCATACAGAGCCATTTTGGAAACACGTCTGAAATTGGCCACTTTCATCACCTTGGCTGTACTGAGCAGATCCGTTGTTAAAAACTCACTGGACACCTTTCAAAAAAAAAATTGAAGATATTATGTGCATAAGTGAATGCCTATGTTTTAGGAGAATCTGCTGTGCTACAGGAGGAGGAGGAGGTCACAGTGCGCCTCTGATAAGAGCTGGGCTAGAAAATCTCATGTTAATAAGATTCAGTCTATGCTTATAGTATTCGTTTTTAGAAAGACTGACATATCAGATCAACTCAAGCAAGAAAAAGACTATTCAAGGATAAAACATGATGCAAGTGAACATACTCTAGTAGTATAACTATGAACATTTTATCTGTTATAATATTTAATCTCTATGTCATCTCAGCAAACACAGAACCTTCCCCTGAGGTTATTGTATGGTTCCCCTTTGGTTATGTTTTAGGTTTTTTTATGTTAGGTTTTAGGCTTTCTATAACCATAAACCAATGTTCTGGGAACCAAAAATTCTTAACTGGGTTTGCGGTTGAGCCCTTACCAGAACTCGAATCCCACTGGTTATAAGGTTTGCTGGTGCTGAGAGTTCTGAGGTATCCATGCTGGCCAGCAGTCTGTAGATCCAAGCGTTCATACTCATCCACTGACTGAAGCTCTGGGGAAATGCCTGCGAATACTACAGAGATGGAGAGAGGCAGCAGATAATGCAGAAATGATTCAAATTATGGCATATTCTGACAGAAATGACTGCTTTTATATATGATAATATGGTAGAATTTAGTTAGCAATACCTGATCATGAAGATACGCATTGAATACTAGTAGGTACACATAGCGCTCAAGACTCTGCAGTGTTCTTTGCTTGAAATAGCCTTTTGTGCTGCTTCCCTGCAAACAAAAATGTGTGAATAACACAAATATGTGACCTTCATGTAACACATTAAATTTTACATTAAAGCAAGTTTTATAGCAGTTAAACACATGAATGTTTCAGTCGAGACTCACTTGAAACTGGAAGTCTTTGCCAATGCCTTCAAGCTTTAGTTTGTTTTCATACACGGCATCTTTTATGTTATGCATCTCTGAACACATAGCAATGGCATCATCAACCTATGGTGTACACATAAAAAATTTATATAAAACCATTCATTAAATCCTAATGCGGTATGTTTTGTAAGAGGTAAAAGGCTTAGTTTCTATTTACTTCCATTACTTTTACAAATGAATACACACTTGAAAGAAATTGGACCACTTCATGAGCCACGAGTTTTACAAACAGCATTAATACACTCTAACCTCATCAAGAAGTTGTTGACCTTTAGGTAGGCGACTGATTAGCAACTGAATCACTTGGAAATCCAATTTGTGTTCACTCTTCTGCATTTCCTGCCTGTGAAAGAAATGGAGACTAGGTAGAACTTAAACAGAGAAATGACCTTAAAACATAATATTATTATAGAAGAGTGTTATTAATTCATAAGTAATGCTCTTCTTTGAGAAGGTAAACAGTAATTGAAACTGCACTAACAGTGTTCTATAGGTACCTGGGGCTCTTTGATGCCCCCTGCAGGTGATGTAAGACTAAGGCTCCAAGGATTAAGCCAAGATTGGTGCGTCCCACCCCCACCTGGCAGCTGAAGAGCAGTGCAGGTAGAGGTCTGGAGCTGTCCCGCATCACAGAGAGGTTTGGGGTCTCCTGGTGGCCAAAAAGGTTGGTGAATTTGTGAAAGAACATTGTCCAAACTAAAAGCCAAGTGAATAACATAAAACTATGTCATTCATATCACAAATACATAATGGCCTAGTTTCACAGACAGGGCTTAGATTAAGCCAGGTATACGACTTAGTTAAATTTAAGACATTTAAGTAGATTTTATAAACGTGCATTAGAAAAAAAAAAAAAAAAAACATTACTGGTGTTTACTTCAGAAAAAACAATGGCACTGACATGGTTTAAGATATGTCAGTGCATGTGAGACAGCTCAAACATGAATTTAAGTCTGGGACTAGGCATAAGCCTTGTCTGTAAAACCGGGCAAATGAGTTAGCCCAATATACAGTTCTGTATAAATTTATGTAACCTCAAAAGAGAATACATATTCATTTTTGGCTGTGTCAGTTCAACTTTGATAAAAGGAAAATAAAATCAAGATGGAAAAACTGAAAAAACTGAAATAAAAAAAAACATTTCCTAATCATAGCGGATACTTGAAGACATTTTTCATGGTCTTAAGTTAACATTTATAACTTTTTTCTGTGTTAATATGGTTTTAAAAGATTGATGTTACTGATGACAGTGAAATATAAATAAAGTTTGCTGGCTAATGCTGGGTTCGTGGGATGAATTATTGGTTCAGTGACACAAATCATCAGATATAAATAAACCAGAGCTCACATGGAGTTATTTTAAACTTAGAAAGTAGAGGGAGAAAAAAAGATATATAATATTCATGGAGGTCTTACCCTGAGTATATTAACAAAGGAATCAAATGTCTCCTCCAGTGGTGCCCCTTCCATAGGGAGCGGTAATCTGTAATATCTAAATTCACCAAAATTCATCATCAATACATAAAAATAAAACATCTAAATTTTAAGATGGATTTTCATTCATATATCAGCATAAATTTTTCCATGTTTTAATTTAATTTACAACAGATTTCTTTTTTTTTAATATATATATATATATATATAAATACGAATTTATTCATTAAAGGTGTCTTGGAAAGTTACATTTTACAAAATTACATTTTTCACTGTGTTTTAATAAAATAAACTAAAGAGAATTCTTACGCTTTTACAAACCCCAAACTTTTGAAAGTTTGAACAAATTTATTATGTAATAAAATATGAGGAAATACCTGTGTAATGGTTGAGTGAAGAGTGGTCTTTTATAGACCTCCTCAGTGACATGAATGTCTTCCTCTGACAGAATCTGAACATGCTGAGGTTCATCTTTAAAATGCTCAATGTCATTATAGACATAGAACATATTTTCACTCAGCTTAGCAAAGTCACACAACTGGAGAAAATATCAGAGAATTTAAAGCTGACATGGAACAGACACTATGACATCTCACCATAAAAGGACAGCAGTCGATCCTCCTCACACAACTAGTTCTGCTCTATAACTGACCTCTTTTCGGATGGAGAGCTCTATTTGCTCTGCACTGAGCTCTCTGTCCAGGTCATGCAGGTTCTCATGGAGGTTTTCTCTTCTTCTGGGAGTGTACGGAATAAAGTCTCCATCTGAGCGGAAGAACACCACTGGCTCCTCCCTCACGCAGATGAAAATCACCTCCTGTTCACATATTTTGTGAAATAAACAGCAATTCGTCTGAGATCATTATTTGAAGGCCTATCTGCAGAATATATGGTAGTCAAGGTTGGGAGTTGGGACAGAACAAAATAGCCATTTTATAGGGGAATACAGACATATGATGTGTTTAAAAAGTAGTTACTTAGGTTTATGCTACATAATAGCTAACAAATATAATGGTTCTTACAGCAAAAAACACTTTGGGACCCCAAAGTGTACTGTATTCATGAAATGTGCCACATTGCCTTACATCCTACTCAAAGGACCACTCACTGACCTCACAGCCGTCAATCTGCAGTCTCTGGAGGACCTGTTTGAAACCATTCAGGCTAGGTTGGCCCATTCCAAAAAGGGGGTAGTTTCCCTTGACCTTGCGGAAGTTGGGGGCCCCGTGGCTTTTTGTAGTATTTAAGACATCAGCTCTATTGTATACATCCTGTATCATAAAAAACTCCCCCTGGATAATATAAAACAAGTCATAAAACTTATTTCGTCCTAAATGACAAGAAATTTCCATGCACTGATTTACATCTCATGGTCATTGCTTTTTTGCCCATTACAAACATACCAACACAAGGTAGTGCTCAGGCAGCAGGTCAGATATCCTTCCCATCGAGTAGTTGGAAGATTGGATCTTGTCATGAATCTGAAACTCTTCCCTGCAGTTATTTCTGTATAGAGACAAAACCCATAACGTTTTTGAAATGGCATACATTAAAGCACCACAACTGATGATAATACATGTTTGTCTTATCCTTCAATTCAATGATGACATCCACAACTGTTTTCACTCAAAGAGTAACACATAGGCGTGACATTTTGTGCATAAGTGGGCTCTTACGGTCAGTTTTAAAAAGCATCATGTTGCACTTGTCACTTACGTGATGACAACAGGGGCCACCTTGTTTGTGATGATGGACTTAGCCTTGCTGTTGCGAATGTTCACCGACTGCAGTGAGCGCCTGTGCTCGGCCATGCTGTTCCCTTGGTGATCAGCCTGGTGTGTAGGTGCAAGCGGAGCAGCCTGGGAAGTTGCACTGGCGCTCGTACCCATAATCTGCACAGAGCTGGAATGAGAATTTATACTGTGACTAATATAAAGTAAACAGGCAGACATGTTAGTCATTTTACATGGGGTTATTTCTAACATTGGCACATTTGCCAGATGCACTATGTGCAGTGAGACCACAACAACCTTCCTCTGAAACCCCAAAACATGTAATGCACAAAAAAAAAAAAAAAACCCTAATAGAACACATAATTGAAGCTTTATAATCTCTTTGAATATGTTCCACACACCTAAAAGTAAGTCAGACTATTAAATTGAATGTGCATAGCATCTTTGTCATGTTATTTGATTGTTAAATGAATGGCTTACGGTCTCACAGCTGTGCCGCGTGTGTTCACATCCTTTGGTTTTTGCATCATAGTTTTTAGGAAGAGTTTAGGTCTCTCTTTAAGTGTAAATCCCGTCAAAACAAACTCAGTTTCCTGCAGCTAGCAGAATCTCAACATAAAAAGCCTTTTGTTTCAATTCAAACCACCACTGAAGTTTTGCTGGTGTCTTTTCTTCTCTTTCTCGCTCAGTGCCTCTCTGGTTCTCTTCTCAAAGTGACAGGATAACAGTTCCAACCCTTTTGGGGGCCACAGAGAAATACAGTACATCTGGCAACCAGACGACAGTGTGGGCGGCTCCAGACATTCACAGGGACAGCCCATTCAAAGGCCATGATGGAGACATTACAGAAAGCCAAAAGTGAGAAGAAAGAGAGTGCCAGATCAAACATTTCTGATGCCTTTGCATCTACTCAAAACAAGTGAATGTGTTTGATGTCAGAGTAATGAAGCCCAAACGTATCTCCTCCATGGATTTCAGCGATAATGCAGTTAATTAAACAAATCCTGTTTTTTCCCCTCCTCCTCTATAAGATCGAGTTTGTGCCAGAGAGATATCACTGGGAAATATATGATAGCTCTGTGAATGTCATTAGGACATTCCTGCCTTATGTTTATATAACTGGCTGGTCTATTGAAAGTTTGGGATACTGAGTCGCTGGCACCAAGAGCAGGGCTTGATTTAAATTCCAGTTGTGTCTGAGTATCACGGTCACAGAACAAAAAACAACAACAAAAAAACTCTAAATATGGATGGGAAAGGCCCCGGGATGGATTTGTACAAGGCTGCACAGATCAGTGCACAGATATTCAGTGAGTAGGAGTAACCAGTGATTGGCACGTCCTCATTCACGCTGAGAAATGAGGAGTCGGCCACATTTGTTCATTTAAGCTTTTAATCCACATCACATTCTGAATATGAAAATACTGAAACAATGCCGGTACAAACATAATTGGCTGTCTAACAATTAGACACTGTAACACTAAAAGGTTTTATAATCCATCAGGCGAGTCATACCAGGGACCCAAGATACAAGATATTCTCTGAAACAATGCGTAGTAACCTTCGATAATAACAATAACAAACTTCAGTTTTATTATTCTAAATGAGTGTTAACTAATCGCACATTTTCAATTCACTACCTTTACAAATTACTGCTACTACAGGGAGACATTCATTTGTTTAGGCCTATGGATCGCGGCAACTGTATCAGGGTCAACGACGTGATGGGTCATTTTTGTCCAAAGGCCTTAATAGTAATAAAAAAAAAAAGATATGACATCCAAAGTATGTAAGGTAGTACAGCTAGATCTCTTTTATTGAATCCAAAAGGTTTTAATTATATTTTCCTACATATAAAGGTATATTAAAGATTTTGAAGTGTCAAAAGGTCATTCAGTTTAACCATCCAAAGGCCAATATAACCATTTCATTTGTGATTAAAATATCTTAAAATGTAATAAATGTATATATGTTTTATTCTGGCATGATTTTATAACGTCATATATCAACATAGTGCAAAATGGTATTAAAATTATGTGTAGAAGTCGTTGCTTTGTTATGAGAAAGAATGTCCGGAAAAATGAATTTCATTGATGTCATTCGGAGTAACCAATATAAAGGGACCATTTTGGATCAAGTTATGCGGTCAATATCATGTGACAGGATGTGACATCATTCAAACACCTGCAAAGGACCACATGGTTGTGAAGCAAAGTTACTAACTCTCTCTTATCTATTTGAAAAATTCATGTTTTCACTTGCTCATACGCATGTCCCGAAACATCAGGTCATTCAGTACAACCGTCATAAAACATGGAAAATGTTGTAATATTTTAAAAACTAAATATAAAATGTTTGATTGTCAATCCAAACATTTTATATTATTTATTATATTTAGCTAGATATCAGCCTGTTAGCATTGTTTGAAAATATCGTCATTTGGTATAACCAAAAATGCCATTTGGTAAAACCGAAATTTTGGTTAAACTGAATGACTTTTTTGGTGACAAATTTTGTCCATCTTGTAAAAAATGACAAAAGCAGTGTTAATTGATTATAAAAACCACATAATCTCATTGTTAACACTTAATATATCTTCAAAATTAATTACATCTCCATTATGTTTTTTACACTTTTAAAAACCTTATTCATCAATGGCCCATGAACAAAATAGTACGTCTTCCTTTGATTATTTTAAGCCATAAATAAAATAAACTATAGAACATTCGGAAATAAAGAATGTTTAGGTGTTTTTTAAAGTATTTTTTAATCTTTCTACATGTTACATCCATAGACATAATAAATATTATGTCAATAAGGAGATGGCGGGGAGTGACTAAGTGAGTCATGCATGGAATCATTCACTCAGCCAATTCGTTCAAAACACCGATTCATTCTGGCACGTTCTGCTGTGGCTTCGTTTGGAATTATTTTTGTTGTTCGGAGTAACAAAGTAACTGACAATAGTTTCTAAAATGTTGTGCAAAAACAATGTCCCACTCACTACCTATTTTTGTTTCACAATGTCCTGAGAGTTTATTCACCTCAAAAAGACATAATTATATACTTAATAGAGCAACATTTCTATCCTAAAGCCAAGACAAGGCAACAGTGAAAGTAAATATCACAAAAAGTTTCCTCACCCAGCTACTCGTTTTCTCAGACACCTGTCAGGACTTGACAGAGGCAATTAAATGTAGAAGACCAAGTCCACGTCACACTCATCTTGAGTCCTGTCAATTAATACCTCTCGGAGGTCCAAAGACATGTGAATCCAGCAGAGCGAGTCTCAACATCTTACAGCAGTGCGGATGAATAACACAGGGGGAGGAGGAGAGGATGGCCACCTCCTTCAGCCGCCTCTTTCACTGGCAATAAATGTTATGGGAGAGGAGGATGGTGGGTGGATTCTCATCTCTTCACCAGTCAGCACAGCTCCATCTCCAAGCAACGGTGCTGCACACGTGCCTGAAATGCAGAAAAGCCTGGTTTGGGGGACAGAGTATGAGCTGACATTGATCAATTTAATCAGCACAATTCCAACAAAATTAAGTTTTTTCTTCTTCTTGTAAACAGTGTTGCCTATTCAGTACATAAATAAAAAAAGTGCACAAAGCTTCTAGCCAAGTTCTTAAATTTCATTGCCACCGTGTCTAATGTCTTTCATAGCAATGAAAAAAGCCTTTGCTTAAACTGCTGGTGTGGAGTGGACACATTGTGTTGCAATGAGTTTCCAAGCAACCAAGCTCTCTTCACATGAGGCATTCATGGACTGTAATAAGGGCTTCTAGCTAGAGACAAAAAACTCCATTTAGTATAAATACGGTTTAGCATTTTCAAAACTATTCATATAAAGATATGGTGATGGTGACAATTACTGTGGTTGTTATACTTAGAAAACATTACCAGACTCAAAACTAACTTAGAGAGGACCAGAATCTTTTTTGCTTGATTTTGTATTCATAAAACTAAGAGCTGCGCACTTGCCCCAGTACCCCATCTAGTGGCAAACCTACTATTTAAAACCCAGTAGACTGTTTACATTACATTCAAGCATATCAAAATGCACAAGCACTTAGGCAGCAGGAAGAGAAGACAGAGTTGATATCAAGGAACTTTTATTGATTTTGCTGTAACAGTGTCCACTGGCATTGGCATTTCATTAAAATTAAACAGAACAGGGTCTCAAAGAAGAAAGAAAATACAGTTTCCAATTTCCACCACATTAGATAAAACACTTCCATCCTAAATCCCCTTATACAGAGCTAAATGCATTTCTGATAGTTTCTGAGACCTGGGAAAAGTATGAAGCAAAATAAGCTTTAAATCTTTAAACAAAAATACTTTTAAACTCCATATTGCAGAGTTGAAACAAGCTGGGATTTGACAACTCAAATCTATTACAGAAGGACAGTATAATATAGATTTCCTTTACTGTAAACCATTATTACTTGAATGTTACTTTTACAAAAGTCGGAAAATTGGGCATCTAATTGTGAAGGATTTCACCAGTATTGAATACATGATAGAAAGTTTAACTGCAACTGATCAAAGTCAAACCTAAACTGCATTTCTTTTTAACCAACCCCTTACTGTTACAAACATTACACTGCTGTATGTGCAAATCTTCCCATCTCTGTAAGAAAGTAAATGGTAACAAACATGTTTCCAAAAATATAAATGTTTTCTAGTAAAACACAGCAATATCTTGATCGTATCCTCAACTTGAAAGTCGGAAAGAAATTAAACAAAGGAACTGATCCTGTTTTAAGGTATGAAAGAGAACTGTATTTGACACAGCTGCTCAGCTTAGTAAAGTAAGGCATGGATACAGAGGCTAAGCACAAGATCACTGTGAGAGAGAGAGAGAAAAAAAAACATTCTGTGCTTCAGAGAATGACTGGAGCACAGAAAGAGACAATTAAAGTCATGAGAATAAGTCTTATCCTCTTTAAGTCACTTTGTTTGGATAATCTCTTTGCTTAATTCTCTTTCAAAATTAATGAAACCTACTTGTCTTCCACAAGATTTGGCATCCCCCAAAAAATTCAACATCGATTAAATGATCTGACATGTGAACTAAAGACTAAGAAGCAGACCAAAAGAACATGCATAGAAGAGCATTGGAAAGATTCAATTCAAGTTTTCAAGATGTTTGATCTGAATCAAAATATGAATGTCTGGTCACTACAAAACTATCCATCTTTTGAAGAATCGTTCACATTGTGTGGCTGTGAGACAGACAATAGTAAAATGACCAAAACAACACTTCAGTGCTTTCCTACCTTTGATTTGATTATCAAGGTTTGTAAGGATTGTAGTAATCGGAAAGTGACAGCAGATGTCACAGCTGATATTAATGTTAAATATTCACCGCCCTATTTCTCCCATGAAAGGAGCCATAAGATGTGTACTTGTTAGGTACATAATGCAAGTGCTTCCTGAGACCAGCTCTCTTTTTGTCATCATTTCATAAAGTATATTAAACCATTGATCCAGTCCAACAGTACTGGGTATTGTCTACCTTTTACCAGAGGATGTGACAACAGAGCTGATGTTGACGCTTCAAGCATCTCACCATGCAAAGGTAAGTACAAACCATACTGTTAGCAGGACGAATCTGAACGGAAACATTCTCTCTGACCTAAAATATCAGTTTGGTCATTCAAAATTGTGATCAGATGTTATTTACTTTATGATTACACTGGGCAAAAGGAAATTCAAAGAATTTGCTCATGCTCATTTTGGGGTAGTTCTAAATAAGATTCAAAAATCTGTATACATTTGTTTGGCCTCATAATCCTGTAAAAATTCAAATGAGTGATTAAGGTTTGTGGTTTCAATGTTTTGGGACAATTCTATAAAACTATTCTTTTGAGCTGAACAAATACCTGAACAAAGTTTTAACTGATATAAAAGACTTGGAATGAATATAGAATTCTTTCATTTTGAATCAAAATTATGATTATTATGATAATCCCTTTGAAATTAAACTGGGAAAAAAAGATCCAGTAACCGTTTTGGATGGGAAAAAATATATATACATATTACATTTGGGAGGACATGAACATGCAGATAACTGCATTTCCTGACTTGACTGCAAATCAGTTTACATGTGAACAAAGTAGACTGCATTAAGGGTATCAACTGGAACAGTGTACTCTGAACTATCAGCAGTGAATCTCTGATGGCTGATTTGTTTATGAGACTATTACGGTAAATTGGTAATATATCCGGGCACTTACAATAAAGAATTTTTCCCTTGCTCTATGACTTAAGCAAGTACAGCTGCTGGCAGCCCTGAAACCTAAACAAAAAGCTCAACAGGCTCACAGGTTAACCTTCAGGGCTCCAGCAGCCCCACTGGGCAAACTTTAGTCATTTATCCCCATGATTATGCAGCACCCAGCAGCTAGAGAGAGCTAAAGGAGAGGGCTCACAACATTGGTTTCTACAAGCCAAGCCACTGGCACACAGGTACCAGGTAATTAATCGTTCTTCACGTTGGTTCCTCTTCTTTAGATGTCCATCTCAAACTGAGCATCTTCAGCTGCAACACAAAAGAAAAAAGAAAAAAAAAATTCATGTGCACCATGCATGACCACTAGTAAACTAAAAGAGAATGTTGTGAGCTAACAACCAGATCCATTACAGTTTGTGTACATAAGATGTTCGAGCACAAAGCAGGGAGGTTCCAATGGAAACAGTTCCAGTTTGGTCAGTTTTAAAGACTAACCTTGCCCTGGTTTGGCATCATGGTTGTTGATGTTGTTAGCTTCATTCCTCTTGTTTTCATTGAGGATGTTCTTGCCCGTCACTCCTGGGATAACCGGCAGGTGTGCTGGTGGGGTCTGGGCGATGGGTGAGTTACGCCGGTCTAATAGGAACTTACGATCATAGATTATTCGGGTTCCTGCATTGTCACAACAAACGTACTGTTATAATCAAGTTTTATTGCATAACTACCAGCCTGGCGCAACAATCCTAAAGAAATATGACCTATTTCCTTTTGTGTTACTCAGAAGCAAGTTATATGGGATTGAAAACAACATGAGGGTGAATTAATTATCACAGAATGATGACCATATCCCTGAAAAGCATGAGATAGATATTAATATGATATATTTTCGTGCTCTTGTAATCACAAAGATGATTAATGTGACTAATTTAGTATTAATGGTCACAACAAATAAGTATAATCTTTTGAACAGTATAATTAACCCAATGCACAACAATATTACTGTTGACCTACAACCATCAATATCACACTTGATAGGGTGTATACTGCTATATGTATCTGTCTCTGTATGCGTTTAATGGAATGCATTTCTTTGTTCTGTCCTATTCTGTCAATCAGTCACTGCGGACCAATCACGTTGATCAGAGCGAAGCACAGGCAGCGCTGTTTTTGTTTTGAACTACATGGCTGTGTCTCAAAAGCCCAGTCAGCTGCCTTCCTAGGCAACATCTTTGGCCATCGCCGATTTAAACGTCTCAACATTTTGAGCATCACCAGACAGTCTACATGCAAAATTACTAAACTTTCCTACGAGCTCCAAAAATACTGTCTAAGCAGACAGAACAGTAGGTTTTGAGACACAGCCTTTTATGTGGTTACGGCTTCCTGGCCAACACAGGCCACCCTCTAACATTGGACTGTCTCCATGCAAACGGCTGCAGATATCAGCCGGGACATACAGCACATGTCTCAGGCGGGTTATTACCTCCCGGGGTGGTGGAGAATAAAGTGCCTCCAGGAGTGGTGCAATAGTCGTGAGGTAGCTGCGTTGAGTCGTTGATCAGCACCGTCCTGGTCGGGATGGCCCTGCTCTCACTAAACTGACGACTGGACGACATTGCACTTGCTTTGGGTGCTAATCAGAGTCGAGCGATAAGTTTTCCCGATGGAAGGTAAAAACCTCGGGCCCTTTCCCCTCGTTTCTTATCGCTTTCCCAAGGCTTTCTTAACGTTCAGCTCGTCCTCCCAGCCGTCAGCACCGTCCCCTCCCTCCGCCAGGCAGGAAGCGAAGAGCGCTGGGAGGATATGACGTCAAGGGAGATTTGATTTTTTTTTTTTTTTTTTTTTTTACGTCAAAGGAGAATTACATCGCATGAACGCCAATGGAAAAATATAATAATATATAAATTAAAAAAAAATTATATAGTTTGTTAGATTGGGAAATCAATTCGCTGACCAACTAAACCAGGTGAACATCAACTTGACCAGGCTGTGAACAAGCTAAGAGCAACAAAACGGCTTAGGCTGATTTAGCTGCAAATATATAAAACTGTCTTTGAACACATTAAAAGTTACTGCGTTAAAAGTGTGATATTTCCTTTTTTCTTACAAGATGTTTTTTATCACTGACCATCATTACCGATTCACAAATCAGATGCTTAACGCTTACGCGCAATTCAGCCTCTGCGCATGCGCGATTTCCCCCAAGCTGTCCTTTTACACAGCCTACCGGAATCAATACACAATAGCGCACAATATGAGTTTCTCCATTGAAGAAAGAGGAAACCCTAACACTTTGAGTTATAGGCTCTATTTTAGTAAGTATGAATTCTGTTCTTCGGAGATTGATGATGAGGAGTTTGTACGGTCTGGGATGTTCATTGAATTAAGATGAAAGGGGCTGGGCCGCAAGTCCCACGTGTCGCTTTTCCTCGCGTCATTTATGACCTAAACTTAATCAAAGAAATAGTAAATGTGTTGAATTTACGGTATTAAATTGATATTTAGCACAGAACTTTTATTTTAATTGCCATTTGTTTGTGGGTTTGTTTAAAGTTCTTCTTGGTTAAAAGAAACTAAACATGTAATACCGGTTTAATAGTGAAAACTGAAAGTCCCAAATGGACGACAATATATTATTATTACCAAACAGTGCAACAGCGCTAACTTTATGTTGTATTGCTGTTTAAAATGTGTAAATGAAGGACGGGCAAATAGGCTACAGGGTCGCTCATTGCATCATATTGCAGAATATAATTTTTGGTTCTGTTATTTTGTCTGCTCTGTCTAAAATGACCTCAGATAAATAAAATATTAAGTATATAGATTAATCAAATATACTGAATGAATTTCCTCAAAATTGGGTGTGCTTTGTCTCGTTTAGTTGCCATCTGTGCATTAGACATCTCACCCATAGCAGCAGCATGACGTCACCTCTCTCTTCTGACAAGTAACATGATTGACAGATTATATGCACACTGGGGAAAATCATTAACATCATCGTTATCATTAACACACTGAACTTACTAATTTATGTTTCAAACCCATATGACTTTCTTTCTTATGTGGAACACCCAGTGAAAATTTGTGCAGAATATCTGAGCTTGCTTTTATACAAGTGTTATTTGATGTTACGACTTGTCTTGCTTAAAAAAAATGCTTAAAAACATCCAATGTAATAAAGTTTGAATGCCTGGGCTGGCTTGACCAGAACATATTTACGAAAATTTGGCATTCTCTTTTGTATAAATATTTTCCTAAATTATCACACAGGCATATTCATTTTTAATGGTTACAGTGCTCAAAATGTATAGCATAACAGTGCCTATAATTTGTTTAAAATTAATCTATTTCTGTCTGTGTATCTGTTTCTAATTACTAAAAATCTTGCTATAAATTCTTGCTTGACAGCTGTGGTCACTTTTGTATGAGTGGAAAAGAGCAGTTTGGACATTCTACTCAAGTAAATTATGCAGATTTTTTATTGTTATTATATTTTGGGAAAGGTAAACTTTACCTTTAAGAGTGAAGGCTTTAAAGATTTCAAAAACAGAACTCATTACATGTTATTCAAGGTGGACACGGTGGCTAATAAGAGCTAGGTATTATACAATTCATGGTTTTTTATTATTTAGTTATATTTATTTTTTGCCTTAATATGGAAAACAGGTGCTCAGCAAGATTTTAAGTGATCACATGTACAAGTAATTGAAGCACACAACTGCATTTGAAATATTTATTTGTACAGAAATGTTATGTTACATATGTAACTTTCTTTTTTTTAACAGAGAACTCCGATGGAAAGTATATTTCACCATTCCATGACATACCTATGTGTGCCGATGAAGTTCAGGTACAGTATTTTAATGTTCCTAGTTTCTCTTGTCAGTGTCACAGTGTTGATACCCCCTCCCTTGTGGGAGCCCTTTGGCAGTGAATGGTCATTTCACAATCCAGCGCAGCAGAATGTATATCAGCTCTTTATCGGGTGAATTCTGTGAGAGGAATGATCTTTACCCTTTTAACAGTGTCATCTTAAATCGTTCAATACTTTGGACTGCTCTGATATCTTATGTGTTTAAAACTTTATGAGTAATCATTCTCATGGCTTTTTAGTAATATTAATATTACTAAAAAGCCATGAGAATGATTACTCATAGTTTATATGAATTTTATATGAATTTTTACTTGCTTAAGATTTTCTTTTTCTTTTTTTTTTTAATAAATCATTTTTATTTACTCTGTAGAACATTTTCCACATGGTTGTTGAAGTACCAAGATGGACAAATGCAAAAATGGAGGTATGAGCAACAGTAACAGTACAAAACTACATCACTTTCAGTATAACACAATAAAACTATAGAATAGAGGACTTTGTAACAGGCCTTATATTTTGTAAGGCCATATATTTACACACCTAAAACATTAATGGATACAACACAATACATACAGGACTAAGTGATGTTGAAAAGAATACACATTTAACCTACATTTGTGGTGTATTGTGTATTGATATTGGACTGATATAAATAATGACCCATCAACCAGTTGATGTCTGCATGAATACTCTGCAAGTCAACAATATGCTTTATTTTTCAGATTGCTACAAAAGACCCTCTGAACCCCATTAAGCAAGATGTGAAAAAGGGCAATTTGCGCTATGTGGCCAATGTTTTCCCACACAAAGGCTATATTTGGAATTATGGAGCAATTCCTCAAGTAAGCCTTTTAAATCAGCACCGACCATACATTAAATACATAGAATAAAATAGACCTTTTAATTTTAAAATATTTTAAAATGTAATCATTTATTCCTGTCATAGGAAAACTGAAGTTTCAGCATCATTAATCCAGTCTTTTTTTAGATTTTACAACTTTATTTAAATATTTTCTGACAGACTTGGGAAGACCCCGGGCACAAAGACAATGACACGGGGTGTTGTGGTGACAATGACCCGATCGATGTCTGTGAAATTGGTAGCAAGGTATTGATACTGGTGTTTGTCTTTTGAAGTATTGAATGAAATAAAGCCAATTTCATAATAAACCTAAATTTATAATGAAGTAAGTTGTCATATGTGGAGTTAAAGTTGGATTAGATAAACAAACCCTACAATGCTTGATCTTTGCAGGTGTGCAGTCGTGGAGATGTTATCAAAGTGAAAGTCCTGGGTGTCTTAGCAATGATTGATGAAGGAGAAACTGACTGGAAAGTCATTGCAATCAACGTTGATGACCCTGAGGCAAAGGACTTGAACAGTAAATAACACTTGTTGCTTTCCTGTTTACTTAGAAGAGATACAGATTTGTGATTGTTTTTATTCCTCTGATGTGAAATACAGGCATTAGTGACGTGAGGAGACTCAAGCCAGGCTACCTTGAGGCCACAGTTGACTGGTTCAGGAGGTACAAGGTACCTGATGGGAAACCCGAAAACCAGTTTGCATTCAACGGAGAGTTCAAAGACAAGGTATGTTGAAAAAGTGTTGTAAACAAGCTTTATTTTGTGATTGGTTATAAGCCTTTACAGCACTGTAAATATGCTACATTTATTACAGGACTTTGCCATTGAGACAATCAAAGCCACCCATGGCTTCTGGAAGGCACTTATCTCACAACAAACCAATGCTGGAGAACTAAATTGGTAAGGGAATCTTTCTTCAGCAGTCTGCATTTGTTTTCTCATTTGTATAGTATTTTGTTTCAGCTCTGACTGTTTACTCTTCCATTTACAATCACTACAGATAACCTATAAAGGTGTAGACAAGGGCTGCGTTCGACTCCAAATTTGAATGCCTTTCACTCGCTAACTTCCCTCTGCTTCGTGGACTCGGATGTGCGTCATTGTTTACGCTGCACGAGTGCCCACTACTGGCAGAACTCGTGAATAAGGTTTAAATGAAACGCACTAAAGCCTCGTACACACCGGGACGATTATCGCCAGTGTTTTTCGAGACGTTTTTTGTGTTCATACCCAAGCGATTTTCACTGGCGATGCGCGTAGTGAACGTGCAAATTCACTCCCTGATAGAATATGGCGCTTGTGCTGAACGGTAGTGCAAATAAACATATTTATGATATTAATAAAATTAAAGAAGATAAAAATACAGATATAAAATGGCATATACATGACATGAGGAGATGGTAGTCAGAAACGGTAGTCCAAATAAGTCACAATGACAGTAGTGCAAGTGAACGGTAGTGCAAATAAACATATTTATGAAATAGACATTCTCAACTATATTTCTTGAATGTAATAGACAAAAAAACAGAAAAATACAGAAATAAAATGGCATATAATACACATCTATTTGTGTGGCCAAGAACTGTAGGGGTCTTCCTCGTCTACTTACTTACTTCCTCTTCGTTGTCTTGGTATCAATGTGTGCTCGGCAAGACCGTTTTGTGCTTGAGCGCCACCAAGCCATGTTTTACTGTAACTTCAGCAGCTCCAGGCACGTGAACAAAAGCGCCAATCTCATTGGTCGGCCAGTTTTTAACGCGGCGCGTCAAACCAAAAAAACGAACCCGAGGCGTTTTTTTTTTTAAAAAAATACGCTTTTACGCCTGGCGTTTTTCGCGTCGGTGTGCACACTCACAATGGCGCCCTTTGTTTAGTCACGAGGCGTTAAACGTCGGCGATAACCACGCGCGATATTCGTCCCGGTGTGTACAGGCCTTAAGCCCTTGATCACTTGGAATTCACTATGGAGCTGATTTATTATTTAAACCCCTTTTGTACTTATGAGTTTGTTTTATGCACCATTCTTATATGCTTATAAGTTGTTGAAAAAAATATATAAAATCCTATAAGTATATGAGCTGTTGGAGAAAAATAAAATTACACAAATGAAACAAAATATCAATAGAATAAACTTTGACTGTGAACATAAGGTAGCTACAAGTATTATGCGATTGAATCTCAACATAATTAATATATTATACAGTAATTATGCGATTAATTCTCAAAATAATTAATATATCATACACTTCAGTTAAGCGCGATCTGCTGTGACGTCACAATCAATTTGAATTGTGGGATATAGAGCTGCTTTAAGTGTACATCAGAGTAGACTTGCTCCCTCGGTCAAAATCGAGGGGACGAAGGTCTGTCTATATAAACTTCCCTTGCCCACTTCACGAAGTGGAACGCACTTAAAAATGGCGGCAGGGATTCCCCCGAGGGGAAGTGCTTAGGGAAGTTCACGAGTGCGTGTCTAAAATTGAAGTGGAACGCAGCCCTGGTTTAAAACTGAAATACATAAATATAATATGAAATAAAGAGAATTTTATTTGCTTTGTTTTCTTTTCACCTCAAGTCATATTGCTTTTTTCTTTTTCACTGTGCAGCAAGAACACGTGTGTCTCAGAGGGAGACAGTCCATTCTGCTGTTCGGCAGATGAAGCCAAAGCAGTTGTTGATGGAGTATGAACTTTATTTTTGATTTGAATTCACAGGACTTTATTCACTATTTAATAAAATGAATATACAGATGTATTAGTTTTATAGTGGTGCCTTATGTCAAATAATACTTTACTAATGTGGTAACTGAAATTAATTTTTCTTTCTATTTTTAGTCATGCCCATGTGGAGATTCCAGTCCAGTTCCATGCTCAGGTTTGATCTTTTTCTTTTTTTGCAGTGACACATCAGATCTCTTAAAATAGGTGTTATTTTAGTTTTATATTATTATATATTTTGGTAACACTTTATTTTAGTGCCGTAGTTACACATTACTACATGTACTTACTATAGTAATAACAGTAAATTATGCATAATTACAAGTAACTAACCCTAAACCTAACCCTAACTGTAACTCTATAGTAAGAACATGTAGTTAATTAATAGTACTCAGTACTTATTTGAGTAATTACAATGTAACTATGGCACTGTAAAATAAAGTGTAACCTATATTTTTTACTGTCGTGTATTTGTTCAATTTTACAGTTTACAAATGACAAACAGTTTTTCTTTCAAGACGTGCCATCATATTTACATTGTTTCGTTTTCTTTTTCAGTTGACAAGTGGTTCTACTATGCAAAGAACTGAAGAACATAACACTGTTAATGCACCACTCTGATCATGTTTAGAATTTGCATGTCAGTTTCTGTCTAGAATAATGGAGATTGTATGAAAACATGGGCACTTAACATATTATCTGAAGACTGAATCTCAAATTAACAGTTAGAGGAGCTAACCGATGTCTTGCTAAGTTATGTTGATTTTGATAATGGTTAGATATTCTGTGTAACAGATACTAAGGTTAGAGATACTAAACAGTCTGGTCAAACTCAGGTACAGTAAGATGTGGAACAAATGCTTTAATAAACTTTTTCTCATGTGACACTGCTGTTATCAGATACTTCTTTGTAGCTTTTGCTTTGTATTAGATTGTCTTTACATAAATACAATTTTAACCATAATAATTGCAATATTTAAATATAATTGTCACAAAAAAGAGTGCGCTGATGTATGAGGATCCATAATGCCAGTGTGGGCAAAAACAAGTTTTTTTATTATTATTATTATTTTTAACAGGTCCTTTGGAGATGGTGCATCCAAAACACATCACTTTTAAAGGGATAGCTCACCCAAAAGTGAAAGCATATGACTTTCTTTGTTCTGTACAACAACAGATGTTAGACAGAATATTAGGGACTGACAGCCTCTGTCATCATTCACTTTCGTTGCACATTTTTCCTATACAATGAAAGTCAGTGATGACTGGATATGCCATTCTTATGTTTCTGTTATCTTAAATTGTAATAATATTTCACAATATTACTGTTTTTACTGTATTTTTGATAAATGCAGTAGTGAGCATAAGAGACCTTTTTTTTTCAAAAACACTAAAAAAATCTAACCAACCCCAAACTTTTAAATGTAAATCTTAGCTGTCAGACCCCACAGCTGTAGGTCAGTCAACATTTAGCAACCAGATGACAACACATTAACCTACAATCGATCTGAGACCACCCTATGCACACAACTACGCAGTTCCGGTTAAACGTCAAATTCGGGCTGGTGTTTAGCAGAAGAACACAGACCGGACTGACTGGTCTACTACTCACGCGGACCCTTACAGGTATTGACACGAATATTTCCCATATTAGAACGCATAGTGTTATGTGTTATTTACAAATGACGCAACATTACAAACGACGCGACTGTTAAAATATTTGTAACTGCATACAATTTTTAATAGACAAATTTCAACAACAAAAGCCAGGTTTTATCTATAACGTCAAGCTGAGCATTTTTACCTCAACAATACTCTGTTTTGCTCATTCAACCTTTGACCAGCATATCTGGCTGTTGTTTTCAGTGTGTTTTAAAGCGCTTCCACTGTATTGACGCGTTTCTAGAAAACGCGCGCTAAACATTTGTGCTGTGTATACTGCGATGGTTACAGTTAAGGTACAGTTAGGGAACAATAATATTTGGTTGAATATGTATTTAACTTAATTAACAACACAGTAAGTCCGTTATTAATGTATAGAAATGCACTTTAAGTTGAGCGACTTGCTGTCATTTGAGTGACAGCTATGTCTGTGTGCTATATCCATGGCGTCAAGTGACAAGGTCTCACAACTAGAAATAGTTTCTTGCTCATGTTGTGTGCGGGATATTGGTTAATAGCTATGAGGGGGGTTGTGTCTCTTTTCTTAAATGCACTCTTGAACATTAACTTGGGCCATTTAGTAATGTAGCAGCTACCGGCTGTTTTTTACATACTTGCAGTAGATTTAGGTAAAGAGCTTATTTTGGAGTTAGCAGAGCCCTTTGAAAAGTCTTGAATCTTGCAGTACTCTGTTGGAACAAATATCTCATTCTGTTGCTATTTTATTTCAGGGAGCAGGCTACGAAAATGTCTTTCATATTTGATTGGCTGTACAGAGGATTCAGCAGTGTGTTACAATTATTAGGTAAAGTATCAGCCAGATATTGAAATACAGATGAGCATAAATCATTGTGTAACTTTTTTGTGCTTTCATACTCGTATTTCCTTTTAGGACTCTATAAAAAGTCTGGGAAATTAGTTTTTCTTGGATTAGACAATGCTGGAAAAACAACATTATTGCACATGCTTAAAGATGATCGACTTGGGCAGCATGTTCCAACACTTCACCCTAGTAAGTACAATATTTTATTGTATTAATGAGTTGTATAGATTTACAAAAGAAAGTCAAAAAACAATATTTCTTATTCTTACAAGCTGAATTCTACATTTGTTGGAGCAAACATTGTGCACAATGTACTGTATCTTGTCCTATCTGCTAGCATCTGAGGAATTGACTATTGCTGGGATGACTTTCACAACATTTGACCTGGGAGGTCATGCTCAAGGTAAATGTAGAATTTAATAATAAATGATTAATAATTCTGGAATTTAAATTTAAGAATTAAAAATTAATGCTATAATTAAACAAAAATGTGTGTGTATATATAAATGTTTAGAAATTTAGATCAACCAGACATAATGCTAATGGATCTTGTCTATTCGCAATTCTCAGCAAGAAGAGTTTGGAGAAATTATCTTCCAGCAATAAATGGGATAGTGTATCTTGTTGACTGTGCTGACCATGAACGACTACTAGAAGCCAAAATTGAGTTGGATGTAAGTATACTTTTTTATAATCAAGGGTTTTGTTAAGACAAGATAGTTACATATGAAAGTTTAACCATGAATACATCCAGAGGAATTGTCACAGCACTGACTTTAAT
The DNA here is from genome assembly GCA_039654765.1 of Mylopharyngodon piceus. Classification (NCBI taxonomy): domain Eukaryota; kingdom Metazoa; phylum Chordata; class Actinopteri; order Cypriniformes; family Xenocyprididae; genus Mylopharyngodon; species Mylopharyngodon piceus. The sequence continues at coordinate 17,694,562 of CM077450.1, read as the reverse complement.
GCACTAATTTAAATTTTCTTCCCAATTCCACCTCTCAAAACAGGCATATATTTAAATAATAATGATTGCTCTTTATATCATAGGCCCTCTTAACTGATGAAACCATCTCCAATGTGCCAATCCTTATTTTGGGGAATAAAATTGACCGGCCAGAAGCAATTAGTGAGGACGCGCTGAGAGGAATGTTTGGTCTTTATGGACACACCACTGGAAAGGTAGATCATTGAGGAAATATATTATTTAAAACATTTTGTTGTACAGTTTGGTATGTACTATTTAATAAAATGTATAATATTTTCTGGAGCAATACAAGGCCTTATTTTGTCTCTATGCGTCCACACAGGGGAATGTATCACTGAAAGAACTCAACCTGAGGCCAATGGAAGTCTTTATGTGCAGTGTGTTGAAGAGACAAGGATATGGTGAAGGTTTTCGATGGCTATCTCAGTATATTGATTAACATATTTAATGTGTTTATTAATTCATAACTGATGTATCCTTATTTATTAAATGATTATTTATCTTGTAATGAAACTAAGTAACCAGGGGTGTTATATATTATCTGAGCCTATAAAATCCAGTATGGTGATAGATCAGTATCTGAGATATGCATTTATTTAATAAGCTACGGTAGCAATTACTTACACTTTTACTTTTTTAAGATGCAATTTATGCTGTTTACTTTTCTAAAAGGGTTAGAAATACAGCATCCTTTAACAGTTGACCGTGCTGGGTTATTTTAAGGGATGGCATCCTGTAACGTTGTTCTCCTGAGTGTCAGTTTTATACCCTGCCAAAAGTTAAACATACCTTTGTACATTTGATTTAAGGACTTCTAATCAGGTGAATATCACTTGTGCTGTGAAATTCTGATGTCACAATCATTAGATGATACAGAATCAGTGTTTTTTCATGTTACATGTTACATTACCTCAGTGCCTTAATGCTGGTGGCTCTTCCTAGTGCTGTATTTCCCACCTGTTTAAAGGAAATGCATCTGAAGGTGTGGACTGCCAATGTATACATGCTTGCTTATCAAATTTGCCTGAGATTTACAATTAAATATTTATACCTAATATTTAAAACTACAAATGTTTGATTTGTATGTAGTATTTTGGTATAAGCTGATGTATTCTTCATTTTCAGTGATGTTTCTACATTAACCTGTTTCAACACTAAACTACCTGACTAATTGTGCAATAAGTACTTTTTGACTGTCAGCTGTGACTTATTGCAGTTATGACATGAAAGTACATAGTTTTTTTTTTTTTTTTTTTTTGCTCATATTGCCTGTGCAATAGAAAAATCTGTCATATTACTAGGTCACTTACCCCTATTTGTAAATAGGCTTATGTGAAAGGATTGGGATTTTCAATGCTGCTTATCTTTTTAAATGGCTAATTATGTACGTGCCACTTGTAGCACCTTGTAGCATGCACTGAAGTAGGCAACACAAATAAAATATTTTGAATTTTCCGTGTGTACTTTGCTCTTTTCCGAAAACATATGGATACGTATATGAATCGTAGAAAGCAATTTGAATAAACATTTTAAACAGTAAAATATTTGTGACATCCTAGTCAAGTCAAATTAAAAAGCTATTTGGCAATACTGAATCTATACCTTTGTTGCGTGTGTAAACTCAACAACGACGTCCGATTCGTCAACGAAACTTTCTTTGTAGTTGGATCTTTTCAATGAATCTGTCAAACCGGTTCACAAGTCGGACTTAACGATTCATTCACGAATGGCTTGACGCGAGAAACGTCTCTTTCGGACACTACGACGTAAAAGAACTACTGAACTGGTTCTATAAAATGAATTGTTCGAAAGAATCGGACTTGGATGAACCAATAGGAGGGCACGCTAACGACCATGTGATCACGCCAATGAACCCATACCAGGAAGCGCTGCAGATGGAGAACTCATGCAACAATATCAAGTCGGCGACAAGTTAATATAACCATTATTACATTATCTGCCTCCCTAGATTTTAGCGTTGCAACCCTAAACAGTTGCTTTTGTTGCAAACTGTGTTTGTTAGCATGTTTTTTTTTGTTTTTTTTTTAATAATAATTAACTGCCAGCACCTTGGTTGACATTTGTATTTTGAACTCATTGTAAGATGCAAAAACTTATCTACTATTAGCATAAAACTCTAACATTTTTATTGTGCAAGTTTAATACTGTTTTAAATATCTGGCGTTTGAAAATGAAGACCGTTGAAGAGGCATGTTGTGTTGTCACAGTATCCGAGACGCGCCTCAACCTCACATCTGGATCTCAGAATAAAGCAATGAGCTGTAGTGGAGTATTTCTAAATTACCAGTCTGGAATTGTAGTCTGTAGTGGCATTATGTTTTCAGGCTTTATAAATGATAGACAGTCCATGAAGAAAGACACGAAGATATTGCATTCTGACAATTTCACGAAAGATACAAAAGTGTATGTAGACTACATTCACTTTTGCGCCAACCAATCGTGTGTAATGGAGAGACGCAACACGAGCCGTCAAGAAGCTCAATTGTTAATGATGATCAATTGCGTGGAGTTTCAAGAAGCATTTGACAAAATCTTCAAGGGGGCTGAAAATTGGGGCTTTTATAGTGGTAATTTGGATACAGAAGTCCTGGAAGACTCCAGGTTTTTAACATGGTTTGCACTCCTAAAAGTGCCCATTTCGTCCACATGCACCTGTAAAGAATCTATTCCATGGGTGAAGAGTGGCACTCTTAAAAAGGGATGTCATGTTATCGCATGTGGGTCTCCATTTGGTGGTCTTTGTCCAGACCTCTTTATGAACTCAATTAGTAAAGGTATAGTTAGTAATCTGGCAGGAGATGAGAATGCACTGATCCTGACCGATGCCCGCTGCTTGCCTGGCACCGAAGGAGGAGGCGTGTTTATTAGCAAAGGAGGCAGATCTTACCTCGTGGGTTTGATCGTTTCACCACTGTGCTGGAAATCCGATGAATGGATTGGACTGACACTTGTGTGCTCTGTTCACCTCATTCTGAAAAACATGATACAGGCTGGTGCCATGCAGGATTCGCTGATAGAAAAGTCATCACAGTTAATAACTGGCTCTATTCAAGCTCCATTAACTGCAACCCGACGCTCAGGTTCTGAATTTTACCCCGGAGTGGCACTGATTGAGACCGGCCTGCTGTGGGGTTCTGGTGTGCTGCTAAATCACAATCTGGTTCTGACCTGCAGGCATGTGGTGAATGAAAAGTCTGTTCTTACAGTCAGAGTCAACTTTGGAGGAAGGTACTGGGCTTAAAATTCCTGCATATTTATTATTATGAGGCCTAAAGAAGTGATATTTTGTTTGTTGAACTTTGTTAAAGTTACATGTTATTGGTATTGTTATATTTGTGTAGTCACCGTGTGATTGATAATGTATACACTTTACACAGATTTCATTCAGTAAGTGGTAAGGTGCTATATTCATCAGCACCATCATCTCCATATGATATCGCTGTTGTGGAGCTTCAGGAATCCCTCACAGACTCAATAAAACCGCAGTTTACCACATACTTTCACCCAGGTAATGCACTGCAAACCTGTTTCATTAAAAATCATATTTAGCCTTAATGGTTTTGTTTTATTGTTTTGAGATTTTTTTGGAGTGGTGGATGCCACCAATGTAAGAAAAAATAAGTGTGTATTGGTTTATATATGTAATCACTTCATAATGAAATATCATAAGCTTTGTTATTAATGTGATATTTGATATGACATGTATATTTTATATTTAACCCGTCTTTTACATACAACAGTGAAACTGGGGGACTAAGTCATAAGTGACATACATATGGAATACAATAGATAAAACATTAAAATTGACATAATTATCACATAAAACATCAAAATTACGTGACAAATTATGCCTTTTTATGTTATAAATATGATTTACCAATGCACAGTGAACTAAAATTACTTGCAAGTCTAAATTTGTCTGTTGACTCTGTACAACATAAAGTCGTCATCCTCATAAGTAAAATATATTAAATGTATTATAAGTATAATACAATTTAGTTTATAGTATTATCAACATAAATTTTTTTATATCTTATAACAGCTACAACAAAAACATTATTTGTAACTGTGTGTACTTTGTCCCATTGCAGCACCTTAAATTTCTATGTTCTGTGTTTATTTAGGTGAGGATGTAGTTGTCGTGGGTTATGGAGCTTTAGGGAACCGCTGTGGCCCCTCGTTGACCTCAGGGATCTTATCCAGAGTCATCACCCATCAGTCACAGCCTGTGATGCTACAGACTACATGTGCAGTGCAGTCTGGAGCCAGTGGTGGCGCTGTGGTTCGTTCTGCCACTGGGGAATTGTTAGGTAATACTAATATCATTCATACATATAATTTTAAACAGTTAGGAATTAATGGAAAACGTTTTGTTTACTGTATCAGTATATCAACCAGTTGTTCAGTGCAAATCCAGTCTTCAGTGGAGATATATGAAATATACTATACCTTCTCTAACCAGAAGGGGGCAATGTAGGACCAATTAAGCATTTTTTTTTTTCACCTTGAAGTTCAGCATTGGAGCATTCCATGTCTTCATCTGCTGACAATGACATTGTCTGACTAAATCAAGCATTCACAGGCAGATTCTTTCTCATATGTTTTATTTTATCTTGTATATCTAAATATTAGGTATCGTGTCCAGCAACACAAGAGACTTCACAGCAAAAGTGACTTATCCCCACCTGAACTTCAGCATCCCAGTGACCGTTCTGGAACCTCTGCTGAGACGTTTTGATCAAACTGCAGATGCTGCTGTGTTTAAGGTCTTGGACAGTGCAGAGGATGAAGTTAGAAAGATATGGAGACTACAGAGCATTCAAAGCAAGCTTTGATCAGTCTGATTTTTGCAAATGTATAAAATGCTTGAGAAACACTAGTAAAATGAACCTTTGTGTGTTGTAAGGTTGCTGAAAACGGGGAAATGTTGATAATATGACATATAAAAGTGATATGACATACCTGTGTATTGACACAAAAACGTTTTTTTTTTTTGATTTCTCAGATTCTTATTTGACTTTTTAATATAAAACAATTAAATTTGATTGATTTCTTTAAAATTAAACAAAAATCTTGCTTAAATTCCTGCACCCTTAGATTTATTTTTATAAAATTTTTTATATACATGCAAGTGAACATAATGACTGATCAATGTAAGTGGAAAAATTACTGTTGTCAAAAAAAAGCCCTGGTTTCCAACCATTTTAGGTTGATACCAAGAGGGGTGCTGCTTTAGATCACTAATAACAATGAGTTATTAAAAATAATTAGTTTTTATAGAATTACAGTTTCATCATGCACTTTTTTTTTTTCATAAAATAGTTAGAAACCAGGGCTTTCTAACCATTTTAGATTGATACAAAGCAGGATGCTGCACTGGATCAGTATTATATGAGTTGTGTCAACACAGAAAAATGCATTTTTGTAATTGACTTTTAATGTGGTTCGTTCTGCCACTGGGGAATTGTTAGGTGATATTAATATCATTCATACATATAATTTTAAATAGTTGGGAATTAATGAAAAACGTTTTGTTTACTGTATCAGTACATCAACCAGTTGTTGTTCAGTACAAATCCAGTCTTCAGTGGAGATATATGAAATATACTATACCTTCTGTAACCAGAAGGGGGCAACATAGGACCAATTAAGCATTTTTTTCCACCTCAAAGTTCAGCATCGGAGCATTCCATGTCTTCATCTGCTGACAATGACATTGTCTGACTAAATCAAGCTTTCACAGGCAGATTCTTTTTCATTTTTGTAATAGTTTAAAGGGTTAGTTCACCCAAAAATGAAAATTCTGTCATTAATTTCTCACCCTCATGTTATTCCAGACCCGTAAGATCTTCGTTCATCTTCGGAACACAAATTAAGATATTTATGATGAAATCCAAGGTTTTTTTTATTTTTTATCCCCCATAGAAAGCAACATCATTACCGTCATTCAAGGTCCAGAAAGATATTAAAGATAGTCAACGTGACTACAGTGGTTCAACTTTAAAGGGTTAGTTCACCCAAAAATGAAAATAATGTCATTTATTACTCACCCTCATGTCATTCTACACCTGTAAGACCTTCGTTCATCTTCAGAACACAAATTAAGATATTGTTGATGAAATCCACTGGCTCAGTGAGGCCTCCATTGAGAGCAAAGCCATTCAAACTCTCAAGATCCATAAAGATACTAAAAACATATTTGAAACAGTTCATGTGAGTTCAGTGGTTCAACCTTAATGTTATGAAGTGACGAGAATACTTTTTGTGTACCAAAAAAACAAAATAATGACTTTTCAACAGTATCTAGTGATGGGCCCATTTCAAAACACTGCTTCATGAAGCTTCTGAGCTTTATGAATCTTTTGTTTCGAATTAGTGATTCGGATCTCCTATCAAATGGCTAAACTGCTGAAATCACGTGACTTTGGCGTTCCGATCCACTGATTCGATTCATAAAGCTCTGAAGCAGTGTTTTGAAATCTGCCCATCACTAGATATTGTTGAAAAGTCGTTATTTTGTTTTTTTGGCGCACAAAAAGTATTCTCGTCGCTTTATAATATTAAGATAGAACCACTGTACTCATATGAACTGTTTCAAATATGTTTTTAGTACCTTTATGGATCTTGAGAGTTTGAATGGCTTTGCTCTCAATGGAGGCCTCACTGAGCCACCGGATTTCATCAACAGTATCTTAATTTGTGTTCCGAAGATGAACGAAGGTCTTACGGGTGTGGAACGACATGAGGGTGAGTAATAAATGATATTATTTTCATTTTTGGGTGAACTAACCCTTTAATGTTATGAAGCGATGAGAATACTTTTTGTGTGCAAAAACAAAATAAAAATAACTTTATTCAACAATTTCTTCTCTACCCTGTCAGACTCGTATGCAGTTGATGCAGTAAATGCAGTTCAGCGCTTCCATGTTCACGTCTGAATGCCGGCTCAAGCTGCGTCCGAAATCGCGTACTAAGTAGGTACTACATTTGAACTTGCTTTGCGACCGTTACAAAAATATGTTCTATACAGTATGAATGGGGGTAGTATGAATGTAATCCGGACGTACTACATCTGCCATGTTGTCATTATCACATGACCTACCGGCGTCAGTTACATTGATTCACCTCCATTCATAAATCCTCTACTGTGGCCTCATGGGATAGTAAAGTGTCCATTGAATGCACACTTCAGAATCTCGCCAGAAGTAGTAGGTCATCCGGGGACTTTTCGCCTACTGTTTTTCGAATACTATGTATTCGGACATACTACTCTGTTGGCGTACTGTTTTTCGCATTCTATATAGTAGAGAAGTATTTGATTTTGGACACAGCTTTAGTATTGGCCAGCTCATGCATCAGCATCATACGCATGCATCGTGCTGCTCACGTGAACAGTGACTGCGTTCTGACATAGAACCTGGAAGCGCTGCAACTAAAATAGCGTAGGCGAATGACGGGATAGACGAATTTGCTGAATAATGTCGTTATTTTTGTTTTGTTTTTGCGCACAATAAGTATTCTCGTCACTTCATAACATTAAGGTTGAACCACTGTAGTCAGGTTGACTATTTTAACGATGTTTTTACTACTTTTCTGTACCTTGAATGTGGTAATTTCGTTGCTTTCTAATGAGGATAAAAAAACCTCTTTGATTTCATCAAAAATATCTTAATTCGTGTTCCAAAGATGAACAAAGGTCTTACGGGTTTGGAACGACATGAGGGTGAGAACTTAATGACAGAAATTTCATTTTTGGGTGAACTAACCCTTTAAAAGTTATTAGGAGTCATTAGGTGGTTTGATTCTTTAAATGACTTAATGAAAAGTGAACATTTGTAAGACGTGTTTCCTTCATGCCTTCTATTAAAGTTGAAATTCCTTTTTTGAACCCCCTGGTGTCTTGAAAACCAGCTTTCGTTGGGTATTTTTGGTATAGTTATAAATTGCACTTGTTAAAAAATGTTTAAAAGTGGGTTAAAAAGATTTGTTTTCTCATGTCTCCAGTATCACATGAAAATTAGCATGTCGCAGAGTCTTGGGAGTAATTAGAGAACAAAGGAACAGCACTTTGGGCCCAGTGCCTTTAATCATATTCAGGCAAGAAAGATGACACACTTGGACAAAGAAACATGCAACTAAATGCAAATATACTGCAACTCAGCGTAAATATGTTTTCTAATCAGTAAAATCCAAGTATTTACAATAAGAATGGCATGTACAGTACAATACAATCATACACTAGTCCAAGTGGTATAACATCACTGTTAGCAGACTCCTGTACACTGCTGAGTAAGACATCAGGACATTCACTATTGACTTTTAATGAGCTGGCCGTCTTTCCACTCCATCACACCAGCGAGGTGGTATTGCCTATGATAATCCACAAGTAATTTAAATATCTCCAAGATTCGTCTCAATGACATTTGGAGGATTTATATTCCTCTGTAGACACCGCGGTACACTGATGAATGTGTTTACGTCGGGGATGTTACCATATCAAATGCATTTTCTATGTGGAGCTCAGAGATCAGGTCTGGGTGAATTATCATACCAGATCGAGTCTGTAATTCATACACATTTTGCAATTCCAGCTAGCTGCTTTGATTCCACAGCATTTTAACCCTAAATACTGATGCTTTAGGTATTTTATACTGCAAGACTCATGTATTTTACCTTTAGTCGTATATTATAAGATTCAGACCTTGATTATAATTCTGTCAGGACCACTGTCGTCAAATATGATTGATAATTGCATAGAGTTTGTATTGGCGGTATGGTTCTGTTCTGGGCAAGAACTCCCTGCGCATCCATGCAGCCTAGCATGAATAAGAGCAGGGAGAGCAGCAATAACCCCCCTAGGGTAAACAGAACAGAACCAATATATGCAGATATAATTAATGTCAATAATTTAACATGTACACATATTTCAAGAATTAGTTTGATTCAGGGGAATCATAAGGCCAATCCTGACTGAAGAGAGGAGGAGCTGGGGATGGAGGAGGGTAATTAGCTCCTGAGAATGCAATAGCTGCTGATAATACTGAAGAGCTTATATATGGATGCTGTTATAGGCGTCGTATTCCTATAGGTAGACATGAGTCACCTGGGAGTCAGCTGATGCGAGCTTGACTGACGTGACCTGCCAGAACGCTTGATATCCCTGCAGCACCAGATTTACACCTAGGAACATTACAGCCAACACATCTTTCACTGCAAATGATGGGAAGATCTGATTAGAAGACATCTGCAAAGACAGATTGGTCCCTTTGGGTGTATGAGAGAGAATATGTCAGATTGCATTTTCGAAAGCTCATTCCTGCCTCTCCTGTTCATCCATACACTGCCTTGTTATAATAGCCGTGTTGCATCAGAAGTACCGTATTACAGCCTGACCTAGTGGAGTATAAGCAAATTCTATTATGACAGACATATGAAACCAGAACGCACATATCTCAGGATTTATTACTGTCCATTTCACAGAAAACAATGATTCAACGTCGGGGTGAGGGAGAAAGCTACTGCATTGAGATGTAATTTATATGAAAATATAATGCTTTGCCATCTCTGGTTTCGGTGGATTATGACACAAAGACAGGGAAGAAAAAAGTGCCTTTAGGACAAGGATCGTCTTATAGAAGTGCATTGTGTATTTCTGGCAAGTAGCCTAAAATCGGTTTTAGTTTGTGTGCGTGGATAAATAGTTCTTCAAATACATTAACAAAAGCTACTTTATTTTAAAAGACATTTACGACTATTTATCTACTTCAGGGTAGCATAAAAATGATGCAGCGACTGTTTGAGCCAAAAGAGAGTAACAGTCTTAGCTTTTTGAGCTAAGCTAACTTAACTCTTGAGTTTTTTGGCGTTTTCGTCTCTTTGTCTTTATCCTAATCTGTTTATATGTGCTGGAGGACATATTTGAAAAAATTTACATAAACTCTAACAGCAAAAACATTAGCAGCAATCTCAGTGTTCAAGGAAAGCAGTTGCTGATGGTCGACAGAAGATCTAATGAAACAGGTTAGACCCTGAAGCCTGTCTATCTTTATATACATACTTTAAAAAGTTGTACCAGGTATCATTTCCGAACGTATAGTGATGAAAGTATGTATTTATTAGACTTGCATAAGAACGCATCACATCACACCTATCAAGCGCCTAATTCTGAGCTCGTGTTTGCAGATGCTAGAGACTGATTCAGGAGAAAACTCTTGCACTTACAACAAAAATATGTTTCACAAGTATTCATAAGCCCAATAATTGAAAACTCGTTCCCAATACCGTAATCTCACTACAGCTAACACTAACCAAGCCGCCCCTCCCCCCTCCCTCCCCAAGTCAATGCTGTTTGGAGTGCAGTATAAAGATGACCAACCCTCCAGTGTCCACCATTTAATGTCAGAAGATAGAGCTGCCTCTGTAGAAATGGGCCACAGAAAGCTACGTCGAAAAAGGTGAGAATCGCGTTTCGTTCTACCAAATGTATCCACCGTCATCAACCTCCCCCACCTCCCCTTCCTCCTCCTCAGCCTCCTCGCCGTTCTCCTCCGCCTCCTTTTCCTCCTCATCTTCCCATCCGAGCCCGCTGCCAAAATCGCCCGAGTACGTGACCATCTCATCTGGAAAAGGAAACCGTTCTTTAAAAAATATCATATATCATATATATCATATTGCGAGGTAAACTGAGCGATTTATGCGTGACAAAGGCTAAACAATACTCGCTTAGCGTGAGGACAATAAACAAACAGGAGGTGTGACTTTGACATTGGGCTTTTTAATCGCTATTTTATGTCCAGTCAGGGGATTTGTTCTTATCACCTGCAGGTCTGTCGCAGCCAGTAGTAATTAATCTTATGGACCTTTATTTCGGCGAGACAACTGCTCTTTTGGAATGGAAATGAACCTGGCCTAATGAATGTAGCACTTGGTCTTCTGTCAGATGGGTGACTGATGATTTTGTGGATCTAAGCCCTAAGCCCTGTAGCTACAGAAGGAGCATTGTCCTCTGTGTGTGAGTGTGTGTGTGTTGTGCTCGTGCTCACCACATTCGGGGTTGCCATGGATTCTGGAGCCCATTAACTCTCCTCCATGCTGGTCCACACACCAGCACTCCCCTCTGCTCTTGTCACACTGCAGTCTCCTGTAAAAGCCGTCCTCATCACAGCTGGGAATGTATGTATCTGAAATGACAAAGAGGTGGAGAAACACACAGACACACACGTTTTGAGAAGCCACGGTCGTGTTTAACATTCATTTTCATATCCTACATGAAATGAGTATAAAATAAGTGTTGCATCACAGGTGACATTGCAAACTAGTTTGCATATTGCTGTAAATCATGTGACAGACTCAAGTGACACTGCTCATTGTAATGCATAAAATGTAACCTTGGCGAGGGTTGAGGGCTGAGTTTCTGTCTGCAGTGTCTCAAATCATGATGCACGATAAAAACCAACTGCATGGGGTAATAAACAACTATATGTCCACATAATCATCATGATCTATTTAGCAATCAAACGCAGGATTTAACCCTCTCATGCACTGTGTGTACTAGGGGACAAATCTGTAAAAGCCAGTTTTAACCATTCTGGGTGTGATGTTACATCCCAACCACCACGGGTAATTCCATTGACCCATACCCATAATTCAACCTGACTGTCCTCTTTTATGTCTTTGTGTTATTTATGAGAACATAAATTATGGGTGGTGAAAGTCAGGGCCATATACTTCAGAATATATACATACACATACATATATAATAGACACATGTATAGTTCTCTCAAAACATGCAATGAAAAAAAAGAAAATGATTAGCCTTTTTTTAATTAATCCAACATATTAAGTAAATTCTATGACTGCCATCTTTGTATGCAGTTGTGTTGTTTTCTATTTATGAAAACATGGCTGACAAAAGTGTTGATGCATATATATATTTATATATATAGTATATACTACAGATACATACTATATATATACATATATATATATATATATACACTCAAACCAAAATTTATTTAGACACCTTGAACGTTTCATTCATTAATACAGTTTATTCACTATAGTTTCAAAAAATGGTAATAAAATATGACAAGATCTCAGAGTTAAACTGTCAGAAAAAAATAATCTTAACAATGTCAGATAACACTTAAGCAAAACATGGTCAGGTCAAAGTGTCTGAATAATTTTTAGTGTCTGAATAATTTTTGGTTCCAAATTTTTATCAATTTTACTGGTAGTCCACTGTATGAAGAATTTTTGGGTATAATATGTCACAGTTTACTTTATTTTGCTATCCTCACCTACATAAATGAACTATAGTGTCCTGTACCCACTAGTAAAAATATATCAAAAATATCAAAAATGTCTGAATAATTTTTGGTTTGACTGTATATATATATATATATATATATATGGTTTGATTATATGCTTGTTTTGACTTAGAAAGTCAGTTTTCTGATTTTATAATGAATGTAATGATGAGGAACATGTTAATTTTTCTGAATAATGATGAAAGTCTTTGGTTGTATAGTATACATGGCTGTTTGTTCTCAGGCATCGGGGGACGTTTGCATTTTGGCTGCCTCTGATTGGCCGTAGCATCTGCAGCATGTCCTTGGAGAGTCCTGAAAGCTCTGCAGCCAAACATGCAGCACTGCCCGCAGCCATGAGCTCCGCTCTAATCCGCACACCTGATTAGGGGCTAATCCCAGCCTTGTGCTTGTCATCTGTTAAATGAAACTCCTCTAGAGTCACTACTGCCAGAGCCGCCCTCTTTGTCTTTTAGAGTTTACCTCCCCTCTGCCTCACACTTTACTTCTCTCTTCCATTCTTCCAGTTGTATACATTCTATATAACCTCTTTCTTTGTTTCTCCCTTTGTTGTTTTCCTTCACACCTTAATTTGTTCTTCCCGAGACAGTACAGCGAGTCTCAGCGGAACGTTCATTCTTACCCGGTTTCTTCTTGGCTCCTTCTTGCACTTGGATTCGCTCTAGCTCAGCCAGGCAGGGAGGCTCTGTGGAAGAAAAACAATCAGTGCCTTTAGGGAAGAGCCGGCGCTAATCTCCTCCAGACAAACGCTTCACACGAGCTCCCCCACCAACTCCCAAAAGAGGCGGCATTACACCAGGGCTGCTCTCTATGCAGCCACACAATGAAATCGCACCCAAACACACCCGCATTTTAGAAGTGGCACAATAGATCGTTCTAATCTCTAGTTTTATGGCAATGTAATTCATGAAAGAAAGAGTAAATTAATTTTTGAGTAATAGAACTTGCTTTGAATGTGTTCTGAACAAAATGAACACCTGTTATAGAATATTTCTATATTGTAATTTTCTCCTTAATGCCTTGAGGTGAAATGTACAACCTTATTATAATAAATCAGCGGAACAATTTCCTCAAAAATGAAAATTCTGTCATCATTTACTCACCCTCAAGTCATTCAAAACTATAATTGCATTCTTCTAAGGAACACAAAAGAAGTTATTTGGCATAATGTCCAAGCTGCTCTTTTCCAGTCAATGAAAGTAAATGGTGACCACGGTTATCAAGTAGGGGTATGTGATATTTTCTTGCTATTTTCTGGGATTTTGCTGATAATTAGATGATATTTTGCTGAGTGTGTTTGTGCTGTTACATTGGCTGGTTTAGGCCTGTCGTGAACAGCTGACTCCAGATTTTCATATTCTGTGTGGTGTTTAGTTCACAGCAGAGACAAAAATTTTATGAACTTTTACATTAAGAGGTGATATTTAAACTGATACCCCTAAACTGATTTTCAGAGGAAATTTTTCAATTCAATCCAATCCAAATAGAATAAAAGGACACTACAGTGTTTTAAAAATAAAATTTGGTCCTCGTCTGCTTTTTTTCGCCCCATTCGACATGTTGATCCGGCGTCGGAGCTCGTCGGTCAGTCGGGCCATCTGATCATTCTGATTGGCTGTTCAGCTACTGCCACCTGCTGGTACGGAAAGACATTTCTTCTTACGCAGGCACAGAACGGACGTCCTACTTGGCCGTCGGGTGTCGAGCGTTGGTTTGGTGTATCAGGGCAACTTTGGACCCAGACGTTGCCGACGTAAGCCAACCCCACAGTCTGCTTTCGTCGCCACTAGTTCGTCGGCGTCAGCTTGGTGTGTTCCAGGCTTTAGAGACACGCAATGCTTTTGTTCTGGCTTGGTTTGGAACTATTTTTATTATTCTAATAGGCTTTATCACACAGTGAATGTGTAGACTCTCAAAATGTGTTTTTGCCAATTGAGTGACATTTTTTTAAAAAGTAGCACACAACTCATATGGATCACTTTTATAGTGCTTTTTTTTTTATCCTTTTTGGATCCTGGCAGACCCAGTCCCCATTCACGTCCATTGCATGGAAAAGAGCAGCTTGGACATTCTGCCAAAGATCTTCCTTTTGTGTTCCACATAAGAAAAAATGTCATACAGGTTCTGGAATGACATGAGGGTGACTAAACGATGACAGAACGTTTCCTTTAATAAATAAATCAGTGCATTACACACTGGAATATTTGCCAATGCTTCAGTGCTATCATGTTTCACAGCTGTATGTGAGGTCCAGGCCGGTCATGTCTAAAAAATGCAGCGGGTTTCTGTCTGACTGCCCGTCCGGTTTTAGTCCCAGAGAGTTTGAGGCTGAGCAGGCTGTCAACAACCAACACTGATGTTGTTTTTCCCTCAGCAATGGCCATTTCCTATCCACCGGGGGAAATACAAGGGGAAGACAAAGTATGACAGGCCAAAAGCAACTATGCCCTCCCCAGGAGAGATGAGAGTGCCCAGCCACATATCGTGAGCAGAATCACATCAAACAAAAGCCAGGCTGGTCTAGTGTGTGTGGGTTTGTGTGTGTATGTGTGTTAAGATACTGCTAAGATACAGCTTTCTGCCCCTCCAGTGAGATGCATAGTGGAGCATATGTCTGTTTGTGTCAAGAAGATTGCCATGCTCCATGGCTTAAGCAAACACACACACACACACACACACACACACACAGGAATTCCTAAAACAAAAGAACACACAAGCACACTTACACACTGATGAGTCTCATTAATATGTAGAACATGTTGCCGATAAACACAGGCCCATGCAAACTTGCTACGTTCTCCCCCGCTAATACACACACACACACACACACACACACACACACTGACTGTCAGTCACCCTAGCAACAAACACTGAATAGCAATTCCTCCAGACTTATGCATCTCATCAAATGAATACTCCAAATCACTCTCCCCACATGCCACAAACAACTAAAGGTCAATTTACGCCCTCTCCAGCTCTCTCATTTTCTATCCAATAGGGTTGTTTGTAGAGGAAATGAAAGATTTGGATTTCAATAATCCAAACATATGGTCACCCCTCCCCTATTTAATGTTTGATTATATTTAGAAAACCAATTAAACTTAATCCATTGCAAACTGAATGAGTTAGTGGCATGAGTCTGCAAAACTCTCGGCACACAGATAGATGGATTTTCCCAAATCCCTGCCTCCACAGACTAGTGTCTTCTTTATCTTTAACGCCAGTCCAGTGCGTGCTGATGTCAAATAAACGCTCTCTGCGACCAGTCCAGTCTTTGCATGCAATATCTCTTCTGGTCTTTTGTAATGGAAACCAAATATGCCCCCTCGAATCCAATTTAAACATCATTTCAGATTTGAAACCCCAACTCTCTGAAGCAGTGTTGAACACGCTCGAACACTGACTAGTGCTGGCACTGATGTTCGGCCATGTGTCCTCCTTCTGTCACGCTGATATAACCAAGCAGAGCAAACTGTGGACCGTGGCACTGACCAGCAGGGTGCAGAACAGAAATCTGCAATGCCCAATCCTGGTTAGAGCTGATTTTAAAAGCTGAATGTGTAATGTTTGAAATTACAAAAAAATTTTTCTTTTCAGTGTTACTTTTTACAGTTTTTTGGTTTAGAAAGAGTTTTTGCCTTCAGATGAAAATCAGCATATTTCTGAAGGATCATGTGACACTGAAGACTGGTGTAATGATGCTGAACATTCAGCTTTGCTATCACAGGAATAAATTACATTTAAAATATATTCAAATAGAAAACAGTTATTTTAAATTGTAATTATATTCATATATTTCTCTCTTTACTGTATGACTGTAAGTGTCTTTTTTTTTTTTTTAAAAACATAAAAAAATATTGCCTATATTCCAAAATATTTTATTGGGGATATAATATTATATTATATAATATATTATTGTCAAATATAATAAGTGTATACTGTATATAAATACATATATATATAGAATATTTCATTATGTTATTAGAAAAAGTGTAGAGATACTAAAACTTACTTTCTCTCCAAAAGCAGAGGCACCACTCCGCTGTGGAAACTTTGCCATCGCGGTATGAATCACAGGAGTTGAAGAAGGGCCGTATGCACACTTCATACTTGTCCAGATTAATGGCAGCCAGCTCAGCTTGGTCCAGATACAGGTCATTGTTCGTGTCCAGCTTAGAGAACATCCAGCCAATAGAGTCCTTACAGGTCGCAACAAGAGTCCGGTCCACAACTGGGCACAAACATTCACACAGTACATTTTAACACACAGAAATAATAGCTTATACTGTAATACTTCCTCACTTTGTGAACTTTCTACACTGGTTTCTAAAAGACAACTCTCCCAGAACCTTTGATTGCATCTGATTAGCTGTAAAAATTCAATCAACATCCTTCTAAAAGCAAAATTGCTGTTCAAATATTGCTGATAACATAGTAAATCACTCTAATTGAAGGCATGGGCAGAAACAGTTTTATTTTTCTAAATAAATCAGAAGCAAATAATCTAAATGTTGCAAACAAAAGAGGCATAGCTAGTTAGAGAACTGATGAGGTGTATGGGGGATCTAGTCATTTTTCTGCCATTAAATGTACATTTGAAATTGAAGTAGGTGCAAATGGTCACCATTTTACAATTCAGCAAAACTGCTTTTTGAGGGGATAAAATGCTGCTGGTGCAATTTGGCCATCAGGATAGGACACATTTCAACACATAATACCTCTGAAGCTGCTGGTCCTTATGAAAAATTTATGCAGCAGTTTTGTTAGTGCCAATTATCATAGGTCCACGTTTAGAAATACTAGAGAAAACACAATATATAAATGTAAATGTACAGCATTTGTGGTATTGTGTGTATAGGAGGCTGCTGTAACACAGTTCTGTGATATTTCTGAATATAAAAGCACTGGCTAAATGGATGTTAGAGCCTCACTTGATGAAGAACTGGCTACAGGATTCCCTGTGCTGTTCTGCTTGCCGTTGCCTTGGAGCAGTTGGAACCAGTCCCGCAGGCGATCTCCCAGATCTGCCAGGTCCTGCCCTGTGCAACTCTCTATGGACAGAAAAGAAGAGAGACAGTGAAAGGAGATAAGGGAGTGTTGGCAGACGGTGGTATTAAAGAGTGAAGAACCAATCGTCCTGCTTTTGCCCTTCTGAATTTGACAAGAAAAGCCTACGGAGACTGCAGACATAAATCAGACATAATCAAAGTCAGCAGAAATTCACAAAGCAAGCAGCAAAGAAAGAGAGCAGCATAGTCTGTTGATAAATCAATAAAGCCTTTGTTAGAGCAAGAGCTGCAGAATCAAGGGATGTGAAAGAGACAAATAGCATCTAAAGCACTCTCAGCATAAAATCATTCATTATTATCAACAAAAAATTATCATCAAAAACTTAAAAGCTGGAACTGATATTGTGCTTCATTGAGCTTCAGAAGGTGTTTCTTTTACAAGAGCATCTTCAAAAAAAAAAAACAATTTACTCACCCTCATTTTTATCCAAACCTGTGTGACTTTCTTTCTTCTGTGGAACACAAAAAAAGATATTTCGAAGAATATTTCAACTGTTTTAGTGCATACAATGAAAGTTCATGTGGTCCAAAACAACACTGGATACCATTAACTTTCATTGTATGCACTAAAAAACACAAGATATCTTTTTTGTGTGTTTCACATACAGGATTGGAACGACATTAAAGGATTAGTTCACTTTCAAATGAAAATTAGCCCAAGCTTTACTCACCCTCAAGCCATCCTAGGTGTATATGACTTTCTTCTTTCTGATGAACACAACTGAAGAAATATTAATAAATATCCTGACGCATCCGAGATTTATAATGGCAGTGAGCGGGGATCAAGGACTATGAGCTGAAGAAAGTTCCTTCAATCCACATCCATCCATCATAAACATACTCCGGACGGCTCCAGGGGGTTAATAAAGGCCTTCTGAAGCAAAGCGATGCGTTTCGGTAAAAAAAAAATCCATATTTAACAAGTTATGAAGTAAAATATCTAGCTTCCGCCAGACCACCTTCCGTATTCCACGTATGAAGAAAGTGTAAAACTCTAGCATTTCAAAAAGCTTATGCTACGTCCTACGCCTTCCCTATTCAACTTACAGAAAAAGCTTAACTGACGTGACGCCAGTTTACACTTTCTTTGTAACTTCAATACGGAAGGCGGTCTGGCGGAAGCTAAATATTTTACTTCATAACTTGTAAAATATGGATATTTATTTTATACAAATGCATCACTTCGCTTCAGAAGGCCTTTATTAACCCCCCGGAGTTGTCTGGAGTATGTTTATGATAGATGGATGTGGATGGATGCACTTTCTTCAGCTCATACTCGTTGATCCCGCTCACTGCCATTATAAAGCTCGGATGCGTCACGATATTTATTAAAATATCTCCCATTGTGTTCATCAGAAAGAAGGATGGCTTGAGGGTGCATAAAGCTTGGGGTAATTTTCATTTGAAAGTGAACTAATCCTTTAAGGGGCAGTAAATATTTTTTTGTCTGAATGATCCCTTTAACAAGCTTTGCAAGAACAACTTTTGAAAAGTGTGTGGTGGGTAGATACCATGTTTGCTGTCCACGTCTGTAGCAGGAGCCATGGTGGCGGTGCAGGGGCAGAGACCAGCACATCTCATTTTCAACTCCTTTCCAGTGAGACAAGCCTGCTGCTCCAGTTTGCACTGATTCACAGGTGCAACACACACACACAAGACACAAAGAATGAGCAGTACCACCAAAACACTTGTCCAGTGTCACATGCTCCGGTTCAGTGGCAGGAATTGTAAGCCCAGATAGAGGACAATTATTTCTACAGATGAATGAAAATCTCTGGTTCAGACAAGACATCTCCATTAAAAGAAGATGATGTCAACCTTCATTTCTTCCCTCACAAGGTCAGAAATAGATATAATAGAGATAATACATAATTCAACAGAACGGTTCCTTCAACCCCAAGTATCCAGAATCACTTTAGACAATACTTCTTTGATTTTTAAGGACGTCAAGGGCCAGAGTACAAAGTATAATAGAGACCATTATCCATATTGTGCAAGCAGATTGATCTATAAAAGTCACACAGAATATTAAACGAAATAAAAAAATATGAACGTTTTTTGAATGGCACAGAATAACAAGAATAGATATAACTTCATAGGCATTCATTGTTTAGAACCTATGCAAACATAAGCTGCAGGATAATGAAAGGAATTACAATTTGGCAAATCTTTATTAAACTTTTTTTTTTTTTTTTTGCTAAGACTCATTTCTCAATACTAAGGTCACTTTTTCAAAACTCTTCACATACTGAGCAGAACAGCAATCTAGCTAACTGTGGATCATTTTCCATTGCTTTGTACAAAATGCCTTTGTTGACTACATCTTTCAAATTACATAAATTCTTTTCTCACTCAAACACAATCACCATCAAAATCCTTTGTACCTACAAGCCAATTTGCCAATTACACATTTTCTTCAAAACTGTTAAGCTTAAAGTCGGCAACTTCCGAAAAGTTTTTTCCCCTATTGTGGAGTATATCTGAGTGAAAACTGAAAAGGCTTTTCAAACAAGGAAAAATGTAAGATGGGACTTGATTTTGTCAGGAATTGATTGGATCATTGTGGTTCGCTATTGCTGTGATCTCATGTGAGTGACTGGTTGTCTCGCCCTCGTCGCTACAAGTTATTTTGATTACAGTATTTTACAATCGCTAGGACACATTTCTCAATACTTAGGTCACTTTTTCAGTGACTACATCATTCAAATTACATGAATTTATCACTTAGACACAAACACCGCCAAAACTCTATGTACATACAGGCTAATTTCTAAAAAAAAAAAAACTTGTTCAAAACCTAACATACTGTAATACAAAATTGAATAAGACAGCAGTTTGCTATATTTCTACAGTAACACCATATTGAAATATAATCTGAATCTAAAAATTGAAATACTATCAAAACTATTAGATATAGCTGAACACCTACACAAGTGTTAGTCTTTCAATTTCATTACCATCTATACAAAAGGGGAAATTTAGGAATAATGTTATGCTGTAATGTAAACATGGACAATTTAACATATATTGCAGTGAATTATAAACAGTAGAGAGTGTCATTCTTGTTTTGTAAATACATTTTACAAAAGCAAACACTGTATAATTCTACCTGTTGTTATTTTTTTTTATGTTGTTGCTTTATGAGTGACAAAGTGTGTTTGTTGGTTGACAACCTTTGCTAATGTTATAGAAGAATGGCTTGATTTGAGATATGTATGAAGTGCTTTAGTCGTTTTAGTGCATTTTGAATGTGAAATTAACTGCTGTGCCAAGATGAAACTTGGTTAGGAGAACTGTGTGAAGAGTTTTGAAAAAGTGACCATAGTATTGAGAAATGTGTCCTAAAGATTGTAACTGTAAGGATTATGAGGTCACATGAATTAAAACAATAAATAAAAAATCATGTAAAATAATAGTGTGTGACCTTTGCTAGTGGTATGAAAATGACTTGATTTGAGACATGTATGAAGTGTTTTGGTAGTTTTAGTGCATTTTGGATATGATATTTACTGCTACGCCAAGCTGAAAAGTGTGAAGAGTTTTGAAAAAGTGACTTAAGTACAGAGAAATGTGTCCTAGTGATTTCTTTATAAAAGAATCCAGATGGGACGTTTAACAAAATTAAAGAAAGATATATGTGGTCTTGTGGACTAAATTCACATAAATTCACAGTATAAAAATATCACCTATAACAGAAATATATAATCATTTATACAAATGTTGGATGGAAAGGAACAAAATGCAACTACAAAACATTATTAATCATGATTAATTGTTTTAATCTATTGTCAGCCACAATAGTTTGTTTCTGTTTTAAATATTTAACAAAGCAAAACTGATCCCTGGCTAAGAATTACTGATTTAGAGAATATGAAGCACATTTTTAGGTTACCTAAGTCCACCCAACAAAAATCTGAGAGAAAAGTCTGAACAAGCACAAAACTGCAACAAATCCAATTGTATTAAAATACGCTGAACTGCAGAGTAATTGATCAAATGCATATGATCAATTTCTCTGCAGTTCAGTTTATTTTACTACAATTAAAGGAGGTTGAATGCAGTGTGAAATACCTGAGAAGCGTAGTTGTGTCCATCAGAGCCACAAACAGGACCAGAGGAGGACACTGGGCAAGACTTACAGTTACTCTCCTGCTGCTGTCTTATGACCTGCTGCTTCAACCTAAAACACATCGGTCAATATTAACATAGAACCAATATTAACATCAATCATCAATATGAAAGATAAACTGAGGTATGCTTGGGTATTTGTCACTTTAATGGGGTCATGACATTGAATTTTTATTATTTAATTATGTTCCTTAAGGTTCACTTATAATGTTAAAGTCCCCCTGTGGTGAAAATCAAGTTTTTAATGTTGTTTATATGTCTATGTGGTGTTTTTAAAATGCTTTTAAACAAACCATGTGCAAATTCATAAGTCAACACCATTGCTGAGTATTTTCTCCTTAAAACTACAGTGAAAAAAACCGTCTCAAAAACATGGTTTGAAATCGCTGGTGTTTCTTACGTCACAAACTACCTTGCAACCAATCCCGTCAACATGCGGGTGGGCTTTAGTATATCATTACTATGCTGTGAAGCAGGGGAATCTCAAGAGAAGCCAGGTTATCCCTGTATATTTTTCTGTTGATATGAAAAATAGGGTATATTTAGCAATATAGCGTTAATTATGTATATGATGTATATTACAATGTTATGATGAACTATATGCCTTTCTCCACTGACATTCTAAGTTGTTCAAAGCGTTTCTAAGGATACTGATTTTAAGAAGGCAGCTGTCTGACTTTTGAGATGAAGAATGGGAAAATGGTTTGTGTAACATTAGCAACACATTATTAGCTGTTTGATAACGTAGTCAAGCAAATGGCTAATCATATTAATTACCATTATTTGTCCAACATTGTAGAGAGCGATACATAAAATGCATTACCATTCTGATACATCAACTTGTATACGAGCCTGTATAATTCACTCTTCCACTTCTTTTGAATCAGTTTCTGGTTCAATATGGCTGAATTAAACCAGTATTTCCACTTGCCATTGTGCAGTGAAAACTATGTTTGAAGAACATTTTTTTTTTTTGCCCAATGTTTGAAGAATTTATCTTCCAGAATTTGGCAGTAGGGTGTGGGAGTTAATTTTTAGTCCATCTCCTGTCCTGAAAAGTCCGTCTTGCAGATATGGAATAAAAATGATCCTCCAAAACTTACTGCCAGATTCTGGAAGATAAATTCTTCTGACAGTGGTACAAGAGGATGTGGTGCTGGTCCTTCAAGAGTCACTCTCAATCTGTTTGTCTATAAATCCTATAAAAAACAGTCTTCATGTATTTTACAACACTTCAGCTTGTGATTCTTATTAACTGGGGGTCATTTTTTAGGATTCTTTACCTAACCTAAGTCTCTGAGATCCTGACACCTTGTACTTCTGGAGACTCCAGGTAGGTTCCCGTTCTGGAAAATGGTGGCGCTGGAGACTAAAGGGTTCCTGATGGTTTCACACTTAATTCTTAATTCTTTTGTCTTTTCATCTTCACCTGTTTTTGTCTGACCTTGCTGATGCACGTTTTGCTGTCCATTGGTCATGCCTTAACTTTGAAATTTCTAGTATTGCATTAGTATTGCATCCTTCTCATGAGCATTTATTTTTTAATTTTTGACTTTTCAGTCTGAGTTAAATCTCTTTTTTGGCTCATTTTGCCTGTAAAAGAAAACCTGCCTAATAATTATGCACACCTGAATATAAGGCGTTTTTCATTTCCAGCCTTCATGAACAATTATATATCACTTATAAATGATTAAAGACAAAAATAATAGTAGTTATTAAGATTGATGTGGTTTGGAAATGGTAAAATGTGCTTGGAAAAAAATATGATCAGAAAATCAACTTGCCTAGTAATTCTGCACACGGTGTATAATGAGGATGTTTTAAGCTATGAAACATGCAGGATGTTTGCGCATTCACAAGAGAGTTACATGGTTTCCGCGAGAGGTGTCTATTTTTACCTAAGCTTACAGTACGCCTATGTCATACGTCCTACGTCGGGTCAGAGGTCACCCTTCCGCCGGAACTCTCTCGTGAACAAACATACAGCCGTTGCCGGAACCCAGTGACTACAGTTTATAAAGTTTTAAATATGGATATTTTTCTTACAAAAACCCATCGCTACGTTTCAGAAGGAATTTATTAACCACTGGAGTCGTGGATTACTTTTATGATGGATAAATGCGCTTTTTGGAGCTTCAAAAACTCGAGCACTATTCAATGTCATTACAAAGCTGGGAAGAGCCAGGATATTATTTAATATAACTCAGATTGTGTTCGGCTGAAAGAAGAAAGTCATATACACCTTGGATGGCTTGAGGGTGAGTAAATTATGGTATAATTTTCATTTTTGGGAGAACTATTCCATTAAGGTTACAAGAATGTTCTCTGTAGTTAGATGTATGGAACAATGAGTACCAACCCCTAAAGGATGGCCTCAGGAACATGTTTAGTTTGTAAAAAGAACAAACACCTGCAAATCTGTGTACCTCACAAAGTGCCATCAGACAACACATGGCTGTTTTATTGAATTGCTTTTCTTTTATGTGACTTTCCCCTCACAAGTGAGTGAACATTTTTTCTAACACAACAGGGTTTTTTAAAGGGCATTTTAAATTGTTTAATT
The DNA here is from genome assembly GCA_039654765.1 of Mylopharyngodon piceus. Lineage (NCBI taxonomy): Eukaryota > Metazoa > Chordata > Actinopteri > Cypriniformes > Xenocyprididae > Mylopharyngodon > Mylopharyngodon piceus. The sequence goes on along the minus strand of CM077450.1, from coordinate 17,670,431 downwards.
TTCCTTATAGGGTTAAATTAAAATGTTAATCAGTATTTCAGTCATGGCTGCTTTATTAAATTGCTCTTATTTCACCTCTGTCAGAATATGACTTTCTCCTAACAATTATTTTGCGTGAACACTTGTGGAATTTTGTGTAAAAACTTTTTAATGATTTAATTTTCCATGGGGTTCTTGATTAAAACGTTAATCAAGGGTTTTTTAAACCCTCTCTCTTTTTTTGTGCCTTTAATACTTCTTTCTAAACAGCCATATTTACTCATGAGCACTCAGTTCTGGTTGTTTTGAGCCAATCATCTGGACCCTAAAGGCTCAGAAATTTGATTCTTCATGTTATGAAGTTCTGAGTAATGAAAAGCTAGTTTGGACAGTTGCACTCAGCACAGTGCCTTAGCATGGCACCAAGATGCTTTGATTCATACTCTCAAAAAACAAACACTATCCTGTCATGTATTATTATTATTATTATGTGCATGAAGAGAGAGTCCTGTAGCTGAAAGGCTCACCTGTGCTCCAGCTTCTTGCGGTTGACGCACACAGCGCGCTGGTAGCCCTGGGCGACACACACCTTATGTCGGCTGCATTTCACCTTCTGGCAGGGATCTTTAGTGGTGTCCACATCTGCAAGGGCGAGAGATGTACCCCAATAATCTGCTATGTAGTCAGTTTTTTAAATTATTTATATTTAATTTATCTAATTTACTTTTAAGTTTAGTCTTTTTTTATTATTTTACACATTTTATTAAATGCTGCCACCCCAACCTGAACATAAATGACAGATTTTTTTTGTAAAAAAAAATGCTTATTTTCATTTTATTAATATAATTTGGCATTGTCATCTCTACTACAACTAACAAACCCTCTGAAATTCCATCATGAATCCCTAGTCAAGCCCTTATTTACACCAAAGGAAACATACCATGACAAGCATCCTTTGATTTATGATGAAAAATGATGCAAAAGAAAAACAGTAAATCAAAAATTAGCATCACTCAAATTCAAAAGCGCCTGCCCATGCCATCTGCAAACTCTCTATGCTACAGCAGCTTTACCTTAGACAGAGAATGTTATTTTATGTTCTTCCATAAGCATTCATAAACAATATCTCAAGATTGATAGATTTTTGCGATCTATACACAACGGCACAAGGTTGATCAGTAAGCCTCACGTTATCACAACAGGCTCAAGCAGATTAAAGAGAACACAAGAATGATAATGTTGCTATAGCAACAGCCCAACTCCAGAGACTGATTAGCTGCTCATATCAGTAAAAAAAAAGAAACAAAGAACTCTCTCTGTATATATCCATTATCAACACTCTCTTCAACATTAAATATTTCTTATTAGAAGTGGCCCAGTGAGCTTGTCCCTTTAAAACATATTATGAAAGTCTCCATGTGTAAGTGATGCCAAATCCGGCTTAGAGAGCCGAGGAATCTCATCCAGTCACCGCCGCATCGTTCCTCTCATCCTTTGTTTACACACAGGACCGCATTTAATGTGATCATTACAATCGCAGAGTGGAAGTAAGGAGCTACTGACTCAATATCAAGCCCAGCCAGTGCCTGAGCTAACGCAGCTAATATACATCAGCAGCCAGAGCCACTTAACGTTGAGCATATCAGATCAACTCGCGAGGAAAGGTTCACGGAGATAAGGACGCGATACACGCTGTGTACACAGGAAAGAGAAAATGCAATCACGCTGATAAATAAAACACGCACGCAGATTAAATAAAGACATCTCCATTTCTTTTTAATGAACTGAAGCTTTGTATCCACTTGATGGTCTATTAATTCACATACAGGATGACTCAACAGACTGCTGAGATGCTCTTTTCACAGGTACACACACTGGGAACATGAACTGAACTAAAAAAAAAACATCTGCTTGTGATAAATTTGTCCACATATACTGGCAACACTTTTTTGACCTATTAATGCACATGCATAGTACTGGATGTGTGCAGCTCATATGAAATCATAACATCATATATCAGACACAGATGATTAGAGATAGATATGCAGGAAGACGTGTTGCCGTGAATGTTTCACCTTGAGATAAAAATCAGGAAAGGGAGATATTTTTTTTTACAGAAATAGCTTTTAAAGGACTACAACAAAAGGCTGGTAGGGACTACAACAAGCTTCTTCCCGGGTTGGTGACATCACGAGCCCTAAAGTTCAGAAGCCCCGCCCACTGATTCGAGCACAACAAGTAGTAGTAGGTAAATAACAGACGTGACACTAACACTGGATCCAGCAACTAAGCGATAAACATGCCTCTGAAGAGTGTAAAATGTTGTGCAGTGCCAGGTTGTGGAAAAACACAGTAGCTGCATTGGATTTGCAGAGAGCCTGAAATTAAAAAACGATGCTGTGCCTTCTATATTGGAACTGACAGGAACGGCGCAACACACTTGTGTGAGTAAAAAAGTTTTTACTGTGTCACTATTGCTTTGTTACAGATCGTTTGATATGTACGGATTATGTGTACATGTCTAAGCAAAATCACCAGTGACCAGTGATTTCTGATATGTAATGATTCATGTAGATGTTTTTGTCTCAAAATCATTTATTGTCAGTAAATCAAACCAGTGACTAACGGTCTGAAAATAATCTGTTATTTAAACTGTGATTAAATTATATGTAGTAAGCGATCAATGAACACTCCCTTTACAATCGATGGAACTGTCAATCAACCAGCGCAAGTGTTCTGGATTCTGGCCAAAACTCCCGTTAGAATCAATGAATCTCTTATTTACATTGTGTTTGCACTGTTAGTTATGATGAAAGCATTCATTAGTGTACAGAAATCGAGTTACAATGACGAGATCACTGCATTCATGCACTCAACATGTCTGTGATCAGCTACATGCTCATCACTGCAAACTTCAGTGATGAGTCTAAATAAAATGCTATAATCAACACTTTTCACAATTAGTAAACCTTGATAACTGTAATAGTAAAAACGTGCTAAAGGTTTTCGAGAGAATTCCACATGTAATACTTCAGGTTAAAATCAGGTTATCTGTCCCACCCCTCCTTCACTGTGATTGGACGGCTGGGTAAAAAGTGACAGTGATGAGCGCTGCATTTTACCTAAAGTTGAACATTCTTCAACTCTCAGCGACCAGTAAAAAATGCTTAGTGTAAAAAAAAGAAAAAGAAGCTCAGCGCTCGTCACGCTGCTGGCGTTTTAAAAACGCGGCGCTCCCATTGAAAACAATGGGAAAAATATGCTAGTCTCGGGAAAAAAAACGCTTTAGTGGACACATGGCCTAAAGACATTTATAATGTTACAAAAGATTTCTATTTAAAATAAATGCTGTTTTTTCTTTCAAACTTCCAATTCATCAAAGAATTCTGATTTTTTTTTATTTTTTTTTATTGTGGTTTCCATGAAAATATTAAGCAGCACAACTGTTTTCAACATTGATAATAATAAGAAATGTTTCTTAAGCACCAAGTCAGCATATTATAATGATTTCTGAAAGATCATGTGACACTGAAGACTGGAGTAATGGCTGCTGAAAATTCAGCTTTGCCATCACAGGAATACATTATATTTTAAAATATATTTAAATATAATCACACATTTTAAATTGTAATAATGTAGCACAATATTACTGTTTTAGTGTAGTTTTGGTGAGCATAAGAGACCAAGGGCCCTATTTTAACGATCTAAGCGCATGGTCTAAAGCGCACGGCACAAGTGCACTTAGGGCGTGCCCGAATCAACTTTTGCTAATTTAAGGACGGGAAAAATGGTCGGCGTGCCCGGCGCATTGTCTAAAGAGGTTGTCCCTATTCTCTTAATGAGTCATGGGTATGTTTTAGGCGTAACGTGAAATAAACCAACCAGAGTCTCATCTCCCATACCCTTTAAAAGCCAGTTGCGCTCGCGCCATGGCGTATTCGCTATTTACAAGGCAGAATTTGAAAACGGAATACTGAACGCGTCTATAGTGAGGAAACGGATCTGCTTGTGACCATCTACGGGAAAAGCCGGATTCCAACTAAGCATTTTTATTTTTATGCACACAATAATAAGCTTTTACATTGTAATCCTTTTATTTTTAATATTTGGCATGTTTGTGTGCTGCTGCGCTTCCCTATTGTATAATAAGCAGAATGCACGCGCGGTGTGCACCCGCATATAGGCACATATTACTAACGCGCTCTTTAAATAACAAAACAAATATTGCGCCATTGACTTTAAACCAGGTTTCAGTTGGTCAATGGCACAGTCTATTTACACACCTCGTTTTCAGACCAGCACGCCCATGGGCGCACAAATGGGCGCAAAAGCATTTGCTATTTAAACAACGTGGCACAGGACGTGGAAACGATAACTGCGCCGGGCTGAAACTAGCAAAAAACACTTGCGTCGCGCCTGGCGCCGCATTGCACCAGGTGTATGATAGGGCCCCTTGTTTCAAAATCTTAAAAAAAAAAAATCTTACAGACCCCAAACTTTTAGCGTATGTGTTGCGCATGTGCATATGTAAAATATGGAAGCCCGTATCCACAATAAAAAAAAAAGAAAACAAAAGAATGTAAAAAGATTATTATTTTTTATTTTTTTACGCAAATAAGCAAGGCAGGGTTTTTTCTAAATAGTAAAAAGACATGAGCAAACATCATCACTGGTGTTTTCAGGAAAACTACCATCACCATAGATATATCATAGATTTGTCCTGAAGTTGTGTGACAACCGCTGTGTTGATAACTTGTAAAATGCAAATTTGTTCCTCATTAAAAAGGTAAGGACCAGTGCCACCTTCAAAGAAGGTAGTGTAAATAAGGCTCTTTGGGAATTTCGGCTGCTTTGGTATCTGTTAGCTGTCTGCCGCCTGAAAATCTAAACATGGAGAGCAGATGCTCGTGAAAAACCAGACTATAAATAACATCTTACAAGGCCAATTAAATGCAAACATAAAGTAAATAACTGTTACTATTCAACATTTCTTCTGCACTGCAGATTTATCTAATATAATTCTTATCATTCCACAAAAAGGGTGTATTAACACTCTTAAACTGGTTAGCCAGAACAATCTCTTTAAAATATTTCAAATGGATTTCTTTTTACTTTTAAAATCCCTTCAAACTGCAACTCTTTAAAAAATACAAGGGATTGTGACACTAGAAGATGAGTTGAGCTGTTCCTTGTTTTTCTCTTTGAAAGAAAAAAGGATCTGAATTGGACTGATGCCTGCATTGGCTGCTTTTAAGTGGAAACATCATATTTCTTGGGGCATGAAGGGCTGGGACAAATGTCTTTTACCACTGCCTCATTAATTATTTCATAAAAGGAGACAAAATGCGTTCAATGCGTTAAGATGAATAGGTTCTATTTAATCCATTTAAAAATGATGATTATGAGAGCATATATGAGAGCATACAGACTTTTCCAAGAAAAGTCTGTAAAAATACAGCACAATGTACTGTTAATATGAAGGCATTTTTTATTTAGATTTTTCACAGGTTTTATTTGTAAATATGCATTGCATTGTGTTTTAGAGATAAAGAAAATGTCTGTAAAGTTACTTTTCAGTTTTTCTACCATTTTTTTTTATTATTATTACAGCGTATGGCCCCCTTATATATGTGATTAATACATTTTGTTGGGTTTGGTTTGTAAGTGTTCAAATCAATAATAGCACAAATACAAACTCTTAAATATCATTTAGCATTTTATGTTGCTCTCTAACCTTCGGCAAATGGATCTGACAATAATTCCCTAACTGTCACAGAGAATGAGTTCAATTAATGAGTTTCAAACAAAAGATTTGAGGTGGGTGTAGTGACGGCTGCACAAGTAGCCCAAAAAAAAGGACCATCGGGTTCATGGACCTCAGTTCTTGGACATATGAAGCTTAAGTGGATTTGTGCTTTGAAGGAACAAAGCCAGTGTCAGTCAGTGCTAAATCAAGCCTCCGGGGCTCTTACTGGGCCTTCTGTGGAACTAGCAATTATCCATTAATTACATCCTGAGATATTTGCTAATGGACTCCTCCATTCTGAGGACTTCACTTCAACTGAAAAATCAAGACATAATGTTCAAATGTGCCCGGGCAGTCTCTCCACTCCAGCACAACGAGGAGATGACCTCATCTCTTGTGTAAGCAATTAGTGTTTGGCAGCCAGGAAGAAAAGTAGGGCTGTCTGCTGTGACAAACATACGCAGACCACGGTCAACACTAACCGCACCATTGAATAATAATTACAGTGCTTGCACGACACTGTTGGGGATTTGTTTTAAAACAATACATATTACATTTCTGACTGAATTAATTCAGACCAAAAATGCAGTCTGAAATTAAACTCTAGACAATTCAAGACAATTTAAAGTTTGAAAATCTAAAGTTTGAAACTTGGTAGGTGTTCAAATCTATTCAAAATCTAACAGGGTCATTCTGGGTCAACTCAACCAGAGGTCCCCGGCTCAAATTTTTTATTTTGTTAATATTTTTTCTGTAGAAAGACAAATATAAGACGGCATTATTATTGTATTTTTGCACAGAGATTGGTAGGTCTATTAGTAAAATCTATTGACTTTAGCAATCTTTCTTTCATTATATGCCAACAGTAACAGTTCAAAAATATCAAAAAGCACTTCTTGTGTTTTTTGCCTCAAGTTTGCATGCCTGTAACTCAAGTTAGTATTAAAGATATCTTAATATCCTTTTAGATTTTGGTTCTTAACAAACTTTCCTTTTGGTATCTTCATTTTAAAGGCCCTCGATGGTTCAGTCCCAGAGATATGGAGATCTTAATGCGGCTCCATGAGTAAATAGGTAAATTGTACACATTTTCAGAGGTCAAAAACCAAATGTGGGTCACTTTACATACAGCTGATATACAGTTGTCTTTTAAAGAGTAATCAGCTCGATTGCATAGAACATACCTGTCAGAATGCCATAAATATTATTTCTCTAAAGTTGTCATGCCTGTAACTCTGTTATAGTATTCAAGATATCTTAATATCCTTCTAGATTCTCATTCTTAATAAACTTTTCTTTTGGAATCTTCATAATGAAACAAAGATTGCTAAAGTCAACAGATTTTACTAATAAACCAACAAATCTCTGTGTAAAAAATAAAATAATGATGCTGCCATCTTTCTAAAGTCATTTTTACATCCTTGTAAATTGGCTCCAAATCTCAGGTAAAAATAGTCATTTTGACATCATACAATACGTTTTAAAATTAATTGCATGCCATTTATCAACACAAACCACCCAACATTTATTAATATGATATTCTAATATCGATCTAGCTTATTTCAGTGTGCAACAAGTCTCTCACAGCAGCCGCCGAGCGAACGCATAGAGTAACGTCATAACATCATTTTCAACACAGTCAAATGTATCTAATATGATAAACAGTGCGGTGTTACCTCATATCATACGCTTGACCGGAAGAAGGGACGCCGGCGACTGCAGCATAATGAAAGTTCCGCTACTCGCGAGGCGTGTCGCATTCGTCTCTCGTTGATATTGCTCCAGCGGCCTCGTTCAGCTCCAACATCACTCGGCCCTGCGCTGCTTCATACTACATTAACGTTAATAATCTCATCTATGAACATGATTTCTGCTCAAGTCCCGTCCCGATTCTGGCTGTGAGGTGAAGACGACATCTCCCAAGATTCCGCGCTCAAACTCGGCGTCATCAAGCTAACGTTACGCCTTTGTTTTGAATAGGCAACCTCTAGCAGCGGAAAAAAAAATATATATATATATTGTAGCTTTAATATTTTGGCTTTCATCACTATTTGTGTTTGTCTTTCTAAAGAAAAAATACTAACAAAATCAAAAATTTGAGCCGGGGAAGTTTCCAAAGTTTGGTTGATTTGACACAAAATGACCAAACAGCAATGACATCAATATATGCATATGAATGCTCTTTCATACATCTATTTGCATACTGAATTGTGATTAGACTTCTCTCCCTAAATTATATGCATTCTGAAACAAGATGTATGCAGAGTATCATGAAAATGGCTAACTTTATTTACACAGAAACAAAACATAAAACTAGCATTAATTCCTCGATGAATGCTATGAATGCAAATCTATTTTGAACATTTATCCTAATGTAAAATGCAGCTCCATTTAAAAATAAACTAGGCTATTGTTTGGCACATCATGCAATTTGGGCACTTAAATTGAATGGCTAAAAGACAACTCCATAAAATATAATAATGTGATGCTATTAGTAATATTAAAGATGACTTACTTTCATTCGAGCCTTGATTTTCATCCCATGATCTGATGTAATCATCCTGACAGAAACAAAGAAGTCAAACAGTCAAATGTGCTGCATAAAATGAACTTTAAGCCTTTAGTCAAAAATAATACTTCTATCACTGTGCATCTATCATTAACCAAACTTAAACGTACAATACTAAGATGTTTTAATAGTGAAAAGCAGTGGAAAAGCACTAATGGAAAAATTCTCAGAGATAAACAAGACAAATAAGGTGAAAGCATGAATGAATTGTCAAGCAAAGATGCATAAGCAACTTAGACTGGATAAAAAGTAGGTTACAGCTTTGATGGAGAATATTAGATTAAGCAATTTAAAAGAGACATCAAACACAAGCAAAGTCATGATACAGCACTACTGACCTCCACTTCCTGGTGAAATGTGAGAAGGATGAAGCAAAGACAAAAGAGAAGGAGACAGTTAGAGGAGAGCGATGCATCTCTGAGGAGCAACTATCAAGAAAAAAGACAGGCTCCGGCTGCTAAAATGCATCTGTTTGCTGTGATATTCCATGATATTCCCACGTGTTCTTATAAAAGAGGCAGTTGCTTTAAGATAATTATACACTTGGTGCTCATAACACTTTCAGCACCCTGACTAATAATAATAACAACCTTTTTTGTAAAGTTCACAAGCTTATTAGTGTCATCAACAGTCATTTATCTTTGCAGTTGTAGGTGTAAACAGGAGGTGAAATCGCATATTGATTAAATTTGGCTTTGTCAGCTAAAACGGTGCAATAAATTATTATTTTTCTACAGCAAATGTCAAGTGGCAATACATGCGCTTTATCACTCCTGAAGTGTAGACTATTTTAAAAGAAATGACATTTTTATTAAATATAAGTTTACACAATTATTTAATAGGTACACTTTAGAAATTTATATACCAACCACTTTTGAAGGTCTTGATAAAATACACTATGGCTAAATCTATTATTTCAATTAAAATAAAAAACACATAGAGAACTATTATTTTACTTTATGAATATGTGCCGCTGATATGATATAACCTCGTCAAAACCAATGAAGGACCAGTGGCTTTAAACTTCACTGCTGCACTGCCTGCTTAACTGCAACATCATGGTGATGGACAACTTTGTTATTGACTTTCTGATATCTGCATTATTTAATGCCTGCTACAGACTGTGCGATTTCGGAAGTCCTATAAGATCATTACAAATCACACTGTGCGACATGGATCTAATAAACTTGGGTACACTGTGTGTACTGTACGATGATGACACCTATTGAATCGTAGGCTATGACGCAAGTTAGTAATATAGAAGAAAAAAAAGTCATTAGCATGTGCTAGTGGTAAACAAATAGAACAAGATTAAGATTAATGTAACCATTTCATGTTGCACTTTTTAATTGGCTAGTCAGTAGAAGTAGGTCGTAGCAGCAAACACACTGAGATGATCATGCTAAATTTCTGACACTCAGAAAATTATAGCGGGCAATCTTTGGTCGCAAGATCGTGACAACGGCCGTCACTTCACGACTGGGCATCTTTCATCTGAGACAGCCCAAAATCGTACAATGTATACCGGGCATTAGTCTGTTTTTGCTGTCTTGGCAAAGGAAATGGTGTACTGAGACATTAGCCCCCGGTTTCACAGACAAAGCTTAAACTAGTCCTAGACTAAAATGCATGTTTGAGCTGTTTTAACTGAAAGGAACTTGCACTGACATATCTTAAAACATGTCAGAGCCATTGTTTTGTCTCAAGATACACACCAGTAATTTTTTTTTCTAGGGTACATTTATAAAAGCTACTTAAATACCCTAACTGAACTAAGGCCTAATCCTGGCTTAGTCTAAGCCCTGTCTGTGAAACCGGGTCTAAATGTCCATAATCAATAAACATTTAATAAACAGAGTGGTGAAACCTCTTGAATATATTTTTTATATTTAGTTTATGCAAATTGAAGGAACCACCCATTCAAACACAACTCTAAATTCTTTAGATATGCACTTTTGAGAGAACAGAGTTGTACACTCAGTGAGCGTGAAGTATGTGGAAAATACTGTGTCACATCAATGTGTTCCCCCTCGCTGAAAAGATGCAAGGATGAGTCAGAGCAGAGAAATATTGCCACGGCTAACAGAAATATTGCCACAACATATCATCATCATCTAATTTTATATGACCATCATCACAACACATCACCATCATCAAGATTTCTTAAAAGCTTAAAAAACTTGAGAATTCCTCTAGCTTAATAGAGCGTGCCACTTTTTCAGAGGCCTTGGTTCCAAAAGTATTTTTCCATTGGGGTTTTTTTTTTTGTTTTTTTTTTAAATGTTTTTGTTTAAGAGTGCCATGAACCAAATCAACCAGCTGCAAACTTTATTTGAAGCAAAAAAAGTATTTAAAAATCAGACAAAGGTAGAAGACTGTGTACTTAAAGTCCCCCTGTAGTCAATAATTTTATCCCTTAAAACTCATCTTTGATCACCAAAATGACATATTTTAAAGTTTTTTCCTTTGAAAAAAAATTCTTAATGCCTTATCATAGCTTGAATGTAACTCTACACCCTTGCCTCATTTAATATACACGGATCTATGAATATGCTAATTAGCCCCACCTCCACTCACTCGCACGAGCTCAAACGAGATCCACTCGATCAACTTACTGAGGTAAACGCTGCACAATGATTTCGCTTTTTACAACGGCGGACACATAACGGTAATTAATATGATTAGTGTTTGCTTGACTACATTATCAAACAGCTAATAGTGTGTTGCTAATGCTACACAAACCATGTTCCCGTTCGCGAGTCAGACAGTTGCCTTCTAACAATCAGTATCCTTAGAAATGCTGTGAACAACTCAGAACGTCAGTGGAGAAAGGCATATAGTTCATCATAACATCGTAATATGCATCATACACCCACCATATTGCTAAATCTACCCGATTTTTCATATCAACAAAAAAATATATTGGCATAACCTTCTTTTGAGACTCCCTTGCGCGCCGCGGTCAGTTAATGGTAAAGCCCGCTGGCACGTTGACGCGATTGGTTACAAGGTAATACCAGCGATTTCAAACCGTGGGTCTGAGACTGTCTCTGCAGTTTTAAAGAGAAAATACTCAGCAATGGTGTTGACTTATGAATTTGCATATTGTTTGTCTTAAAGCATATTAAAAACACCAGATAGACATATGAACAACATTAAAAACTTGGTTTTCACCACAGGGGGTCTTTAACAACTCACTGAGGGAAAGAACTACAATCCCCTGAAGAATTGCGAAAGACACAACTGATTAAAAATGATGGATAAATCTAAAAAGATCGAAGATGTTTATTATATAATTACATAGAAACAATATATTTTAAGTTTATAGCAAAACATGCATACAAATATTTAAGTGGTTTGAGAGACAAGGGAAACTCATTCGCAGTGCTTTATGGGAATGGATGGGCGGTAAAGTGTTCTTTTGTCGCGATTCTCTGATTGATGGATATTTCTCTTTAGAATCATGGGTATTGTAGTTTTTCATTAGGAATTCCACTTTAGAATGCGATTATTTAAAAAATAAGTTGAAATAATGAGGACTGATGGCTTCAACAAGGGGAAAGTATAGAGAGGGGGAAATTACATACTTTCTTTAACGAAGGATATATTAGTATTATGAATCATCATACTAACAGCTGAAACGTCATCCAAAATATGACCACATGTGGATGCAGAAACCCGAAAATTTGTTGTCTTTGAGAGCATAAAGACATTTTAGAGTCAACTTAAGCACTTAAGACAATCTAGGAAGCAGTCATCCTCAGATGAGCCTCTCCTGTATCCGAAGTTAGCTCATCTTTGGCCTGCCTTGAGTGAAGGCTGCCAGGACTATCCCTCAGAGGACATTGGTCTCATCAACAACACCACAGAACGCATCAACCCCTCCTGTGTTGACTGACAGCTCTTTTATCCCTCATATGTCTGCAATGTAATCGGGCATGTCTGAACATGCACTCTGTAAATTCAGCTTCGATTTGGAGGCCCTGATAACACCTGTGTATGTTTATATGACATACAAGCATTTGATTGGCACTTGAGAAGAAGATGAAAAGTGATACACATGTGCGTGTGTGCGTGTGTTCAAGCAGCAGTTGGCGGGTGAACTGGATCTGTCTTTTTCACTCATACTTGACAGTTACATCACAATGCAGAGAGAAAATGCAGGAACGTACCACTGTGCTCCTCTATTGCTGCTGCTACAAAAACATCTGCGACAGTGACACAGCACAAAGTCATCAGGGAACATAAATCGTACTTAACACGTATTTACCTTTCAATTCATAGTTTTCACATGATGTCACAACCTTATAGGAACACCCACCAGGAAGGCAAAACAAGGCTTTCCTTCACTGTCCGACTGTTACTTTTACCAGGGTTGTACTAAGTACTAAAAGAGTGATGTTAAAAGACCAAATTCAGTATATTGATAATGAATATGATGTACATGCACTTTAAGCATTTTCCAACAGCAAACCATTATAAAGAAAATGCTCAATTTATTAAAACAATGATATTGGAGGACCAAATACAGTATACACCTCATAATAAAACATACTATGCACAGGCAAGCAGATGAACCCAGAATTTGAACGCAACACAGTTTCAAGTTAAGCGTTGAGGCCTCCATTGACAGCAAGATAATTAACACTTTCAAATACCCGGAAAGCTACTAAAGACATATTTAAAAAACATTTAATTTTACTACAGTGGTTTAACCTTAATGTTATGAAGCGACAAGAATACTTTTTGTGCGCCAAAAAAACAAAATAACGACTTTATTCAACAATATCTAGTGATGTCTTTTGTTTCGAATCAGTGGTTCGGAGCGTGTATTGTTTACTGAAATCACGTGACTTTGGCAGTTTGATACACTCTCCGAACCACTGATTCGAAACAAAAGATTTGTAAAGCTTCGAAGCTTCATGAAGCAGTGTTTTGAAATAGCCCATCACTAGATATTGTTGAAAGGTCATTATTTTGTTTTTTTGGCGCACAAAAATTATTCTTGTCGCTTCATAACATGAATTGAACCACTGTAGTCACATGAACTGTTTTAAATATGTCTTTAGTAGCTTTCTGGGCATCTGAAAGTCTTAATTATCTTGCTGGCAATGGAGGCCTCACTGAGCTATCAGATTTTATCAAAAATATCTTAATTTGTGTTCCGAAGATGAATGAAGGTCTTACGGGTTTGTAACGACATGAGAAGTAATTAATGACAGAATTTTCATTTTTGGATGAACTAACCCTTTAAGGTCGCTGCTGAGAATGGAGATGAAGATCGCAGAATAAAGGCTCATATTTGGGTCTGTTTCTCACAATTGTATGGATTCTAAAGATTTGAATTACAGCGCATGAATAAAATTGATTACTTTTGTGAATTTATGTTGCATTATTCGGTGTATTTTATGGTTCTATTGTCAGTCATAGCATAGGACTATCCTGAGAAAATGCCTTTTGTGTCCCACGGCAAACAGAATAAATATTACATGATATAAGAAGTTATGCACTCAATGAGCTGAAGCACTACTGGACAACAATCTTCATCAAGCGGTTGAAAAAGTCATTCTACTATATTCAATTTTAGGAGCCAGCCCTTGTCACTATTTTGCCTGGCACCCTGCTTTCAGCGTGTGACCTCCCACCTTGTTGTCTCTTTAATTTCATGTCATGCTTTGTAACCTTGAGGGGATTCCAGTTTGGCCGTCTCTATTTTGCCTTTTCTTTTTTCACACATACTAGAGATTTGCTTTGACAAGTTTTGCATGCTCAAAATTACTCCTTGTTGGAGGCGCACAGAGAAGCAGCCTTCCATAATTGATTAAAGCCGGATGGACCCTGGTGGTAATGACCTCACAATGGCCTCACACCCACACATTCATCACTCCACAGTGTTGCTGGCAATCACGCAGGCTCCTTACAGTTCATAAACACCCCAGGCAGTGCATGAAGCTGAGGGCCCACACATCCATTCTCCCTTTGACTCTGAATCTAATCGGTTGTGTTCCACAAGCGAAAAAATCAAGAGAAAAACAGATACTGTATTATAACGGAACCTTCCAAACTATGTTTTCACTGTCACACCACGGCTATAGCTGACAGGCAAGCACAAGCCTCCCACTTGATTTATGCATAGGGCCTTTTCCGACTGGGCTTTTCAGATTAACCGCACACGGGAACATCAAAAGCTTCGCTAACAGCCCCCACTCCCTCTACTGTGAACATATCCTTGCTCTCCACATACAGAAAAAACTCTGGCCTGCCATTCTGTAAGGGTTTTTGTAGTGCCAAGAGCGGCAGGCAGCTCCTCCAGGACAGAACTCAAAGACAGTGCTGACTTCTTAGAGAGAATGCCCTAAGAGTATTTGTCACTGACTCATGCCTTTAAGTGAAAACGTATAACTGAGGGTGAATGCTTTGTGGTGACTTTTGCCGTTATCTTTATTGAGACACAATAAGAGGTTACTGCGTGCACTTTGATGCATGAGACATGTAACAATTTGAGATTGCTTGACTTCTTGACGCCTGACTCATTGTAAACAGATGAAGTGATCCATCTAGTACAAATGCCCAGCAGATACGCAGCACTGTAATACTCTATAATGGACAGCACACAGATGGACAATGAGATCACATTGTAATTTTAACAATTTTAAGCAACTTACACGTAACTTATCATGATAAATCAGTTTGCCAACTTGTGCCCCAAGTTGGAACAAAATGAAGTGCTCAAGTATTATACAACAGTTTAATAAACAAGAAGATAATATTGATTAAAGCGTGGTGTAAAGTATTTGAGTAAATGTAATTAGCTGCTGTACTTAAGTATCTTTTTGGCTACTTTGTACTTTGACTGAGTATCAAAGATATTAGCAACTTTTACTCTCTACTTGACTACATCTTTAAATAAGTATATGTACTCTTTACTTCAAAACATTTGTAATGAGTAATGCAATTATTCAATTCTAATCAAAATAATTCGATTTTAGAAAATAAATAAAGGACTGGTGCATCTTTTAGTCTACATTTAGTACAAGTAAAATAATTAAGTACTGTTCAAATCAGATACTCTAAGACTTAATCAAGTGGTATTGGAATTGGTCACTTGTAGCTTGTAATTGAGTCATTTTCGATGTAAGGTATCTCTACTTTAACTTTTAAGTATGGTTTTCAGGTACTCTTTACACTACTGGAGTAAAGGTACATTAAGAACGGTACACTGTAAAAACAAATTGTTGGTTTAACTTAAAAAAAAAGTAAGTTACCTGGTTGCCTTAAGATTTTGAGTTCATTGAAATTAAAAATTTGAGTTAATACAATGAAGGCGATTGGTTTAATCAACAGAAACTCAAAATATTATGTTATCTGAACTACATTAATTATCTAAGTTGATTTGACAAAAGAAAAAATGTTGTGATAAATCAGGAAAATAATTTTTTACAGTGTAGCTATAAAGATAACTACAACGATAACTATATTAGCGTTCACACCAACTCACGATAAGATTCTGTTTATTATATGCGCATTGCGCACTCTTCAGTTATGTTGTCTGATGCTTTAAATGCTCAAACTCCATAAAGTTGGGGGGATTCTGTTTAGAAAGATTATTAAAAATGTATAGTTATAGTTATCCTTGGTGTGAACGGGCCTTAATTTAGACAAAATTCCAAATGAAGCCACAGCCAAATTAACTGTTGTAGTTATGAATCAACAAACATTAATTCCAGAATGAATCAGTGTGTTTGAACGAATCGGTTGAGTGAATGATTCATTGACTTAATGAGGACAGTCACCTACTTTGTTCCTAAATGAATGATCTGTATTTTTGAACAAATCAGTTGAGCGCATGACCCTATCCACCTTATTTTTAACGTCAGAGCGGGCGTGGCCATTTGTAACCTGAATATGCAAGACTTCCAGTGTCATCCGCTTCCAGTTATTTTTAGCTGTTCAAAACAGCTTTTTATGCTGCTTGATATTACAAACTGTTATAATTATAAACACACTGGTTTTAGCATAAATAGTGTTACCATTTACTTCACTTTGTTGTTCTTCTAGTTATTAACCTATAAGTGGCTAATGAATCAAAAGTCTTGCACATTCACAGAAAATAGCTAACTTCGTGTTGCAAAATAAGGTGGATATACTCACTCATAAGATGTTGGTCTGTATTAGCACTTTTGTAACAGCACTCAGAAAATCTAAATCAAGGACTGGATCTAGCTGTTGTATATATCAAATACAGGGCAGAACTATGGTAGTCAGACCGATGGCAGATGGGCAATGCTGGCAGTGCAGAAATTATATAAAACACAATAAGCGAAAATTTAGACATTTCTCAATGCAAATTAGAGTGTCAAATTATCTCAAACGCGCCCAGAAAAATTCCTTCAGTCAGTAATGTTCAATCTTCTGGCCTCTTCAGCGTCAGTAACACTCCAACCGATTCTAAGGAACCAACTGACAGCTCTGAAAGTGAGAGAGAACAATACAGCATAGGGAAGTGCTGCCTTTAAATGAGCAAATCTGACACTAGAAGCAGTCAATAAGGCTTCCTCTGCTTGTGAATGGAAGAAATGAAGGACTCAAATGCTGGGGGTTATAAGGGGATACAGGCTTGACAGTTCATATTTCCTCCATACATTTACGGAGCTCTTTAGGCTTAATCCTGCCTTATTACCGCTGCAGGCAAAATTCACTTTAATGGGATTTAAAACAAGTCACTTAAATTGGACATTTTCAAAAAAAAACAAAAAAAAAAAAACCATGTCTTATTTTGAGCGCATTTCAAATAAATGCCAGCTTCATCAAGGATGAGCAGTCTTAGGGGGCAAAAATAACACTGTCATGGATGTATTTGTAATTGGATGCCCAGAACAAGAGCCTTTTTATTTGGTGGTTTTGGTAGGTCAGCTTGATCTTCAGAGAACACAGTGTTTGGTACCCAAACTCCCAGGGGCTGCAGGAAACAGCCAAGAGAGTGACAGAAATGTAAGGTAGCACTTGTTCCTTTCCACATATTGGAAGGAAAAAGACATGTTAAAAGAGCTGTAAGTACCATTTCATGTCTCGAACTGGACCAAAGCCTCCAAAAATTAGCCTGGGTATGCCACTCACTGCACCTGCACTCTCCAGATAAAAAGTCCAATTCAGCAAGGCCCAGACCCCAGGAGCAGAATGATGAAAGGCCAGTTTCTCTCCACTCAATTAAAGCCCACCTACACTCCTGGTCTATAGCCAAGACATGCTGCTGCAATGCCCTCACTCGCTTTTGTCAACAGCCGTCTTACCGCACTCAATTTCCCCTGCCCCGCAGGCCCGTGACCTCCTCCTCGGACAATCCAGCCTGTTGAGTCTCTCAATTCGGGCTGAGAGTGACAAACAGATGTGCATGAACATGCATCAACTGAGTTCATAATGTTTTGCATTTGTGTGCACTGAATGCTGATTTATCATGGCTGAGATCTTAATGGGGTATTTGGATGTATCATCTTAAACTGCATTATCCATAATTATGGACCATATGCTATGCGGCTCTGGCAGTTGCGAGGACATTCCCATCTCTATGAGGAATCTTGATGGACCAGAGCCGTGATGGGCCAGTGCAGAGGTTCTCTGTAGATGCACATCCATTCGGCTTGTCAGTTCACTTCCTCTGACAGCCAAATATCGATGCATTCGCATACTGCCAGGTTATTTTAAACTACGTTCATCAGCGACAAACACAAACTTGCTTAGCTGTGCCAAACGAAGCCTTCGACAGAGTTCTGGCCAAAAAAGAGACTAATGCATTTAACATTTAAGCCACAAAAAATCATAAATTAAGAAAAAGACACTGAAGCAATCTTTGAACAGGCTTCCTCCACCCACCCTGAATGTGCACTTTAAATGAAATGGCAATGAATGGTTAAATGGAAAACCATTTTCAGCGTAGGCTCGAAACATTTTTTCCTCATTAAAAATGTAGTGGTGGAATAACAGGTGCAAGCCGACACAGCGTTCTGGAATGAGGGAAAGAGCTGATTT
This sequence comes from Mylopharyngodon piceus, assembly GCA_039654765.1. Taxonomy (NCBI): domain Eukaryota; kingdom Metazoa; phylum Chordata; class Actinopteri; order Cypriniformes; family Xenocyprididae; genus Mylopharyngodon; species Mylopharyngodon piceus. The sequence continues at coordinate 17,652,111 of CM077450.1, read as the reverse complement.
TTAATGAGCTTCTTCTACATTGGGGGGGGGGGGGGGGGGGGTTAGCCAGCCACCGTAGGATTGGTTGTTTACTTTCAGTAGAATAGATAACAGATTCACTCCTGGTTTCTCTCTTTAACAGTCTAAGGTATAGGGTGTGTGGGGTGCAATCAGCCATTTACGCTCAGCAACTCTAATAGTGTTTACAGATAATGAATGTGAACATATCACTTCACAAGATGTTTATTAGGGGAAAAAAAGTCTAGCGAGCAAATGTGCACTGAATTGATCCATTACATCATTTTTTTACTCCCTTGAATTATTTTTTATCATATCTCGTTTATATGTAGACCATAATGTTGGGAAAATCTGATATATGGCTCACTTCAAAAAATGAATGTTGCAAAGGCAATGGTGAATATAATTGTGTCCAACGGGGATTTGTCATTTTTAACCGCTCAGTCTATTACATTCTCGCAGTATATTTGGTCTTAAATGCTGAGCATGAAATAAGATTTAATTTTCCACTTGTATGGAAATAGATAAGAGAGTATGACAAAAGTGGTACCGATTCTAGTCTATATCAGCAGTAAGAATTGATCAGATTTTAATGTAATCTTATCTAATGCAGTCACTGTTATTATTTTTTTTAAAAATGTGAATAACTCAATGTGAATCGAACTTGAAGTATTATACTTTGGAAGTCTCAAAAGTTTCATGAATTATAAATCAATCAACAAAATGAAAACTTTTATGTACTATAGAATGACTATTTAAATGGACCTAACTCAATATGCTAAAATGCGAATCTGACATACTTCATTCCCAGATGGTAACAAATAATAATGTGCTGTATGTATTCTCTATAGACCAATGTCTGAGACCAACCGTCTGAGAGGTCTTTGTGTCAACTTTCCATTTTAGGTGTTATATCTTATGATATCATAAATTTGACAAAACAAGGTAATAAACCCTATCGGGTCTCAATGCACTACTCATGCACTATCACACACCGAAAGCCACCTCTCAGACAGCACGTGATCTCGAATTCAGATCTTTCTCAACTTACTGGACTTGAATGGTTAAATACACACACAGTTATGTCAAAATGCACGTCTTGGCGAATATAAACGTAACACAGTCGGTTATGACTTAAGTGAATGTAAACAGTTGGGAGAAAATTGGATGTGTGTCAATAGGATCTGTGTATTAGGTCTTAAAGTGACAGCAGCCTAATATACTGTACCTGCTGCTGTCTGTGATGTTAACCAAACAACAAAAGTAAAAGAGAAAATCACTCACTGCTCTTGACTGAAGAACTTTAGTAGCTTTAATAAGAATCAGTGTATATTTAATTCATACATTGAAGACTACACAGTGCTTTATTTTTACATTTTGATTACTTTATTCGATTTCTGTATTATTTCTTACTTGAATGCTACTGCTGAAAAAATTAAAGCACTGTTTATTTCACTTGTATCTTTGTTTTTGTATCTGTCCTACTGTTTGTTACTTGCATCTTTGTTCTTCTTATCAATAACAAAGATAAAATAAAATAATTATATTATGATTTTTTTTGTTATCATGAAATAAACTTACTATATAATTGAATAAGATTTTGGTCATACTTCCTACCCCTAGCTCATGCCTCAAATGTAAGTCAAATGAGTGATTTATTTTGTGATAAAACTTTTTTACCATCTGAGTTTGACAGGCTAATTAAGGTCAATAATAACTGTTTAATAATTAATAAATAAAATAATGAATTAAGTTCCATGTGGGTCATCCATTATTAAATTACTTTTAGGTTTTAGGTGTTTGTTGCGGCATCGGTTCTGTAGTAGTATTGAGATATTTTAGATAGGTATCATATCAGTCATAATTTTGTTATGTGACAACACTAGTTGGTAGTTCACATACATTTTTTGTAACATTAGGGTTAGTTAGCTGTTGTGAAAAAAAAAAAAAAATCAAACAAATGCCCTGCATTTCCATAATATCAAAAGGAGCTACAATTCAAACTGTAAAACATAAAGACATTTTATTTAAATATTTGCATATATAATGAAATGAAGAGGGAGGACACCTCCTAAGATTTCTTAAATAAACTTCAACATCAGTCTCATTACAATGATCTCATGTATTTAAAAAATAAAAATGATAGAATCAACCAAGAATGGAATGCAAAATGTATATGAAATATTTATATCATGAGCTTTTCATGTTCTGCTGCTTTCATCAGTGTTCGCTTGAGTTATACCATTATTCTGCTGTGAGAACCTCAAAGGACTTTGAAAGCCAACATCAATTTGGATTATTTGCCTTTGTCACAAGCAACACTTTAAAAATGAAATAAGCCGAGTTCAGAGAGAGATTAATTTTCAGGGTCTACATCAGTTCCATCTCTGTCTCTGATCAAAGATAACAGTTGACTGTTAAAAAGGTACTGAACTGTGTCAGAGGGCCTGTCGCTGTCTCTGGTGCGAATCCTTGCAATCTCAGAATAATAAACAAGTTTACAAGCACCAGCATGGGTTTACCATCATATAAAACCATTCATAAATGCATTTTGATATTGATTCTAATCAGGGCTGTGCAGGTCGACATATATCGGTCAGTCACAAGCCTGTTTAAGTGAGAAACTGCACTACTGGTGGTTGTTTTCAGAGATGGTAACGTTTTATTCTTTCAACCTCTGTAGCACCATCTTCTGATGTATCTTCTTGTTCAGTGGGTCCTGCTTCTGTCATATCTTAGTTAAAGTTCAAATAAAAATAAAAAAAATCATTTACAATAAGGGACTTCCCATATGTGCAATGACATGACAACCCAAACAAAACAGCTGACAGCATGTCAAGGGCCAGTGCTATTCAGTGCAACTGAAGTGTGACACCTCTAGAACAGTTAAAGAAACAACAGTAGGAACAACCTGCATTTTAATTAGATGGTTGAGCCAGAGACAGTAAAAGGGCTGAGATTTTTTTTTCTAAAAGCTGTTTTGGTTTTCTTTTCTCCCACCAAAACAACCGCTGCATGTGTCAGACAAGCATCGCTCCTCTGCTATTCATATGTGTTAGATGGTGTGATCAATATCCATTGATCGGAGAATATAGAGTCTGCAGCAGGGCCTAGTTTGAATGTAAGCCACTGCTGTGTCCATCTATTTATAATCCCGGTCTAATTCGCACTTAATCTTTTCATTCCCATATTTTGATAAATTCCTGGTTCTCTTAGATGTGTTTTTCCACGTAATCATTTAAGGAGTTATACACTTAATCCAGTTCTAGAAGGGTAAAAATAGCTGCCGGCCAAACACTGATGGAGATAAATCACAGTTTCTGTTGGGTGGTTTAATGTTTCATTTGGAGCAGCAAAACTCAACAGAATATAACTGAGAACCTTTTTTGTTCTCAAGAACGGTAGGTCACCCGCCAACTATGAATAAACATGAAGTCCTAATATCAATCATCACTTTACCTAATTTTGATAGTGTTGCATATTCATTATAATCATTGATTTTTGACCAACAATCACAAAGGATATTTTCCCTTACGATGCCAGGACTGTTTTTATGCATATTCATAAAGAAATACCATTGAAAACAGGATCAAATAACATCTGAATAGGAACACATGCTACAACATAACCTTTGCAAGATTAATCAGTCCATAAATCTCCCTTTGAATACATGTGAAGTCCTAATCAATTATTAAAGTTGCCTATTATTACATCACACCCACCAGCTGGGCAATGAAATACACTAATGAAATCTGCAATCTTTTTTCTGTAATCAAACCTGTTGTCAATTAAACAAACAACAACAGATGGTACATTGTTACCAATTAGGCTATATTTAGGGTTTGACTGTAGATTTGAGCATCTTCAGAGTTTTTTCCTATGTAAAATACTTCCAAAGATTTGTCTAAAGTATTTTACAGATAAATACATTTAAAGCATTTTACTACATTTACGGTATGAACTCAACAGTTCAACCTATTCTATACCAAGAGCTTTTTATCATCTTAAATGCAACTGCTTTCAAAAGGAAGATTGATTTCTTTGGGAATGTTGAAGGACTAATGGTGTCTAAGGAATAACAGTCCAGCATACCATTCCTAACACTTCCTAACAAATCTAAACCATCGGTTATTGACACGAGCTAAGCAGATAGAGTCATGTAATGTCATCATTCATCGTCTTAAAGACAACTCACATCTCTGAAGCGGTTCCAGTGCTTGATCTTGCGACTGTACTGGGAAATGGTGGACAGCCACTGTTCATCTTCCATGAAATTCCCCGTTTTCTCCGCTTCTTTCCCGCTCTTAACGTCCACCTGCACGGAAACCCGTACGAGCATCAGCAACGGGACGAGAAGACATCCCAGATCATTCATCCACACCATTTTTGTCTGATGTCTCGATTCCTCTGCTTTAAAGGACGAGAGACGGATGCTGAGACTACAGTGAAGTGTGACCTGATTACAGGATGCGTCTTCCCTCTATAGAGAGAGAGAGAGAGAGAGAGAGAGAGAGAGAGAGAGATGAAGACGCGAAGAGCTGCTGCTATCAAGCTTGTCAGTGAACACACGTTCTGAATTTCATTAAATTCAGTTATCGTCACATTATAGAATCATTCAGGATGTCAGTTAGCCCATAACTACTGAGAACAGAAAATAACCATGAGACAAAACATGTCCTACACTTTTACCTGCCATTCGTTTTTTAATTAAAAGTATTTCCGCAAGATCACTAGAATTTTCTTAACACAAATGTAGGATAGTATTTCATTTGATTTTCTCCTTGACATTACATGAAATGAAAAAAATTGACATTACATGAGAAATTTAAAAAATAGATAACATCATAGTCTTCTTTATAGTCTATTCTGTTTATATGGGATCTAATTAAAATTATGCCAATCTCAAACAATTTATTTACAATTTGTGGGGTGGGGGGAATGCACAGATCCAGTGGTGGGTGTCTTTCTGTCAGTTACAGCGATGCTCCAGTAGGTGGCGACAAGAGACTTTCTTTGTGAGTGAATCATTGCTCATTCATTCAACTGATTCGTTCAGAACGCGTTTAGAAATGAAACAATGCTGCATCTGAAATCGCATAGCCTACTTCCCTACAATGTTTTAATATTTTGTGCCGGCAATTAGCTTAGTCCTAAATAGAAAAGCCTGACAATGTCACTTGCTAGGCCTATCTTTACGCCCCCAACTCGCAAAGATCAATCCCCAGCTTCCCAATCGTATTTACGACATTATGGTGGCGTTCATGTGCGTTAAACTCGTAAATACGATCTTTCCGACAGCAGTCTCCCATTTTTTATGTCCTCCCTCCTTCTCGTTCACTCGGATATACGTAATTGCTTACGTTGCACGAGTGCCCACTACTGGCAGAACACTTGAAATGTGTTTAAGATTGAATTGTGATTTTGATATATTTTGTACATTTTGTGGTTTACATGTTTTCTGGAGTTTTTTTTTTGTGTGTGTGTGGAGATGTCCCCATTCAGTTTGTTTTTCAGATTTTTGTTCTTTTATTAAGGCTCACATCATGCCCAGCTTTCAGCTGTGCTTTAAAAATGTTTTGTTTTTTTCTCCTATGTCAATATTTATTATTGGAATATTATTTAATTAATCTGCTGCTTCTTTTAGCTAAATTTAGTATTCATAAATGTTCATTTTTGGGAAATAAGCTTTTGTTTTTAATTTTAAAATCATAAGTTAAACAATACCTAAATACAATGTTTTGTTTAAAAAAATAAGAAAGCTGTAAAATGTGTTTCTATTTGTAAACATTTTCATATTTTTATTTAACTTTATTTCTATCTTTTACGTTTGTCACAGCTTTATTTTATTTATGTATTTATGTCTTATTTTTGTTTATTCAGTGTACCCCCCTGACTGTAGCTAATTCTTTAAAACCATTTAAAAAAAACAAAAACAAAAAAAACACTTGCAATGTGTTTTAATGGAACGCCCTATGCCCTTGATCACTTGGAATCCGTAATGGAGCTGATTTATTGTTTACCTTCTCCCCATCCCTGAATTTTTTTTTTTTTTTTTTTTTCTTAGCAGAAGTAATTATTTATTCAAAATAATTACCTACTTAAGAGAGTAGCCTATGTGATTTCAAACGCAGCCCAAGTCTTTATGAGTGCGTTATGGAATCATTCACCCAACCAATTTGTTGCAAAAGCCAATTCATTCATGAACGAAACAAGTGACTGGCTGAATTTGGAATAGCACACTATACTCATACTATTTCTATCTATCTATCTATCTATATATATATATATATATATATATATATATATATATATATTATGTTGCAGAAATAGTAAGAGTAGCCTATTTAAATTCAGTAACTGTCTTTATGAGTGAATCATTTAATCATTCATGCAACCAATTTGTTAAAAAAATAATGTTTTAAATGAATAAATATTTAAAAACCTAAATCACCTCTTCCACAGTAACAAGTGATATCTAGCCAACACTAATGTTTTATTTTTCTTTAAGTACACTTGGCCTAATACCATAAAATGCTGTAAACATTTATGTAAACTTTTAATTTATATTTTGATTTACATATTTATTTAGTGATTATTTAGATGCCTATTTCCTACTTTTTGTTTATTGCATTTTGTTTTAAATAGACTGAAAAAATTTATAGCTTGTTTTGGTTTCACCTGAAAGAGTATAAAATAGTTCGCTACTTTCTTTTGCAGCAGGGCTTCAATTTTACTGTGTGCACAAGGGAAAATCTTGATGATTGATCAAATGCAAGCAACCAGTTCACATTAACGAGGACCATGAGTGGTTGTTTGGATTGAAATCATTTATGACTGTTGTGATATTTAATACAGCTTAGGTTTGATATGATGCATCATTATGGACCAAATACATGTTTTATCTGAACGAAACTTAAAGTGCTTAAAAGATGGAAACATGCACCCTGATATTGACACCAAAACGATGTGACATAAAAAGCACTGACTGACAGGACAATTGACAGAGCACACATGACATCGTTTATCTGTGTGAATATGTCAGTGTATAGTGTAACTCAACCCTGAAAGCCCCACAGGGGGTTTCAAGTGGTCATTTTTGACCATGGCTTTGGATGTCACTATCTGTAGTTTCATACATACATATATGTGACACCTGATTCATAGGAAAGAACATACGCTGCAGGCAAGCAATGCAAACCTCAACATACTTGACATACAACATGCAGTCTCTAATAAAGACAGAGATATAGGCCTATATATAAACATATTTTTGTATACAAATTGTAATACTGTGTGTAAATTCCACACTTTTTTCATAAAAACAGTGTATTTCATCGTATTTTTTTATATATACTATACTATATGTGTGTTCTCTGTTTTCACATTCCTTGGGAATCAAACCATCTCGTTGTTGCCAGCACCATGCATTACTGTATGAGCAAGACAGGAAAGGACATAAGAGACACATTGACTCTGGATTACTCCTCCTCTCACTAAGAAAGAAACATCAATGTTTAGAGGTGATGTTGTACCACACCGATCAGGACGGGGTGCATCTTTTTCCCTGCTCTCAGCATATCCTAGCTCTGCAGCGCAGTGTCACTTCTGCCACTGATATGCTGCAGTGAAGTCAAATCCTACACTTACCCTGCTTCATTTCATTCTTTCATCTGCAATGAGAGTCTGAAAAGTCCCATATTTCATTACCTTGCACGGTAAGTTACACTCTTGTATGTTTCCCTTTAGTGATTTTTAGTGATACTGATATGTTTTTTCACCTTTGGTCTCATTTGGGCTTTGCTGATTCAAGGTGGCAGTTTTTTCAGAGGTAACTGGAGACACATGGACACACACACACACTGACTGTACACTATCCTGTCTGCTAATCAAATAAATAAATATACATGAAATATTGACATAAATATTGATTTTGTTATGAAGTTATTGATAGCATAGCCTATTACAATAAAGAAAATAAGACAAACACTGCAACAATGTTACAATAATGTAATATGGAAGTTCTCTGAGGTCATTTTCACAAGAGAAATACAAAACGGTGATTCAGGACTGATACCCAGCTAACAAAAATATGTTCCAAGAACGTTTTGCTAACGTTTCTATATAAGGTATGAAAACTTAATTTCTGAATGTTCTCTGACGTTCAAAACATCCAGTTTTTTAAATGTTTGAAAAAAAAAAAGCAAAAAAAAAAATTCTCGGTTATGTGAACATAAAGGGAACATTCAGTTCCAGACATAATGGGATTGATACTTTTGAATGTTCTCTGAACATTCTGAAATTAGTAACATTTAAAAAAAAATACACGAACATTCAACTAAAATGTTTCAGAAAAAAAAAACCATTTAATTATGTATGATGTATAGACAGTGTTTTTGTGCAAACGTTTGGAGAACATTATTAAAGACCAGATAACTTTAAACGAAAGTTCTATTAATATTACTGGAGAACTTTTGTTCATAACTTTGAGAGAACCTTGCCACAATGTTATCTAAAGTTCTATGAACTTTCCCTGTTAGCTGGGTATACAGCGTTGCCATGGATGACGTGAATATTAGAAAGTAATCTTTGGATGGCACTATTGACCTATCAGAATCAAGTATTCCAGAGAGCTGTGTTATAATAAGATCTGATAATCCATTTTCTCTGGATTAGAGTTTTTTTTTTTTTTTAAAGGCTCTGCCTTTAAAGCTTTAATACTCAAATCTGCATTGCAAGGTGTTATTTCTTCATGCTTCCTCACCAGTATAAATCTGCACTCAAAATGTCAGCTGCAGCGTTCTCTTTCTCAGAAGCACACAGCATAATCTTTAAAGTGGCTCAATTAATCTTCGCTGAGAGCGTTAAACAATACCTTAGCCCATTATTGCCTTCCTCTGCATGCAGCAATACTGGCAGACATGATCTTTGCACAATTTTGCTGACAGAAGGATTTTAGAGTTGTTTTAGGGTTAGGTTCCCCAAATAGGGGGCCAAATTGTAAATGGCATGACATTTTAATAAATGACTCATTTGTGCAATAATGTCACTCAAGGAAAGCGACCTCCTCATGGTCCACTAGACAAGTGGCTCAAATCTTTATGTTATCCTTAAGTGTAACTTTACACCTAAACTTGCTGTGCAGCGTATTGGAACTGCATGAAAGAACACCATCTCAGCAAGAATTATCCAACATCAGAGTTTCTCCTGGCCCTCTGGGAGCTGGGATCCTTTTCGTCCTTCCCTGCAATAAATCAAATCTTAAATGGAACAGTGTTTTGGATGAAGACACACACAGAGACACACATTATTTAGACACAGTGTGCATACTGAGTTAGACTCTAGTCTTGACATTAATAATCAAACACATTTCTCTCCCTCAAACCTTCATGCTTGAGTATTTTGCAGTCAGACGCCATTATCATGCCATATGCAGTCACAATCAGTTCATAGTTCTTCTGGAGATAATAATGGTTTCAAGACTTTAAACATCAGTGACCACAGACAAAACAGGAGTCTGTCTTCTTTACTAAAAGCATGGAGTTTCTATGGTTACTGACTAATCAAAGCAGTCCAGGGACTGTTCCGTTGCTCCTCCCTTCACTGCTGCCCGTGAAATCAGCTCAATTCATGATTTCATGAAACTCTGACCACCAACACTGAACCCACCTGCATCAGTCCGGACATTTTTAGTCTGCCTGGATTTCTTCCTAATAAAATGCTTTTTTAAGGTCATTATAGGATAGTTATATACAGGTAAATCTTCTCTTAGCATCGATATGGATAAATGTATGCTGTGCGTGTTGTTGATCATACAGAAATAGCCACTCAGATGTGGAATGGGCTTATGACTGTGGGATGGGAAGTGAGAGTTAATAATCCTATTATGAAATGTTATCAACAATATAAATGTTTTTAACGCGCATTTTTGTTTTCTATGCATTGTTGTGCGCAGAAGAGAGATGTTGATGAGGAAATAGCGTGCGATTTCTAGTAGCAAAGCTCATGACTGCCTCCTGGTGTGCAATTCCAACACTGACATGTCGACTGCAGATCCCAATCTATAGGCTACTACCAAAAGTTTGGAGGTGGTACGAATAATAAATTAACACTTTCCTTGTAGTTTCATTCAGCAGGACGCATTAAAAGTGAAAGTAAAGACATTGTTACAAAAACCTACTTCAAATAAATGCTTTTCTTTTGAACTTTCTATTTATCAAATAATCTTGACAAAAATGTGTCATGGATTCCATGAAAATAATTAGAACCGTTTTCAACATTGATAAGAAATGTTTCTTGAGCACCAAATCAGCATATTAGAACGATTTCTGAAGGATCATGTGACACTGAAGACAGTGTAATCAATGTCTGCTGAAAATTCGGTTTTGTCATCACAGGAATAAATTACAATTTAAAATATAAACAGATATTTGAAATTGCAATAATATTTCACATTACTGATTTTACTGTATTTTTAATCAAATAAATGCACCCTTGGTAAGCATAAGAGTATTTCTGAAATATTAAAAAAATGTATATCTAAACAGACTTGGCTCTAAAGACTTATTATTGGAGTGTGGAAATTAAGCATAATTATATTTTAACTCTAAATTTGTTAAAATGAAAATGTATTCTTATGGTTTATTTCCTTTTTGGTAACTATGTTACATTACATACATATACACACAAAATCATAAAATGCTGCACTGAACTGAAAGAATGTAATATATATATATATATATATATATATAAAAGAAAATCTCCAAGGAAAATTAGAATTTCAGTGGCTAATTGGTCTAAGCACTAACTTCAAGCAGTGATGTTTTTCCTTCCTATATTACATATATGCAGAGACAGTATACAGTAAGACTGGAGCTGGCAAGGCACTTGATTATGCTTTAGAACCTTCAATCTACACTTTGCAAAACACACTGTTAAATGAATGTTTATACATTTTCTAAAAAATAAATTAAAATGGAAGAAAATAGTATGACACCATTTAATAAATAATTAATTTTCCATTTGCATAAATCTCAAACATTCTTTTTTAAAAATCCAACAGGCAAAACATTTCATTAAATGCTGAACGACACCGACGTAATCATTTGACTTCCTGTGGTCAGATCAACAGATTTAAACACTACTAGAAATTTCAGAGTTGGCTCAGAAAGCCCAAATATGGGAGTTGAAAAAATGCTTTAAGAAAAAAACGAGGTGTAAATAAAAAAAAAAAAAAAAAAAGGAAAAGCAGTAAGCTAGCAGCATTGATTACCATTTAACAGCTGTTTACTTTCCTCTCTACCAGCAAATCATCTAATTTCTCATTCTTAATTCATTACATTTTTAAATCCATATTTAAAACTACTTCACAGATGTTAAGATCTTCCACGACTTGTAATTTTCCGCAAATTTTGAAGGAGAGATGAGAGTGAACCCCTGTGGCACCAGGATGGGCTATCTTTGCTTCTCTTGAACTGGTGCAATGCAATGTCCCATTTTAGCAAAGAGAACAGAACATTTCTGTACATGAAAATCTTCAAATGACGTCACAACAGGACACTACCTGGAACAAACACAAACGAGGTAAGAATGCACTAGATAAACAACATATACTTCAGAAAAGGAAAGTAAACCATTGACTCACTTTCTGCTACTCAGTGTCCATGTAACAGAACCTGTATATCTGAAAGTTTCGAGCAACTGGGTGTTGTCATTTTCTGCGCTCTTTGGTACAAGTCTGTGTCCCCAAAGTAACGTGCCCGATACAACAAGCCTTCCTCTGCAAATAAGAGCACAGATGTCCAGGTTTTCAGAATATTATACAAAATTACATTTGCATTATGTGGACATTTTTTACATAATATATAGATATGCATTCTTCAGCAGCTTAAAATGAATAACATACTTTGTTGTTTCTCCTTCCAGCAGTTGTTTCTTAGGTTTGATATATAGTCGTCCTCCACACTTTGTTCAACATTCTTGAGATTCATCCCCGTATATTCTTCTGAGAAATGGTCGCCAACATAGTAAGGCACCTTCAGAGTAGCAGTGTGTCGCCTGTTTGTGTGGCCCATGGATCTAAAGCAGGTGGAATGTACGATAACGTCAGAGATATTTATCACCCGCAAGACAACCATCATTCTTCAAAATAACAAAATGAACATGTTTTTGCTTTCACTTTAAACATTTTTTGTAACATTGAGGTTTAAAGAATGAAAACAAACAATACATGGTAACTTAGCGTGACATCTAGCTCAAAATGCACAATGAGATAGAGAAAGAGCTTTTAACTTTAAAAAGTGCCTTAACTTTTAAAGTGCCCCTATTGTGCTATTTTAAAGGTTCCTAATTTTGTTTTGGAGGTCTCTTAGAATATGCATCCAAGATCAAAAAACACTTCAATTTTTCTCATAACATAGATGCACATCACCTAATTTTTCAAAGAGTCTGAAAAAGGTTCTCTCTAAATCCCTCCTTTCTGCAAGCCTACTTCGCTCTGATTGGTCAGATGGCACAGTCTGTTGTGATTGGTCTACCGCTTACAGCACATGTCGGAAACGTAGCGCCTATTACCATAACTGAATTTCAGTTCCAGAGGCTTCCCCAGCACTTGATACACAGTGATATGAACGATGTCATCAGTTTTTCCGTATCAATTCCAGAGCGAATCGTCATCCTTTTGAAGCGCATGAAAAATGGATTTGCAGCGCTGAAAATAGCGTCTTCTTGACATGACAACATGAACCAAACTCATCCAGACCTCAGCTACAACTACAGTGTTTGAGGGCAAGTCAAAGTAGACGTTGTTCGCCGGCAGCCAATGAACAGCATAGTCTGGCATTATGCAAATTTGTTACATTGTTACATATGTATGTGTAACAGAGGCAAGCTTGTAAAAGCTGTGCAAGTGAACCTCACTCCCCTGATCTCAAGAAGCGCTAGAGACGGACGCTAGAGACTGTGGTCTTTAGTGTCCTTGTTAGCACTTGCCTCCCATCCTATGCGGTTTGAATCCCGATCAGTGCGGGTGGAGTAGGACCGGTTACATTTGGTGCCGTGACCCGGATGGGAGTGAGGTTTAGGGGGTGACACTAGAGACTGCTGCCTTTAGTGTCCTTGTTAGCGTCTTCCACCCATGCCGGAGACACCAGTTTGAATCCTGCTCGGAGCGGTTCGAGTAGAACCGGTTACATTTGGTGCCCTGACCCAGATGTGAGTGAGGTTTAGGGGGGTGAGTGTAATGGAGGCAAGCTAGTAAAAACTGTGGGAGTAAACCTCACTCCCCTGATCTCAAGAGGCTCGCTAGCGACTGATGCTAGATACTGTGGTCTTTAGCATTGTTGCCAATTGCTTTCAGTTGAAAGTAGCTAAAACTGGTCACTAAATGTCGCTAGACGACGTCATACTGGCAAGTCCACCGATCTGTATTAATATAAATATAGATCAGTGGGCAAGTCATGGAATCTAGATAATGTTTGTCCAAGAAGTTGCTAGATTTGTCGCTAGACTTTTGAAAAAAATGTCTCAAAAGGAGCGGGGAAGTCACTAAATCTAGCGACAAAATCGCTAAATTGGCAGCACTGGTCTTTAGTGTCCTTGTTAATTGCCCACATCCCATCCCATGCGGTTCAAATCCCACTCAGAGCGGGTCAAGTAGGACCGGTTACGTTTGGTGCCGTGACCCAGACGGGAGTGAGGTTTAAGGGGGTGAGTGTAATGGAGGCAAGCTAGTAAAAGCTGTGCGAGTAAACCTCACTCCCCTGATCTCAAGAGGCGTTCTAGCGACTGACGCTAGAGACTGTGGTCTTCTGCGTCCTTGTAAGCACCCGCCTCCCATACCATGCGGTTCGATTCCCGCTCAGAGCGGGTCGAGTAGGACCGGTTACATTTGGTGCCGTGACCCGGATGGGAGTGAGGTTTAGGGAGTGATGCTAGAGACTGCGGCCTTTAGGGTCCTTGTTAGAGTCTGCCTCCAGCGCCGGAGACGCCGGTTCGAATCCCACTCGGAGCGGGTCAAGTAGGACCAGTTACATTTGGTGCCCTGATCCGAATGGGAGTGATGTTTAGGGGGGTGAGTGTAACGGAGGAAAGCTAGTAAGAGCTATGCGAGTAAACCTCACTCCCCTGGCCTCGAGGCGTCGCTAGAGACTGACGCTAGAGACGGACGCTAGAGACTGCGGTCTTTAGCGTCGTTGTTAGTGCCTGCCTCCAATGCCGGGTAGAATCCTGCTCGGAGCTGGTCAAGTAGCACCAGTAACAGGAAGTGAGACTGGAATTGCTGACGACTCGTTTCAGCAGTTCAGAATCTATTCTTTCTTTTTACAAGAAAAAAAAACTATTTTTGATGTGCACTTTAAGCTTTAAAACTTTGCAGACCTTTTACATTCACAAACAGCTAAATTACATACTATATAAAAAGTAATATTCAAAAAAGCATATTAGTGGCATTTTAAGCAAGTATGGTCACACATCAGCTTAAAATAGTGTATAATAATAATAATAATAATAATAATAATATTATACCAAGTACACCAGATCATATATTTAAGATAATGCACATTTTGGTCAATGTTTGGTCTTACGGTCTGTGGCTGAGGCTGTATGGAGGACTGGAAACCATCATCTGGCTGAGAGCTGATACTATGATCAGAATGAGTATGGGCATCAGCTGTACAAACAAGGCAAGGCCACCCTGGATAACAAAATTCATTTATTCAAATAAAATAACTACACCATGACACAATGAAAAAGCTGCTGTTATATTCCAGCAGTCTGAATAATTATTTTAAAAGCATAACAACAGCTCAGTTAGTTATCAGGCTCTTACTTCTCTCTGTTGTTCTCGTCGTTCGGGTCGCTGCTGATGGCCAAACCTCATCCTGCCATTGCTGTACACATGTACATTACCTAGAAACATAAACAGAAATGGCACATTGACACATTTGTGGATTTTGAATGTATTCGACCACAGCCACTAACATGTTGCATTTCTTAAACCACATTTCAAGGTCACATGACTCACTGGTTGGAAATCCACCTCCAAAGAACATATTGAAAAGGTCCTCAGGGGAAATATCAGCCTCGAAATTTCTATGATGTGTCCTATGCCTGTGAGTTGGGTGGGCTTTTTCTTCACCATAGACATCATACTGCCTTCTTTTTTCAGGGTTACTGAGAACTGCGTAAGCATTACCTATAGCTGTTGAAGACCAGGAAACAGAACAAATTAGAAGACCACATGCAAACTTTCTCCATACTGAGAAGAAACGCTGAACGCATGAGTTTAAGTCATGTATTATACCTTTAAATGCTTCAGTGGCACCGGGTGCGTGGTTTTTATCTGGATGAAACTTTAGAGCCAACTTTCGGTAGGCTTTTTTCAGATCCTCCTCAGAGGCTTCTTTACTGACTCCAAGAATCTCATAATAGTCCTTACACCTCTTAATTCTGCATCAAGAGAAAGACAGATCGCAGTATAATAGGAAGAACGTAGTTAGGTGATGAAACCACTATGCACACATATAAATCAAAATCTTCATCACAGAAATAATGTCCACAGCCTAGACTTTTAAGCAAGTAGTCTGAAATAAATAACAGACCTTTTGACAGCATCCAGCTGCTCTGATGTGTATGGTTTGGCAGATTCTGTGGCACCATGTCCAGAGGAGTGATCTCCAGTGCTGTGGCTTCTGTTTCGTAAACCATCATGTTCTCCGTTGTTTTCTTCACTTGCAGAAGGTCCTCCATTCTGAGCAATAGACTCTAGTAAAGCTGAGACAAGAGCACTTGCATTTTAATAAGAAGCACTGATGTCTGTCTGTCTGTCTGTCTATCCGTCTATCTATCTATCCCCACTCTATTTATCTATCTATCTAGAAATGAAAATAATTAAGATTAAAATTTCGATTTACCTTATATTATACAAGATTACATTACCTATTTAATGTAAATAGTATATTGACAACCAACAGAAGTGATATATAACCAAGAGCAATAAATATATGGTTCGAGTTTATATAACAACATACAGTTTGATCATTTAAAAGCAGAAAATTCTGTTATTTCACAGTTATAAGAGATCGAGATCCCAGGGCCTTAATTACCGTCTAACTACAGGCTTCGGGTTTTCCAGTGGCCCTTTAACAGACCTCATACGATCTCCATTATACACTTATTTACATTACACGCACATCTCGCCTTGTCGGTGGGAAACAGTCTCTGTGCCTTCTCGAGGAACCGTCTGGCTTTGTCGGGCTCATTATCTCGCAGCGATGCGATCGCTATTTCGATGCAGCGTTCCGCTTCGTCCTTGTTTGATTCCATTGCGACGGCGGAACTGATGACTGATCTCTTTCCTGGCCCAACAGACGCAGCTTGATGACGTTTGCAACAACGTCAAGAGTTTTTCACTAGTGGATAGAACGTCCACTCTGTAAGCTAAGGTTTCACATACTGTAAAATTACTTAACTTATAAATAATAATAATAATAATAATAATAATAATAATATAATAATAACAATAATAAATTACTAGAGATACAATAAAAATTCTGCTATATATATTTTAAAACTTCAATAAAAAACTTACAATAAAAACTTCTGCTATAAAAGACTCACTTCTAAAATCTTTTCTTTATTTAACTAATAATAATAATAATAATAATAATAATAATAATAAATGTGGCAGATTCCTGAAGAAATACAAGAAATGTTTGGTGATTCAATTGGTAACGTTTAATCTACTTTCCTCTACTTATCAATGTTTTACATTTTATTTGATTTATTCATTTATTGTTTTTATTTAATATATTTTAAAATCACGTTAATATATAATTCTTTATTTTATTTTTTACTTCATTCATTCTTTTGTTTATTCTGCTTATCTATGGGTGTTTGTTCACCTGAAGGTGTTTGTACAATATAATTTCTGTTCCTTTAATAATAGCAATAATGATGATGATGATAATAATAATAATAATAATAATAATAATAATAATAAATTACTAGAGATACAATAAAAATTCTGCTATATATATTTTAAAACTTCAATAAAAAACTTACAATAAAAACTTCTGCTATAAAAGACTCACTTCTAAAATCTTTTCTTTATTTAACTAATAATAATAATAATAATAATAATAATAATAATAAATGTGGCAGATTCCTGAAGAAATACAAGAAATGTTTGGTGATTCAATTGGTAACGTTTAATCTACTTTCCTCTACTTATCAATGTTTTACATTTTATTTGATTTATTCATTTATTGTTTTTATTTAATATATTTTAAAATCACGTTAATATATAATTCTTTATTTTATTTTTTACTTCATTCATTCTTTTGTTTATTCTGCTTATCTATGGGTGTTTGTTCACCTGAAGGTGTTTGTACAATATAATTTCTGTTCCTTTAATAATAGCAATAATGATGATGATGATAATAATAATAATAATAATAATAATAATAATTATTATTATTATTATTATTAGTAGTAGTAGTAGTATTTACAAAGCCTACAATGATAGGTTTTACAATGCAAAATAAAGCTGTTGTTGATCTTTTCATTCTTTAATTTTCTTTGTTTTTTTTGTTTTTTTTTTTTTTGTTTTTTTTTGTCTTTTATTTACCTTTGTTTTTTTATTTACGGTGTAGGTTGTCACAACGGAAATCTGCAATTAAACAGAATATAGTAGACTTTTAATATCATAGTAACAGTAAAAAATAAATAAAATAAATGCAAAAATAATGAAACAGCAAAAAATAAATAAATAAATAAATAAAAAAATAAAAAAAATGTGAAAACAAAAGTAGTACTTCCGGAAAACGACTGTTGCGGTCTGAAAGCAGAGTGGGCGAACTAGTAAAGAGAGTAACGTCATTAGAGCGTCGTATCAAGTTGGCACATGGAAAAAGGTGAAGGAACAATATTTGTTTTACCGGACTGTTGACAGTTTACACGTGTATGTTGTGAGACAGAATATATCTAGACTAGACACTGACGCGATGAACATCATAATGTATTTGAGCATGTGACCCCACGGGCTTACAGAGTATACAAATCTGCACCAATGTCGCGTGCATATGAAACAATGCGCTTACATTTAACCTGGCCATTGTTGAAACAAATCGTCACTGTACCAAAAATATGTTTCAGTTATTCAATAACCAGCCGCTGTGCTGTCAATACTGGCTGTAAGCCTGTTAAGAGAAGAAAAGAAAGGAAACCCAAACTACCTGCTGACTGGCATACTCTTTCCTGGGAAGAAAGACTGGCTGACACTGTGACACCTTTATGGAGAATGAGTTATGAGGAGCAGCTCCAGTGGAAACAAGAGCAGCAGCACAAGATCTTGCTTGAGATGACAAAACAACTGGCTCAAGATTCAATGCACCCTTTTTCAAATTACTTAAGATTCCCACTCCTTCCTATAGTAGCCTCACCAGTGAGTGATGGATACCGCAATAAATCAACCTTCTCTGTCAACAAAGGTGTAGACGGGAATCCAAAAACTGTTGGATTTTATATCGGAAATGGAAAAACGGGTAACATAGTCTGTGTCCATGGTGACCATCTCCCGAACATGCCTTCAAAGCACAGCATGGTTGCAAGGTACTATGAAGATTTTATACGCCTCTCACCACTCAGACCATGCATTTTGTTTCATGATGGTGGTCACTGGAGAGAAATCACGATAAGAACAAATTCTGCTGGTCACACCATGGCCATAGTCTACTTCCATCCTCAAAACCTAAGACCTGAGGAGATTGGCATCCATAAAGATGCTCTGGTGGAGTACTTCACACAAGGTCCCGGAGCAGTTTGTCAGCTGGATTCTCTTTATTTCCAGGAGAGCACAATGACCCGTTGCAGTAATGAACAATCCCCCTATCAGCTTCTGTACGGACAGTCCCATATCTTTGAGGAGGTGCTTGGCTTCAAGTTCCGCATTTCTGCTGATTCTTTCTTCCAGGTGAATCGGGGAGCAGCGGAGGCTTTGTACAAAACTGTTGCGGAGCTGAATTGGGCTTGTGTTGGGGGCACCCTGCTGGATGTCTGCTGTGGTACTGGAGCCATTGGCATTTCGTTATCCCCACAGATGGAGAGAGTCATTGGCATAGAGCTCATTGAGCAGGCAGTCGAGGATGCCAAGTGTAATGCAGCACTAAACAGAGTTCATAACTGTGAATTTCTCTCAGGCAAAGCAGAAGTTGTTCTACCAGATATGATGCCCACTTTGAATTGTGATGGCGGGCTGACAGCCGTTGTGAATCCGTCCAGGGCTGGCCTACATTATCGAGTTGTCCGAGCTTTGAGGAATCACCCAGCCATAAGAAGGCTTGTCTATATATCATGCAAACCTGATGGGGAGGCAATGAGGAACTTTAGAGAGCTCTGCTGTGGTTCAGATTTTAAGAGGAAAATCACTGGAGAAGCCTTCACACCAACTGTGTCTGTCCCTGTGGACCTGTTTCCACACACTCCTCACTGTGAACTAGTGCTGGTTTTTGAGCGATAGTGGTTGAGTTTGAAAAAGTGAATGTCATTCCAGTGAATGTCTATTTATCTATGCCATTAAATGTCTGTGCAAAATTTTCAATGCAGTTACTCTTAATTACAATTTATATATATTTATATTTATGATGAGAACACAACAAGTTTACTAAAACTTTAAATTTAAAATGAAAATGGAAAAAATAAAAACTAAATCAATATATTAATAAAAACTATAATATAGATCTATATCTATCTATCTATATATATATATATATATATATATGTGTGTTAAGCCCAAAATTATTCATACCCTTGGTAAATATGAACAAAGACGGCTGTGAAAATAAAAATGCATCGTTAATCCTTTTGATCTTTTCTCATTTTTTCATTTTCATTGGAGAAGAAGAATTTTAAATGGGGGAGAAATCTCATTATGAAATAAATGTTTTTCTCTAATACACATTGCTCACAATTAATCATAACCTTTTATTCAATACTTTTTGTAAACTCCTTTTCCCAAGATAACAGCTCATAGTCTTCTTCTATTATGCCTGACAAGTTTGGAGAACACCTGAGAAGAGATCAGAGACCATTCCTCCATACAGAATCTCTCCAGATCCTTCACATTCCCAGCTCCATATTTGGTGCTTCTCCTCTTCAGTTCACCCCACTCATTTTCTATAGGGGACTGGGACGGCCATGGCAGAAGCTTCATTTTGTGATTTGATTTTGATGTTTGTTTTTGTATCATTGTCCTGTTGAAAGATCCAACCATGACTACTTTTTATCCCTGTGTGCACAAAACCCATCTTAAGTGTTTGCTGCCAAAAAGCTAATTTTTTTTGTTTCATCTGACCAGAATGTTTGAAAAGTAACTGACACTACTGGAACTTTAAATGGGATGGGTTCTATGGTCAGATGAAACAAAAAATGAGCTTTTTGGCAGCGAACACTTAAGATGGGTTTGGTGCACACAGGGATAAAAAAGTACCCCATGTGTACAATGAAATATACTGCTGGATCTTTAATGTTGTGGGCCTATTTTTCCGCTGGAGGTCCTGGACATCTTGTTCAGATACATGGCATCATGGATTCTATCAAATACCAACAGATAAAAAATCTAAACCTGACCGCCTCTGCTAGAAATCTTATAATGGGCCGTGGTCGGATCATCCATCAGGATAATGATACAAAAACAAACATCATTTTTGGCTTAACTGTATATACAGTATATATATTTGTTTAATACTAGCAGACCCCTTACATTATCACTAGGGGGTACTATTGCATCATCCCTCCATCTTGTGTAGCACTACATAAATGTAAATGTAAAGACAAGCCTGTGTATTTATTTATACTTACAGGATTTGTGAAGTCTGATGGTAAGTATGATCAAGTTGGTTGTGACAAATAGCACATTCCTTAAGCATTAACAGACAGTTCACATTTGAAAATATCTACAGTGCACCACAGAATAAACATATCATGACTAGCACAAATGTGCTGCATAACCATTTTCATGTGCCATGCTTTGACACAGAACCACAGTCGCTGACTTCAGCACAGTTATGTGTGACTGAGAAGGGCTGATGATTTGGATGAAGCATGCTTACAGCGAATCACCTGCTGAACTAGACAAAAACTATAGTAAGTGCACTGATCGAGCAAACATTGTGTAAATGGTTGACTTTTTGACCAGTCACTGGGTGGCTGAGCTGTTTTGTGCAGTTAATATGAGTGCAAAATACAATCCCATTCAATTATGGTAATGTGCTCAGCAGTAGCCTACATTTTAAAATTGGAGATGAGTTCTGCTTATGGGAGATTATAGTAGCCCCTTTCCCACTGCATGAATTGATGCCTGGTTGAGGAACTGTCATTTTAGCACGTAAGGATCCATAGTTCCTCTTTTGAGATAATCTTAGCTGTTTTAGCACATGAGTAGCTCTTCTTTAGAGGAACGAAATGTCGGAAAATGGCTTGTGTTCACCAGTAGGCCTAGGACTGAATTAGTAACAAAATAATCTCTTATTCTTGTTGAATATTTAAAGGTTTGCATTTGAATCACATTTAAATACAAACTTATTTGTATTTTAGCATTGTAAGGCTCACTGTACACTCTTAAAAATAAACGTTTCAAAAGGAGGTTTTCACAATGCAATAGAAGAACCATTTTGGGTTCCCCAGAGAACCCAAAAAAGAACTGTTTTTTTCTTAGTGTGAAGAACATTTTAATAATCTAAAGAAACTTTTTCCAAAATAAAGTTCCATGGATGTTAAAGTTCTTAATAGAACCATCAATGCCAATAAAGAACCTTTATTTTCAGTCACCACATTACAGATATATTATCATATATGCAGAAAGTATTACATTGAAACTGTATGCATTCATATTAGCAATGCTAACTCAACAAATGCCCATAACATAGACTATTTTTATGTCTCTGGTAATAAAAACATTGTTTTTGCAAAATAGCCCGATTTAGGAAACACGTATGTGCTAGAAAGGCAAAAACCCTGCATTTCCTAATTTACTCATGGGCATTAAAAGGCACAAGCTTTGTTGTGACCTGATCTTTATCACATAGTGAGAGTAAACAGCTAAAGTGTTGGCTATCAAAAACCAGCGTTCATGGCGTCCACAACATGAGCATCAGATAACCGGGGAACCAATGAAACTGGTAGGGCAGGATGGCATCCTTTCAGCCTCGCCCAATTGCATCATTTTAAACGAATTCAGTCGCTTAGACACGCAAAAAATTATTCACTCGACGGGAGAACCTTCCTGCTCTCATCAATCAAATTGCGATAATTCTTTATGGTTGCACTCGAACAAGGTAAGCGCGTAGCAGTTGCGAGAATGCGCGTTTATTTCAGCGCGTGCCTTTTTTGTGACAGAAGTCACACCCATTTTGTGCAGAATTTTCATTGTATGCGTGGTTCAAGGGCTTTGTCTTTTAATATAATAATAATTGAAATGGCAGATGGCTCTTCTTTGCCGACGGTCATGAAAATATAATCGAGTCGTTCTCTTTACAGGAGACTAAAACGAGAATGAAAGCAATGGCCGAAACGACGACGACGACAGATGATGTTTATGATGATGCTTACGAGGAGAAACAGGGCCCGAGACCTCCAATTCAAATCGTATGGAGAAACGTTATATTAATGTCTCTTCTGCACCTAGGAGCTCTTTATGGACTGACGATTCTTCCATCTGTCTCTATCTTAACGCTCATATGGAGTGAGTATGTTGCGCTTATTGTGAACTGACTGTATTTTTTTAGGTTTGTAATAGCAACTTGTTCCTGTGTTTATTGCGTTTCTATTTTTATGGCCTAATGGTAATGTATAGAGAGACTGGGGAATGTTGTAATGTCTGTAACTCCGTGTTTTATGCATCTCAGGCCTATTTATAATATTCCTGTCTTTGTTTGCTAAAGAAAAAATCTACTATTTATCTCTAAATTCTTTAAACTAATGCAAAGTTATTGCTATTTTTACGACCTACAGCCTACCAGGGTGATTTGTAGCACTAGCAAATATGGATATTTTAAATTGTGTGCATTTGTTGTGATAATATAAATACTAATATAAGTACTTGTAAATATTTAATATGCCATCACCACTCCCACCATAACCCTCATTAAAACATACAGTAAATATTTAATTCAAAACTGTGAATAAAATTGGAAACAAATTTATAAATAAACCATAAAAAAAGCATGAAAATGTTGGTTATTTTCACAGTGTTCAGTGAAAGTCTATTTTGCGCAATCTGCATACAGTAGAAGTGCATTGAAAATATATTGGTGTGGATTTTATGTCAAATTAAATAGAAAAATCTGCTGATTTGGATGATCTCAGTTCTGTCATTTAACATCTATGATCACAAATCAAATGATAAATCAGACATGAAATCTCACTTTCTTAGCTCAGAATAGTCCTATAAATCTTTTATATTTTTATACATCCTTACAATGTCTGCTGTCACCTTAGGAGGCTGGTGGTCATGTATGATAGTGATTTAACCCCTATAGCTCATGCATAATTGGTTAAAATGAAAAAAACACTTCCTGGTTTCTCTTCTTTTTGTGTCAAGCAGATGAATTTCTTCTGATACAGGTTTAAAGTTGTGATAATTATTCTCAGATATTATCATTGATGTGTCATTTTCCATATGTCAGGCCAATTTTTCTCAGCTAAATTTATTATGTAGAACAATGTTAAAAATATTTTGTAAGAGTGCGTGAGTGATAGCGAGACAGTCCCGTGAATAACTTGAAATCCTACCAAAATCTAAACTGGGCTGCACTGTTGTGTACATTTTTGGCATCACAACACCGCATATTATTGCACCCAGTCGAACAAAGAACAATTGCTGTTGAAATAGGCTCTCCATTGTAAATTGAGCAGGGTCATAACAGTGTGCCCTTCTTCACAGTCTGTGGCCTGTTATCCCACATCCCTAGCAGCCTGGTCTGACAACACACAGCGAGACATTCTGTCCTCTCATAGAACGAATCAAGGGTGCACACACCGTTACACACTATAGAAGCTGTGTGTAGTTCAGGCTAATTTGTTTTTAAACATTCTGTTCTGTTTTCTCTCTTAATGTGACAGCGGGAGTGTGTTTCATGGTAAGTGCTCTTGGAATAACCGCTGGCGCCCATCGCCTTTGGAGCCACAGGTCCTACAAAGCCTCATTGCCATTACGAATCTTCCTAGCGGTTGCAAACTCTATGGCTTTTCAGGTAAAACATTTTTAAGTGGATGAAACAATTTTCCATATTAAATAATGCAATGTGAATGCAGCTCAGATGGACGTGGTAGGGCGTAGTGGTTAAAGATCTGGGCTAATAGGTTCAAAACCCACAAGAGCCAAATTATCACCATTGTGCCCTTTGAGCAAAGCAATTAACCCCAGGGCGTTCACCTTATTACAGGGAGATTGTCCCTGTAATAAGTATACTGTAATTCACTTTGGTTAAAAGCATCTGCCAAATGATTACTTATACTTGCTGAATAGGTTTGTTATTCTTTTTGCAGCTTTCATTCACTTTTACTCCACTGATGTGTATATATATCCTTTTAGAATGATATCTATGAGTGGGCCAGAGATCATCGTGTCCACCACAAGTTTTCCGAGACTGATGCGGACCCACACAATGCCCGCAGAGGATTCTTCTTTGCTCACATTGGCTGGTTGCTGGTCCGCAAACACCCAGAAGTTATTGAGAAAGGACGCAAGCTGGAGCTCACTGACCTTAAAGCAGATGGGGTTGTAATGTTTCAGAGGAGGTCAGTAAGAAAATGTGACAGTTCAGATTTAGTCTTATAAATCTTCTCACCTACACTAAAGTTCAAAAGCTTGGGGTCAGTAAGATACATTACTTTTGTGTTGACATATTATCACTGAAAAAAGTATAAATACATTCTTCATAAAATGTTTTTCTCTTTATAATAACATAAAATTTATTGTTGCTTTGTATTGGCCATTAAAAAAAACTCTTCTGTTTTGATTTAAATATTTGGATAAACTCAAAACTGATTCAATTGATCAACAATATATCTGATACAATAGCGCTGAATAATTTAAACAGTATTTACTGTGAATGTACAAGACAGGAAAAACTTTGATCCAGGTTTTGTCAGTTCTTATGAGCTAAAACATTTTTACGCATTTTTTAGTTAAAATATTCATTACACCTCTGTGACCCTGTCATTAGGAGTGCCCATCTGAACCAGGCCCCATATTTGGCTCTGGGTAGTATAATTACAATCCCTTCCCATGACTTTAAATGACGTCCAACAAAAGTGCTGAGCTTTTTGATAAGGGTTTAAAAACGTGTTCTTTCATAGAATTGCAGGATCAGATAATGGGAGAACAGCTGGTTAGTCAGCATTTCAAACTGCGTGTTGTTGTCCAGCTGAAGTTTAACAGATGTTGTTAATTCAGATAATCTGTGACATACAATAGAAGTACAGCAATCGGAATGTTTGTTTTGAATATCTTACATTTCTCTGTTCCTAGGCATTACAAGTTATCTGTGGTGGTGATGTGCTTTCTTATCCCCACGTTTGTACCTTGGTACTTTTGGGAAGAGAGTCTCTTGACCGGTTACTTTGTCCCTTGCCTGTTGAGATACACTGTGGTCCTTAATGCAACCTGGCTGGTCAACAGTGCAGCTCACATGTGGGGAATGAGGCCCTATGACATCAACATCAATCCCAGAGAGAACAAGTTTGTTGCCTTTAGTGCCATTGGTAAGAACAATGTCTTTTGTTCTTTTCCAGCTTAATATTTATTCATTCATAATTTATTAATTTATAACTATAATTTTTTTTTTTTTTAAATAATCTTTTTTGCACATTTATTTATTTATATATATATATATATATATATATATATTAGGGCTGTTGATTAATTAGTTAATTAGTTACAGTGAAAAATAATGTGTTAAAATTTTTAACGCAATTAACGCACCCACCCCGCCCCTGATCTATGTAGGTCATCTGACATTTCATACAGTTCATTGATGACGAATATGAAGCAGGGCAACAACTCACTGCGTGATGGAGCATATAGAATGAAGTTAGAATGATCCTAAAATTCAAGATATCTGGGCAAAAATGCCCCTGTATGAGTTTTCCTCTCATATTTATGTCATATGATATAGTAAGCTATATCACACCAGTAACCAGTGCAATATCACACGAGTGCTGTTTTTGTCCCGAATAGCACACGTGCAAATGTGATATTGATTTTATACAACAGTTCAATAAATCAGAAGTTAATATTGTGTTATATTTTAGACATAATATTGTCTGCTTTTGCTCAATTTTGCCAATGAAAATATTACCTATAAAGAAAGAGCGTCTCAGAGAAGCGTTTCGTTTCTGAATGAATCCGCGTTTTGAGCGAATCAATCGGGTGAATCAATGATTCAATGGCCCATTGATAAAGAGTGCCATTTACTTCATTCCAGAATGAATCGGCTTTTTGAACGAAAATTATTAAGTATTTCCATATTAATAATAATAATTAAAAAAAAAAAAAAAAAAAACATTAAAGAGAGAGTTTACCCAAAAATGAAAATTCTGTCCGCATTTACTCACCCTCATGTTGAATCGAATCAAATATTTCTTTCTAAAGCAACTTTCTGTAATGTCTCTTTGATGATCTTTTGGGGGTAATTTCTCAGCCAAATTTGATGTGTGATTAAATTGCGATTAATTAGATTAATTAATCGCCACATTGTGTAATTAATTAGATTAAAAAATTTAATCGCTTGACAGCCCTAATATATATATACATATATATATATATATATATATATATATATACACACTACCGGTCAAAAGTTATAAGAGACTTTGCTCAAAAACATTAAAAATAGTAATGTTTCCAAACTTTTGACCGGTAGTGTGTGTATATATATGTGTATATATATATATATATATATATATATATATATGTGTGTATGTAAAAGTATGGAAGCAGATAAATTGCTTTATGTATTTTTAAATAAAATATTAATAGTATATATTAAATAATATAAATATTATAAATATTATTAAATCTATACAAACACATTTAATCACACAGAAAAGTACAGGATATTGCACTTGAATGCACAAGTAAACCAAAAAGAGCAATATTATGTATGTACCATTCAAAAGTTTGGGGTCAGTAATATCTCTTTTAAAGAAGTCTCTTAAGCTCACCAAGGCTGCTTTAATTTAATCAAAATTACAGTAAAAGCTGTAATATTGTGAAATATTGCAATTTAAAACAACTGTTTTTTATTTGAATATATTTTAAAATGTAATTTATTCCTGTGATGGTAAAGCTGATTTTTCAGCAGCCATTACTCTAGTCTCCAGTGTCACATGATCAGTGTTGGGGAAAGTTACTTTTAAAAGTAGTGTGTTACAATATTGCGTTACTCCCTAAAAAGTAACTAATTGTGTTACTTAGTTACTTTTTATGGAAAGTAATGCGTTACATTACTTTTGCGTTACTTTTTCTCACCTGGGCTTGACTTGCTTGTTTGTTTTTTAATTAAAAAATTTATAACATTTTAATTAAAAAAAAATTTTCACACCAAAAGTGAAATGAATAAGCCTCCGACAGAAGGAAATGCAAATTCATGCCTGTACAGTAGAGGTCAATAAACTGGAAATCAAAGCAACTTGCGTTACTTGAAAAAGTAACTCAGATATTTTGTTGCAGTACTTTACTCATTACTTTAAAAAAGTAATCTAATTATGTAACTCAAGTTACTTGTAATGCATTACCCCCAACACTGCACATGATCCTTCAGAAATCATTCCAATATGCTGATTTGATGCTCAGAAAGCATTTCTTATTATTATCAATGTTAAAAACAGTTGTGCTGCTTAATATTTTTGTGGAAACCGTGATACATTTTTTCAGGATTCTTGATAAATAGAAAGAAGGGGCATTTATTTGAAATAAACTTATTTTATATATGCTGATTGGAATATATATACATTTTTATATATGCAATTTAATTTCAGGTGAAGGATTTCACAACTATCATCACACATTCCCCCATGATTATGCTACAAGTGAGTTTGGCAGTCGGCTGAATGTGACCAAAGTGTTTATCGATCTCATGTGCTTCTTGGGACTGGCCAAGGATTGCAGGAGGGTAACTCGTGAGACCATCTTGGCCCGTGTTCAACGCACCGGTGATGGCAGCCACAAAAGTGGTTGATTTGATCAGTACATACCAGAAACAAACAAACAACAACAACAAAAAAAAGTTATAAGCCAACATATACAAAAGCATTTCTTAGTGTGCAATGAAGATTGATCTGTATACACTCTCATATGAAATAAGAATCTCTAGAGTGTGTTGGACTAATATGTGTTCTTAAGAATTCTTTCCTTTTCATGACTGTGGGGGATTATTTTCAGAGATGGTAAAGGCAATAGATTGGGAGGATAATTATGTCTCAGTCTGCCTCAAGAGGCAAGAGATGGTACTTCACTAGTTAAACATCCATGTGCCTCATTACAGCCCTCTGTCATGAATAGTTTTCTCTGGCTAAGCACTTATGGTTCTGATTTAAAAATATCATTCCAGAGCTGTAAAATGCAATGCAAGCTGTAAAATTAAGATGACATGCCATTAATATACTGGCACTACATTTTCTTAGGTGATAAAATCTGATTTCCATTTGAAACTGAAATAACTTTAATGACCACTGAAGGATTAATTTACAGATCAGTATATGTAGTAAAATATAAGACTGTGCCACAGAAAAGTCCATGGGAAAATTGTTCTCGATTCATTTAAAATTGATGATTGCGATTAGTTCTGTTTAGAATAATTTTGTTAGTATTGACAGTAGACCTATACATTGAAATACATCTTCTGTCATTACTGATCATATTTTTTTCACATTATTATTATTATTATTATTATTATTTAAATAAATTATTCTACATGCCAATGCAAATGTCAGATCAGTGGTGCTTATAATGAGGAATTTCCTCAAGTGAAATGAGCAGTTCATCAGAAATTTGTATTTCATTTTCCATATTGCATAGCTCTTTATCTGGTTTCCTTGGACAATTGTGGTGCTGTAAAAGAGTACCTGTGGTGCCCAGGTATATGGTGACCTCTTTTCTAATTAAATACATAGAAGCATCAAAGGACTATTTCAAGTATTTTGAAAAATATTTAACCAAAAAATTTTTTTGAAAGAAATGTATCTGTTGGGGTAAATGTATTAAGGTGTACATTTATTCTAGCAGATTTATTACAGGACATTTATTTGTCCTCGTTATATAATCCAAGGATTGGAATATTTAATTGTCTTCATCAGATAGTATCTTGCCCTTTGCCTTATAGAATAGGGAGATTTTGGGTTAGACTCAAAATTGAAAATGCAAAAATGATGTATAGCATCAGAAGAATTGTTATAAACTTATGAAGTTTTAAATCAGATGTATAATTCGGGATGGGCTCTTTTCTCGGCTCTTCTTTGATGAATGAATGACAACCTGTAGCTCCCTACAAATATTCCTTCTCACAAATGTTTGATAGGTTGTTAGTGGTATTCATTTCTCCAAATATAAGAAAAATATTCTCACCAAATGCTATATATTTAAAACATACACCCATGTTTAGGAAGGAGACACAAATTGACACTATGTTTTACAGCTTAATTATTTATACAGTGTTGACCTTTGATGTCCGGGAGCCTTAATGGGCACATTTTCAAGGAATGTTGTTTCATGTACCATAAACCAAAATTTCTATAAGTAGGAGAGTTTTGCGAGTTGTACCGTGAGTTTTGTTATGAATCAATATTAATCTTTTCTTAATTGAATAAAATGTGTGTATATCTGAAAATGTAGTCTCAACAGATCTTCTTTTGTGGTGCCAACCAGTGTATATTCATAAATGTCCGAGACCACCATGTCATTTTTAAAGCAAAATTTAATGCAGCTTATTCAATGTGATTCATTTCTATGAATTAAACGTTCACGCGAGCGCGAAAATGTCTGCCTTTAGCGATGGGTAACTTCGTAAAACATGTTTTTGAACATAAAATAATGATTTTCTGTGGAACCCTAAATTACACAAAAAATAGCTTATTGAAATTTAAACCTGAAAACTGAATTACTAAACCTGTTGGTTGGTAGTTTTATTTATGGTTCATCTTTGAAAAAATAAAAAGTAAAAACTTTTGCGAGCACATGATAAAGCCATTAAATAAATGTTACGTAAAATTTTAGGTAAACGTCCATTGCGTATTATTTTACAATCATGAATTGGCCCATATATTTTGTGTTTAAGGTTTTGGGGGGCGTTTTAGATTAAGACCGTATAATCTACTCACATTCAGATAGACCAAACAGTGGATTTAGAAATGAATTTTCTTTTTATAGTGGCAAATTCGCTTTACTTCATACTCATGAAAGCCTTTTAAAGCCTAATCCAAAAACATCCCTCTGGAATCTCCCAAATAACTTTCCTAATCCTAATTTGCACACGAGAAGATACGCGAACGTCAAAGAAGCAGAACCTAAAGGTCATGAAGCGTCATATATGGACTAAACTGAGAAAAACGCTAAAATAACACTTTAAAAACAGCTACGAAGTCCTCCTCAAGACGCAAACATACAATCGTATAGGCTATCGATTATCCTCCTTATCTATCCCAGCTGTTTATTTGAATCTTTAAATTAAACTCCTCGCGCCAGTGGATTCCTTCAGCATTGTGCCGTTTTGAAACGTAATGATAAAAAAACTTTTAACGCAGTCAGTAAAAAAAACAAAAAGTTAGCCACAGACAGTCCTGCGCATTATTTTTTACATTCTAAAAATGTTTCGACTATTTAACTTAAATTCAATTTATCAGCCTTTCTGCGCATTTAACCGGATTTCAGCGGATCTTAACTAAATCTATTCATAAATTGAATTTAACATGCTTATAAGCCTATACATTTCTCTGAACGCTACAAATAACATTCGTCGTTTGATCCAGTAGATAATGTCAGTAATCCCTGCGCGTTATCAGCCACTACTGTATCAGCTCCTTTCATGCTGCTCTTGAAATTGAGTTTTAAGGCACAACCTTAGAGATGCCATCCTGATTTCATATTAATTCACTCCAACTGTTAGCACACAGGGAGCTCTTCCCAGCTATTTGTCCTGGAGGAGCCCAGGGTGCCCTTTTGATCATTTCAATCTCTCTCTGGTACAATAGTTCTGATTGGCTGAACGAGTAAGAAAAGGGAAAATCTTTAATTAAGCAGATAATCTCTTGTTGGGATGAGAGGAGCTCCATTTCAGAACCCCCTTGGCTCACACATGAGACCCCCAGCCTCTGAATTCTGGATGTAGGTTATATAGAGCTCTTGCAGACCCCTCTGCTTTCCAAGGTGAAGAAAAGTCTGCCAGTCCTCTCTCTCAGGATGTTCATGCATTTGGAGTTTTATTATTACGCTTTCATCCTGATGGCTCACATGAAGTCTTGCTGCAGTTGGTGAGTTCCGCGTTTTATCTTCTTTTAGGCGGGTGATTCTGATTAATTTAACCTATAAGTGTATTTATCGACCGTTTATATCTCTTGATTAAAAAAAAATCGAGGTGGAACAGACACTTCAACTGATTGGTTTTCTGTTATGTTTCGCGATAACGATGCTTTGAGCCTCGCTTCATTGGTTAGCATGAGAAGAAGCTTCAAGCTAGAAGCTATGTCTTTAACTTAGGTTGTGATGTGTGTTTGTGTGTGTGTGTGTATATATATATATATATATATATATATTACACACACACACACACACACACAATTTCGTTCACACTATAGATTAGGGTCCAATTCTCACTATTAACTAACTCGCCTCAATAAACTCCTAATTGCTGCTTATTAATAGTTAGTAAGGTAGTTTAGATATTGGTAGGAATTGGGTATGATTAAGGGATGTAGAATATGGTCATGTAGAATAAGGTGCTTTATACTAATAAACAGCTAATATCCTAGTAATATGCATGCTAATCAGCAACAAGTTAATAGTGGGAATTGGACCCTAGACTAAAGTGTTACCACAATTTCCAAATGTACTTTTAAGATCAGTAGCCTATTTGTAATTAGAAAAACTTATTTAGAAATGTTTAAAAAATGATGTTTTATCAATGTGAAGCATTACTTGTAATTTCAAAGGGAACATATACAAGTTATGGGTCAGCTGACTTAATAGGCTGCTCTATCTTCCAGGTCAGTGAATAATTTCCTGATGACTGGCCCAAAGGTAAGCCAACATCTTTTGATCTGCTTTGCTGATCTTCATCAGGAGAGAGAAACTTCAAAAAGTCAAAATCATTTATGGATTTGGGTAGTTAATGTTTGATGGTGACCCTGTGATCACAATGCAAGCAAGTGGCAAATTAAAAGATTCGCACACCACAGGTGCTGTATTTCTTGAACATGTATCTTTGTGGATTAGGTATTACTTGCTGCTTGGGGTGGACTGGACCATATAGCTTTCACACACTTCAGCTTATTCACAATGTGAAGTTGTGAGGACTTTTTACTGAGTGGCAAGGGAAGGGGCCTTTGGTGGGTGGTCATCATTAGCAACCCAGCCGCCCGTGAGAGCACTTGTGGTGCTGTCTCTTCTAAACCACTTGAGACATATTAGATTGTATAAACCACAGTTTCACAGCCACATAGACCCTTTTTGTTTACTTTTTGTGTGCATTTCTGATCAATCTCTGAGTTTGTACCATTGTGGAACTACACGATTTTTTTTTACCCTATACTCTGGTGTTGTTTTGGTGCTCTTTTTTTTAAACATATCATTTAAAAAATGAATATACATGCATTTTAGACCCCTGTGGAACCATAGGGAAATATTTACATTTAATATGTAATATATTTAAAACTTTACTATAATTCCTAAAATTAGTATTATAGACATAATGAGGCCATTTTCATGCTTTTCACATTTTTAGGTAACACTTTACAATAAGGCATCATTTGTTAACATTAGTTAATGTAAATATATTTTTACTGCATTTAATATTTGTTAATGTTAGTTAATAAATTGTTTGTTCATGTTAGTTCACAGTGCATTAACTAACGTTAACAGATACAACTTTTGATTTTAATGATGTATTAGCAAATGTAAAAATTAACATGAACTAAGATTAATAATTGCTGTAGAAGAACTGTTTAGCGTTAGTTCATGTTAACTAATGAAGTTAGCTTATGTTAACAAATGAAACTATTGTAGTGTTACCTAAAAAACTTAAAAGAACGAAAATGACTCCATTATCTAAGTTTTAAATAAATATTAAATGTAAATATTTCACTATTGTTCCACAGCAATTTTTAAATATCATAATTTAATAAATTAACATACAGGTGCATTTATATATGAATTGTGTGTGCTGAGAATTAACAAAAAAAAGAGTATCATTAGTTTTAGTCACAGTTTTTTGTAACCACTTCATAGTGAGAGTGTATTTCATCCCAAATCTTTTGGTGTGGTTTGCATTGTTTCAGGCCTACTTGATCTACTCCAGCAGTGTGGCCGCAGGAGCTCAAAGTGGGATTGAAGAGTGCAAGTATCAGTTTGCGTGGGACCGCTGGAACTGCCCGGAGAGGGCTCTTCAGCTCTCCACCCACAGTGGACTCAGAAGCGGTGAGAACTATGACCTCTGTTGATGATGTTTTATATATTTTGTGCTTTCAGATCTCTAAAAATGCACACATTTTAATAGAATAAAAGTGCAAGAGTGTTTGTTATGTACACTGTGTGTTTAGTGACTTAAAGCCCATCTGTATCAATCACAGAAACAGCTCTTAAAACAAACACAGTGATCCTGTTTAAACCACAGAGAAGCATCTCCCAATGTTGATGTGCCTGAAAACACTGCATTCTTGAGTCAATTAAACCTGGTCTGTTAATAGGCAAGTAGAAAAGCCACCAAGGGGATATTGTGCATCAGAATGAGTGAGTGAAATGGACGCCCTCTCAAGTCAAAGGGTGTGGGTCAAAGGTTTGCTTCAGACTCCTTTCATTAGGCATTCCTTAAGTGCCAAAGAGGGGACCTGTCGCAGTCCAGTGCCGACCCCGGACCAACAATACATGTATATGAGAGTAGACCAACAGCGCTACTCTCTGTTTGATGCAGGGGAAATAAGAGTCAAAAGCCATCCCTACTGAGATGGATGCTAGGCATTTGAGTAAATCAAGATTTACTCAGGATGTTAGTAAAAATTACATGCACTAGTATTTTACCAGCATACACAGAACATGATATTTCATAGACCAGATAAATAAAATGACATTTCCACAGCATATTCATTTCAGTGTTGTTTCTAATCACAGCAAACAGAGAAACAGCGTTTTTCCATGCCATCAGCTCTGCTGGAGTCATGTATACTCTCACCAGGAACTGCAGCCTCGGTGACTTTGACAACTGCGGATGTGATGACACAAGGAATGGCCAACGAGGTGATAAACTAAATCTTAACATAGATGAAAAGTCAATTAACATTAAGGGAATATTCTGGGTTCAATATAGGTTAAGCATGTTAACATAATTTTAATGTAGAAGATCACTTACTAACCTTTTTTGTTTAAAGTTATATTCAGTTTTACAGCTTTGTTCCCATGAAACTCTATTGGCTAAAACCGTAAACAACCATAGGAATGATGTGAACAATATTACAGCTCAGATAAAACACAAGTTTTAACAGAATAATTAATGTAAGTGCTTTTGTATATACACTTCCGTTCAAAAGTTTCGTGTTAGTAGGCTTCTTTTATGCTCACTAAGGCTGCATTTATTTGATAAAAAGATAAATAAATGTAAAATATTGTGTAACTTTTTTTTTTTTTGGTCATTTTAAGATGTAATTTATTCCTGTGATGGCAAAGCTCCAGTCTTTAGTATCACATGATCCTTCAGAAATTATTCTAATATGCTGATTTAGTGCACAAGAAGCATTTTTCTTAATAAGAATATATTATATAAAAGACATGCTGCTTAATATTTTTGTGGAAACCAAGATATATCTTTTTCAGGATTCTTTGATGAATATAAATTACACAAGAACAGCATTTATTTGAAATAGAAATACTTTGTAACATTTTAATTGTCTTTACTGTCACTTTTCAACAATTTAATTTAATGCATCATTGCTGAATAAAAGTACTGATTTCTTAAAAAGAGAAATCTTACTGACCCCAAACTTTTGAACAGAAGTGTATAAATATAATAATATAATTATATTTTAAGCTTCAAATTTTTGCTCTTAAATTCTCCAATAATCGGCCCCATGCATTTACTTCCATTGTAAGTGCCTTATTGTAACCTTTTTTTAAGGAAAAAGACGGACAAGTGCAAATTATTTTTTTTGTGTGTAATCAATATTATGCCATAAATGCAGAAAAGTAATTTCAATAAAAGTAGACGTCACATAAGTAGAAATTTTAAATTTATCCTAGCAAAAACATCATTTTGTTGTCATCTCAGGTGGTCAGGGATGGCTATGGGGAGGCTGCAGCGATAACGTCGGATTCGGAGAGGCGATCTCCAAGCAGTTCGTGGATGCGCTGGAAACCGGACAGGACGCACGAGCCGCCATGAACCTGCACAACAACGAAGTAGGACGCAAGGTATATGAAGTCATCTGGGCTGGTTGGGGCCTAAAATTCAGGCATGTTTGCTGGCCACCAACAGCTCGCAGAGTGGCTTTTGAATCATTTTTCAGTGCTTCTAATGATAGCTTACCACCCAAGAGTTTCATTCACGGCCCCATAAGCAAGGTGCCACTCGTTCTCCCAATAGAGTGTGCGCTGTACCAGAAGGGCCTATTTACAGCCTGTGAATGTCCTTTATGACGAGGCCTTAACTTGAGATTCTTGGGATCAGTGGTGCAAACTTAATTAGACGACCTAGGGGTCCACACATTGCAAAGGTTCTGTATTCTGTTGCTTCCCAAATAAGTGTTTAGTTTTATTCTTGCAATAAGGATCTTACATTTATGTTGGTCTTTGTTGTACTTGAGAGAGCCACGGGGATCACAGCCATGTGGCTCAAGTGCTCTTTGTTTATCCTGTCTGTGCCCCGTCTGCAGGTTTTGTCAATTCATTGGCACCTGGAGCATCATTGTAACTGAAAAAATGTGAAAGAATTCTTTTTCACTTCCTCCTCAATGGACTTGCCACTGGGTCTGCCTATGACAGAAAACATGTTGACAATGGCTATGCAAAATAAATACACCCCTTTCCTGCGCTTAACAATCTAGCTCGATGTGAAACCCTGATTCTGCGTCTTACGCCGAGTGAATGAGAAAAGAGGCGTTCCTTTTTAAAGGACAGCTGTTTGTTTCAGCCAAAGTCAGGAATTCTTGTACGACCACCAAGCGAAGAGAAAACCCCAGACTTGAACCTTGAACCGCTTCCTCTTAACTCACAGTTTCCTTCTGCTTGTTTAAGTGGATGTATAGGGTGCCTACTAAAGAGCGCATTGTATATTTCGACTGATGAGTTCAATCCTAATTAGAATGTTTTGAAACATGAACATTTGCCTCTAGAATGCATGAATGAGTGCGTTCTTTAACATGAGATCCTCTCTTCAACCAGGCAGTGAAAGGAACCATGCAGAGGACGTGCAAGTGCCATGGAGTGTCTGGCAGCTGCACCACTCAGACCTGCTGGCTGCAGTTGCCGGAGTTTCGAGAGGTGGGCAACTACCTAAAGGAGAAATATCACAGAGCCGTGAAGGTGGACCTGCTGCGTGGCGCGGGGAACAGCGCAGCCAGCCGCGGAGCGATTGCGGAGACCTTCAGCTCCATCTCGCGTAAAGAGCTGGTGCACTTGGAGGATTCCCCCGACTACTGCTTGGAGAACCGCACTCTGGGCTTGCCGGGCACAGAGGGCCGTGAGTGCTTGAGGAAGGGCAAGAATCTGAGCAAATGGGAGAAGCGTAGCTGCAAGCGGCTGTGCGGAGAGTGCGGTCTGGCTGTGGAGGAACGCAGGGCCGAGACCGTGTCCAGCTGCAACTGCAAGTTCCACTGGTGTTGCGCTGTAAAATGCGAGCAGTGCCGCAAAACTGTCACAAAGTACTACTGTGTGAAGAGGACCAAACGTGTCACGAACGATAGTGCCAGCCGCAGGAAAAGCTATCGCTTGAAGAAGATGCACTAGATGTCCTGAACTGTTCGCTACGGTGGTCTAGAAGTTAAGCAGATGTTTTTGTCTCAGAATACACCCTGAGCTTGAGAATGAAATGAGCTCAAAGGTCCATCTGAATACTTTAATGGACACCTAGATGTCCAGAGCTGATACTTTAAATGCATATTTGATCTGTATTATTTCACCTAAGCATTACAAAATTACTCCTGTATACATTGTAAGATAGCACTGAACAACGCATCTAACCAATATATAGCACAATAGACTGTGAATAACCTTTTCATTCACCGACAGTGATGTACTTTGATGGATAATTTATTGGAATGATCATTTTTAAAGGAGTTTTGAATTCACGATTCGGACCACTTCTCCAGCTGCCATCAGAATCATTTCTTGTCTGTTTTTAGCATTCCGATAATAGTTTTACCCTGATACTGTATATGAACTGTAAATAAGAGGAAGCACTTTGTATATTGTTAATTTATTGCACAGATACTATAGTGCTGTTTTTCTATGATAGTTTCTTTCTATGTGTTTTTTTTTATTTTGCTTTCATAATTAAAATTATGTAATAGGTATCATCTTTTAATGTTTTCATTCATTTAGGTTAGATGAATGCATCTGAATTAACCGAGCCACTTGTTGTTTGTGTAGTAAAACATCCTCTGCTAATTTCTTTTGCTCAGAAATAAATGTGCTTCATAGTAATAATAATAATAATGACATTTTAAGCGTAAAAAATGAAAGACCATATCATAAATCCCAGTTCCACACATTGTAAAATTAAATTATTTACCGTAGACTGTTGGTCAAACCTAATGATTTCTTTGTCTTGGGCATATATAACCCTTTTCTTTCTGTATTCTTCAGCTTGATGTCACATAACCCTGGGGCAGAGAGACAATGAGAGAGAGCATTTAATTATAGTCTTCCTTCCTTCACGCCTCTCTCAATTTCTTCTTCACAAATGCCTTCTTTTCTGTCTTGGTAATCCTCAAAGCACTCCCAATGCTTTTGCGCTTGGATGTTTCTTTACTGTTTAAGACTAGTTTAATTAACTTTGTTGAGACAGAGGGAAAACATGAACCAAGTCGCCCCACAAATCATCTAGCATCTAATTTTGTATGCTAATCTCCTTTTTCATGCCGCCATCTCGGGAGAAAAAAAAAATGTTGGGAAAACTTCATGTAGCCTGTGTTGGGCTTCCTGTGGATGTTTTATTCCAGGCCCACCTATTTGGCTCTTTTCAGTCCTCTAGGGCCTTCCTTTGCTCGATTTAACAATGAATGGCGAGCTAATCAGCTCCCTCGGAAATGCACTGCTGCTGAAGACGCTAATCCCTCTCTCCTCCTCCTTCAATGGGCTGTCGCCTTCAAAAGGACTTTGGGAAAAGGCTTTGCATGGATTCACACTGTTTGCTGAATAGAAGTTAGTTCAAGTATTGTACCCAAACAAGTAGGGTTTATAAACAAATACTTGCCAGCTACCGTCCCATCTGCAAAAGTGCCAACCCTACAGTAAAACACAGTGACAAAACTGCGGCCCTTTAAAAGTTGACTAAAAAAAACTAATTAAAAGTCTATTTATTGGTGATAGCTTTTTCTGATGCGCTTCTCTTTGCTGTGGTTTCAATTAAGCACCTCATTGACATCTTATTTGTGAAAATCAAGATCAAAATAAAAACTCCCCTTGACACCTTGCTAATTATGAGTTGAAGCGAGTTCCTCCTACAATTTACACCATGTAATTTGTTAGGTTAGACAATAAGGGCAACTCACTCTTATATTAAATTCATATGTGTATTTTGATATTCGCATTCAAATTTCACTTTATCTTTAAATTAATTAAAGCAAAGTCAGAATAAAATAACCAAGGACTGGAAAATGTCCTACAATGCAAGTGTTATCTAGTAAAACAAATGCCTACTTGCTCTCTTTGTTCAGATCTGTCCTCTTAGAAAAGATATAAACTGCATGCATATCATGAACTCAACTGTTCATCTTGTCAAGCTATGATATCAAATACAAAACAAGAGGTAGTAAATCTCAAAATTACCCAAGCTACGTGTCAAATCGGCCCCAAAGGCATGGTTGAAAAATCAAGCCCCAGTTGATTCAACCTCAAACCCTACTGCTAAACTTCCGTTTTTTATTTGTTCGCATGAAAGCAGGGTCACGATTGGAAGGTTGGCCTTGCCATGGATGATTTGCAGTGGGGCATGAGTTTGAGGTGACTGAGAGTGAGGTGACACACTGGAAGAGAACAAGATTAGACTGTCATGTTTGGCATGTACCTTGTCATCTTGTTTGTCTGATACATAGAAATTCATAACTCAGAAACAGTTTTATGTAGAAATGTGTGCACTTATTGAGCTATTATTAATAAAGATCTATTACAAAAATATATTTTTTTTATTGGAATATTATTCCGCTTATACAATGTTGCACTGTTTTTTCTTTTAATTTTTATATGTTATTCCGCTTATACAATGTTGCACTGTTTTTTCTTTTAATTTTTATATGTTGAGATATTATATGTATATATAGCAGTGTGGCTATTGGCCATATACTCTCTCAGCTCACTTAAATGATGAAACAATCCACAGAAATTGGGAAAATTACATTTAATGGCTCTGAGAAACCTTGACTAATAGGATTTAAGACTTAAGACATCTGGGGGAAGAACACCAAGAGGTGGCTAAGGTCAGCATGGGTGTGAGTGTGGCGGTGGGTGGGAAAGCACTATTTGTCTTCTCCCTTTGACATTCCCCTAGTTTTGTACACCAATTGGTTCACATGACTTTCCGATTAAAGGCTATACTCCAAAATCACAGCTAAAATATTTAAAGCTTTATTACAGCCAGTCATTTGATACCTATTCCTAAAGTTGTCAGCTATTCACACAAGGAAAGCACAGCTGTTGTTGTTGTTGTTTTTTAAATATCTGTGTTTGCTGATGCATGAAAACATTATTTGCATTAACAGGTGCACTTTGAGAAATATTTGAGTTTGGCATAATAGTTCCATCTTCTGGTGAACTAATTGTTGCCACTGACAAGATTGCTAGTTCACCTAGGCCCTGTCCCAAATGGCACCCTAAACATTTGCGGGGTGCTTCTCAATACTCAAATCAATGCTTCCTTGTGTCCTACCTCCTCCATCCTCCAGCCTGTGACCCGGAAACCAGTCAAAGAAAGCCGTCTTGAAGGACATCTCAATTCTCTAATTGCACCACGAGGAACGAGGAGTGAGGAAGCTTCCAGAG
This sequence comes from Mylopharyngodon piceus, assembly GCA_039654765.1. Classification (NCBI taxonomy): domain Eukaryota; kingdom Metazoa; phylum Chordata; class Actinopteri; order Cypriniformes; family Xenocyprididae; genus Mylopharyngodon; species Mylopharyngodon piceus. The sequence continues at coordinate 17,611,664 of CM077450.1, read as the reverse complement.
GAGCTATGAGGGAAGATGCACAGGTGTATCCTGTGCCGAAGTCTTTCTTGTCGAAAAACCAAATGCACATATAAATTCTCCTCCCCCTTCACATCTGTCACAATAATTTTAATTTATGTTTTATCTTTGCAGTTTAAATAAACCTTACATCTCACATATTTCAACAGGACTTCTTCCTTTATTATTTTTTATTATGAATTTTTTTTGAAATTTCAACAACATAAGGGCATTTCCCTTGAGCGCAGCTGATGTTGCTGAAGTGACGCTTGAGTGATCAAGAAAATACAAATAAGATTTCCTTCGATTCCTCCATCCTCATTTTCTTTCCTTGCATCCTTCCCTCACATCCTAAGGGGGTGGAGTTGAGATACAAGGATAGAAACGAGACATTGAATCAGTAGCTGATGCTATGGGGAAACCTCTTTCTCCAGGAATACTGAAGCCCTATTGCATTGAGCGAGTAAAAATTACTGGCCAATGACGATCAAGCGCTCATGTGATGGGCGGAGCTGTATGCTATATGACACTGTGCTGTGCCGTCATTGCTTTAGAATCTTTTGACTGAAAAGTTAGGTAACCAGAGACATTCCCTTTAGAAAGTGGTTTTCTCGACATTGCGTCAGTAGCTGTAACATCCCGTCGTGTTACAGGGACTGCCCAGTGACAAAGCACGGAAAAGTCACAATAGAAGCCAAACAGCAGCATGTCAGGCTATAACTCTATACTCACAATAACACTCAAGCCCAAGAGCAATACGTCACACTCTGGCTAACAGACCTAATGGAAACCACTGGAAATGCCGCTGGTAAGAGCACAGGGGCAGCATTGGCACCATCAGCATCAGCCAACCGTAAACGCACCCATATAAAGGCATGTAGTCAAGCATTGCTTTGAACAGGCATATATGAATATAGAAGCAGCAACAAATGTTGGCACTACACAACAGTACTCAGCAAATGCATAAAGAGACGATGACAGCATTGCTAGCATAAACATCACTGCACCATTAATCAGCATATTATATTTGCACAGCAGCTCAGCACGTATAAGCACAGCTTGTCAGCTATACAAACTAGTCGCAACCACCTAAGAAGAGGGCATGTCCTAGGCATATGTGGGGAGCCAATGCTTAGCTTGAATGCCCAGACAATACATGCAGAGCAACAGAAGGGATTTCAAGATTGTAAAAACTAGCAAATGTATTCTGAGAAGCCCAACTTGCGGCCAAACAAATGTCCTGAATAGACATACATGCCTGGATGGCATGCCTCTAGTGGAGTGGGCTCGGACCCCAAATGGAAAAGTCTCACCTTGCAAAGCGTAAGCTAAAGCAATCACCTCCACAATCTAGTGAGATAGTCTCTGTTTCAAAATTGGCATCAAATAAAGAACTGCTCCGACAGACGAAACTGGCTGGAGCATTAAATATAAATGCACAATGTGCGTACAGGACAAAGCAGCAATGCATTTGCTGCCTCTGTTACTAACCCCTTCGGGGCAAATGCCTGCAGGATTATAACTTGGACCATGAAAGGCATCGTAAGCACCTTAGGCACATAGCCATGCCTAGGCTTCAGCCTAACCACACAGACATCCCCTCCGAACTCCAGACAAGTAGGGTTAACGGACAGAGCTTGCAGGTCTCCCACATGGTTTTCACATGCTAAAGCTAGTAAGAGTGCTGTCTTTCATGAGACCATTCACAACTGGGCAGAGCGAAGCAACTCAAACAGTGGTTCAGAGAGTGCCCTCAGAACTGACAGCAAGTCCCAAACAGGCATCATCGAAGGGCGAAGGGGGTTTAACCCCCTCACTTCCTTCAAAAATCCCATCACTAACTTATGCCTCCCAAGCAAGCATTGGTCCATGAAATGATGCAATAGCAGCCACATACACTTTAAGTGTAGATGGCGAGTGCCCGCTATCTAAGCGGTCCTGCAAAAATTACAAAATGACCGATACTGGGTCCTCATTATGAGTCTCAGGTGGCAAACAGCAGAGGGGATAATGCTGCATTCACACACTTTGTGAAAGTACGAGGACCCACAGCTAACCCGAAGGGTAGGACTTTGAACTGATAAGCCACGCCCTCAAAGGCAAACCTCAGAAAGCACCTGTGATGAGGGGCTATCTGTATATCAAAATAAGCATCCTTTAGATCCACCAATATATACCACTCCCCAAGCTGAACATGCGTGAGGATCTGCTTTACCGTGGCTATCCTGAAAGAGTTCTTTGACAGAATGCGATTCAACGGTCTAAGGTCTAGAATTGGACGCAGACCCCCATCCTTTTTTGGGACCAGAAAATATATGTAGACTGTAAAAGAAAAAAAGACTGTAAAAACTGCTCTGCTTTAACTTGGGGGTACCACCTCTATCGCTTGTTTGCCAAGAAGTGAATTTATCTCTGTCTCTGGTCCTTCAAAGCGGGGCAGCCTGTGTGCGAACTGGTGTGTATAGACTTTATCTATCGTATTCAGCACCCAAGGTGATATGGATGGCAGTGCACGGCAAGCATTCGCAAACCGCTAAAAGGGCTCATGTTCACTCGAGACGGCTTACCACTCTGGGGCGGGGAGGCGCTGTCGATTTAACTGAGTAAGAAAAATATGGCTTATACTTGGCATACCGCTGGCATGCGCCTGGGGATTGCTTGTACGTAAACTTAAGAAAAGCACAGGACTTACAATTTGCATAGCAGGGACTCACTTACATCGTCTGAGTATGGAGGAAAGAGAGGAGGAAAAGAGCTCTGATATTGAGGCATGTTTGTTTCTGTTTTTATTGCAATGTTTATTACAGGCAATAACACAACATTCAAACACTTAGCACTGTCACACGCAACATGCAGGGGGACAGATGAACAGCCTCTCCGATGAGTGCCTTCGGAGGTAGTGCCTTCCTCCTCACACACACTTGTCAGGAGAATGGCAGGGAGTCTGCTGGCAGCTTGCTGGAGTGGGGTCCCATCTGCTTGGGGAAGCACCTTGAAGTCTTGGGTCTCACTACCGGCTCAGGCTCTTTTCTATAGGGGCTGAAGAAGCAGTAGCAGTGTGCCTGTCATGCCGCCGAGTCGGGCGCTGGGTGGACAAAGACCTAGAACGTGTCGGCTGAGCAGCTCCAGTGCGCCTGGGCAGGAAGTTGCTCATGGCCTTGGACTGCTTCTGAGCCTGAACCTCTGAAAGAATGTCCCCACGGTGTCGCCAAAGAGACATTAGGAACCCACAGGGGCATCCAGCAGAGCCGTCTTCTCTGAGTCTTTCATCTCAGTGAGAGTGAGCTATAGGTGGCAGTTCAAAACCACTAAGCTGCCCATGTTGTGGCACACGGCTTGGGCAGTTCTCTTGGTAGCCCAGAGAGCTAAATCTGTCCCTGAACGTAGCTCCTTGAACATCTCCTGGGCTGGGCCCTCCTTGTCCATCTTAAGTAGCTTTGCCTGGAACACTTGCAGTACCGCCATTGTATGAAGGGCAGAAGCTACTTCTCCTGCCGCAACGAAGGCCTTCTCTATTATGTTGGCTGTAGTCTGACATGGTTTGGAAGGATGCTGAAGGGCAGAGGTGGGCTGCAATGGCTTTCTCAAGGGCTGTGGCTTTTCATAACCCCAGCAGTAAGCTTCGTTGACAGATGAAAGAAACAAGGTCCTTCTGGCATGGGTCCAGGCTGAATGAGGGGTGTGCAATGACAGGGAGATCTCATCATGCACCTCTGGGAAGAAGGATGCCAGTCTCTGGGGGGCAGCAGTTTGGCGGCCTGACTGCAGAAACCACTCATCCAGGCTGTTCTTTGATGGCTCCTTGGGAGCTGACCAATCCAGGTCTAGCTCCTCCACTGCTTTTTTGACGATCCTCAACAGCTCAGCATCAGCAGGTTGAGTGGCTGGTTGCTCACCTTTGAAAAGTGTCCTCTTCCTGAAGCGAGCTGCGACACCAGTCGCTCTTCTCTGAGGCCGTTGTGGACATCGCATTATTGTCCGAGGTGCCAAATGAGATCAGCTTGCGGGCTCTGTTGGAGGAGACGAAGACTGTTCTCAGCATAAGAGAGCGGAGGCTCTGAGGGTTGTGGCACATGTGGGTGCTGGGCCAGTGTGGGGTCGCTTCAAAAGCCTCCTGAACGCGGCAGCCATTGCTTTCTGTTCCACGGCTCGATGGCGGCGGGTGGAAGGAGCAGAGGCTCAGCAGAAACAGCTCTCAGCACGATAGAGAGCCTTGTGCACAGCACCCCAACTGTCATATCCTTGCAGTGCTGACAGCCGGGCCTATCATGCGCCATCTTGCCTCATGTCCGTCTGGAAGCTGAATTGGGCCCTGCACGAGTTGCATTCCTTCTGGGCCATCTTCTTTGTCGCCGGAACACTCGAAAGGGAACAGCTCTATATTTAATGAAACACATTCAAAAGACCAGAACCTGAAGCGATGCAACCTGTTTTACTAAATACAGAAGTTTGTTGTGCATAACCTGTATTAGAAAACCTCTGAACGATATAAGGTCAGAGACAATAAAAAAGAGACAACCCCCCCCCCCCCCTTTATATTTTACAAAAAAAGCATCCATGATGGCTCAAGGGAAAAGTAAAAGGAAAAATTGACTGTTTGAAAGGTTACTTGGTGTCATTTTTTTTCTTCATATCAAGGACTCTTCTGTGATTTGGTCACAGCTATTTATAAATGGATAGTTCACCCAAAAATGAAAATTCTTTCATCATTTACATGCCATTCCAAACCATCTATCTAATTTACCTGAATTCGCCCTATATACGCACACTGAATTGGGTTCAACATTGCCCATATACATAGGGTGGACTCAGTTAGATAGTCAGATAGGTGGAAAAACTCAGTGTTTTGCATACCGGTTTGAAATATATAAATTAGCCTTAAGGGATCATGAATATTCTTTAAGTAGGTGCATTTCATCTGCAACACAGGACACATGCTGCAGCAACAGTCACTCTGGAGCAACCTAGTATTATGTGTTTTGGAAAATTATCTTTGTAAGGCTTCCAGTCTGTGAAAAAAACTCAGGATAATAGCATATTTAAGCCTGCAAAGGTTCTCAGTTATCCAAGTCATGTAAATAATGTTTAAATTTCATTGAGTCAACTGGATGTATTTCTCTGTAGCTTAATAAGAAAGTGTTTCTCATTATGTGACGCATCTGTTGAGATCAAAAGAAACACCCAGCTAACCAGGAAGAATCTACTAGGATATTCTTCGCCCATGACCGACCATCACGAATAGCAGCTGTCAAATATCCCCATCTACTGTTTGATATGCAGAACTGCATTTTTCTATTTCCCCATAGGTGTGTGTCCACACGAGAGACACTGTTCATAGAAACACTGTACAATTCTGTTTCAAATACGCGAGCCTTATAACTACTGACCGCTCAAACTATTTATAAGTTTTCTGTGTAGTTGTGCTCGTGTCTTGCGTTTTACGTCCGATTCCTGATCACCTTTCATGCACGTTTAAAATCAGTGAACAACAGGAAATCTATTTTTTCGGAAATGCCGTATGGTATTTTGAGTTACCACTTAGATTTTTGCAATGATTGACATATTTGTAACATGTTTCCTTATTGCTCGCTCATTCGTTTATTTATGCATCCAACGAGTATGAGGTCTCTGCGGAACAAAAGTGGGCATTTCTGAATTTGTGGGTGTTTTCAAACTGGTGGGTGTTTATAAATCATGCAATGAAAACGATCCCCTTCACCCTACCCACACTCTAACGTGGGCAAATCAGGTAACGCTCTTAAAAAAGCCCCTCTGTTTATAGGCTCGCCCACTGATCTGGTAACTCCTATTACTGTCCTGCAGAAACCGTGCGTCCAACGGTTTAGGACTTTTACTTTGAAAAAACAAAACAAAAAAAAACCCACTTCCGGTGGATGTTATGGAAACATCACCAATATTTCTGTTTTCACGCTGCTTGTATGACTGCGCTGGTCGCTTTCGTTTGTTCGTGCATCGGCGGGGTGTGTGAAAGCCCAGGAGCGGTTCTCGCGCTCGCTGCTCCTCTTTCAGCTGAACGGCTGTGCCGTCTAACCTCGCGCAGCTTCATTGTAAAGTAACAGCAATCCTCTGGCGCACTCGAAGGACATGGCAGCCGCGACCGTGGCTGAAGCGGACCCAGCGGAGACCGATGGAGCTGCCGCCGCCTCCTTTGCTGATCTACGCGACCCAGGCTGGAATGAATCGCAGCTTCGACAATATACCTTTCCAACCCGACCGATACCGCGACTATCCCATACGGATCCGCGTGCCGAGGTTCTCATCAATAACGAGGTATGTTGGCGTATTTACACTGCATTGAATTATAGTGCGATAGATTGAGGAACGGAGAGCTGCAACTCAGTTTGGTGGGTGCAAGGTGCACTAAAATGAAAGGATGATTTACGTTACCCTAATTCAAGCATTAGATTATTAAACGTCCTTGTCTAACAAAATCGTACGTTGTTTTGAAACTCTTTGATGAGTTTGATAGGAGAAGATCCTTTCAGTATGTCAGATCCCAATAAGCGGACTAATCTGATCAGTTATAATTTAAGTTTATTCTTCAGATAAAGCATAGATGATTTTGTAACTGCCATGATAAATTAGGTTTTAAATGTGGAAAATTAGTAAACGGCCGTTATATATAATTTTTGCATAAAGTGAGAAGTTTACTGGACATAATTGCAGTAAGATATTGTAAATGTAAATAGTACGTTTCCTAAAAATGTTTCTTAACATTTTAACTATATTATATAATTGTACAGTTGAGACCATATAACAGTTATTCCAATGACTTAGTGATAAACAAAAATAATGCATTTTATAGGAAGAGCATGATCAGAATAGTGTTTTATACATGGCCTAGGGAGGGGTTCTTGCACCAAAAACAGAAAGGAAATAAAATAAATTGTAGTAAAATCAAAGTCTTATTCTGTTCACAAAGAACTACTGTGGCAGTCAGTTAAAATGAGATCAGTCAAAGCACGTTGTTCATGTTGTGTTGACGTCTGTCTCGTGTAAACAGTGACATTGGACTGTTAGCTGTGCACGCGTCCGTACGTTTGAATACGTTTAGAATTATTTAATTAAAACTTTCTATTATGTTAAGAAGGGGATATATATATATATATATATATATATATATATATATATAAATTATTATTATTTTTTTAATCAGATCAGGTACGTTTCTGACTTAATTATTAGTCCAATAATAAATTATTTAATATTTATTATCATACACAATAGATAGCGGTTTACACCTAAAAGTCGATGTCGATGCATGGTGGTTTGTTCCTGTAGCGGTCGTCTGGTGTAGTTGTAGCGGAGCGCGAGAGCAGCCTACCCGCGCGCGCTGGAACAGTGTACGTTCTTCTAGTCACGTAGCACTTGTCACTTTTTTTTTTTTTTTTTTTTTTTTTTTTAATGCCGCAGCATCAGTATAATTCTGTGTCAAATAAACGCCGAGCGTTGGCGGGGTCGCTGCACAACTCGGACAGTATTTTTGCAGTTGTGTTTAAATTATTATTTAAGCTCTACACTAAATATTTGCACTTGAATGTAAACATGACTGTGGAAGTGTGTTTGGTGCTACAGGAAACATGCAGCATAGTTAAAGGTGATTGTGCCTACAGAATGATAAAACTACTAATGACCCACCCAACTGAGAATAGCACTCCATTGATCTGTTG